>JAODKC010000137.1:3815848-3854570 GCA_026777985.1 Mormyrops attenuatus
TACAGATGACCTTGTCTAACATTAATTATTGCTACCCCCCATGATCTATTCTTAATTCAGTCCTGATCTCAGTTGGTCACGCCATGAAAATATTTCGGTGTGTGCGTGAGCACACTGTCAGATACAGCTGATGGGCACGTCTCCGCCAGGTTCGGCGTCTAATGGCCCTTTATTTACGGAGTGAGGCACACGCGCGGAATTTCAACGACGGTGATTAGCACGCCGCGATAGCTTTTCAAAGTCAGAGTTTCGTCCCTGTGGATATTTCTCCTCATTACCGACCGACTCCGATCCAGGCTCTGTTTCCCTGCTGTCACACCGGTGACAGGAAGGGGGCTCTCCGGGTCGGGAATGACGAGGTTCAACAGAGTTCTAAAGTGAAGCTCCCATGATGCCATTAGCATCCTCAACAGGCTGTAACTCATGTCACTGTCCTTCACCTTAAAAGCACCTTCAGTATAAACAGACAGTAAAAAAATTACTGGAATAAACCAGGCTATATATATGTATTGTGTTTTTGGAGCACAAGCAGAGTGAGGTGCTGTGGAGAAAGTAAGCTGCACACTTAGAGATGGGCTTTTTGTTTCTGGGACCCCACTGAAAAACCCACTTTGCCCCCTCCCCATAGATTCCAAAAACGAAATTAATAGCTAACGATTATATAGATTATGGCCGGTTAGCAGAACATCTACAAGGTATTAATTTAACAGTTAGTGTAGTGAGAAGATGGATGGATGGACGGACAGACGGACGGACGGATGGACCTTGGGGGTCCAGCATTCCAAGCGGAAGTAAACACCCCTAGATTTGAACATGCTAGCTGGAAGAGCGAGTGGTGCAGGGGCTGGCTGTCACCATCGATGCATCCATGGGCACGATGCTTCCATCTAGACATCAGTCACCTCTGGCCTGAAGCGTAGTGACTGTCGCCATGCCCTAAATCTCTACATGTAAATCCAGCTTCCCGTAACCTAGGACTGCAAGCTGCTCCGTGGCAGTAAATATGACATTTTCGCGACGGTGTTACAGTGTGTGCTTAACACTTCAATAACATGCCAAAAAAAGAACACAAAATATTTTTTATGCGAAACCATATTCTTATTGTCACTGTTGTTAAGATAATTCAGCAGATTCTGCACAGAAGAGATGAGGCTACACTGGGATTTATCAGGAACCACTCGATAGGTTCGTGCTGCGCTATTCCTGTATTTTATGAAATACAAAATGTTGGGGAATTTCTGATGGGATCAAAAGCCCAGACAGGGCTTTGGAATGAGATCCCGGCATTTTTAAGATGATTCCCTGTGGGTTTCTCACCTCTTCAGATCTGTATGCATTCCCGTCGTTTCAGGTTGTGGTACGAAATCTGCTCGGGGTCAGGAAAGAGCAACGGATTTGATGCATTATACTGAATTCATACAACAGTCATTAGAGCACATATCTATAATCCACAGCTATGTGCTACGTACCTTATATGTCACAGACTGTCATTTTAGTTCTGACCATACACCGGCCCAAAATCAGCAGCTGACATAAACCCTGATCGTTCTTGAGAATCTGAAAAAGAACGGGACTTAGTTCTGCACAAGGTAATGTCAGGTACAGGCTTGAGTCGGTCCCGTTTATGCAATTCTACATTCCTCTTCTAAGTCCTTCTCTTAGGAGGAGAAAAAGATATTCTTCCATGTGAATACCCATCTTTTAACCGTGCATCATGGGGGAAAGCTTGGAGTCTGTCCTAACCGGGCACAAGGCACGTGTAAACCCGGATGGGATGCTAGTCCATCACAGATCACGCATTCACACACTATAGACAACTCCAAGATAGCGATTAGCCGATATCTATGTCTTTGGGCTGCGGAATCATCTTAACTGCACGCCTGCATGAATGTTGGAGGAATGTGGAGTTACCTGGAGGAATCCGCACAGCACGTGGGGAACATGTCAGCTCCCTACACGCGTGTGGGGGCAGCACTTAATCCCCAGTGCTGAAGGTGGGTGACAGCTGTACTCCCTACAGGGCTACTGTGCCATCCATGTGAATATCAACATGAGACATAAGGGGATTCTCTTATTTCTCCCGCGGTCCCATAATTAAAATTCTGCTATGGTATATTATTGGTATATATTACGTATGCGTTATCCCATTCAGGGTCCCAGGTCCATGTATCCAATTACTGAATAAGTGTAAAAATATTATACATTTATATATAATGAAGAAGTGATGGAATTCTGAATCTAACACATATTTAGCAGGATCTCCACCAGGTTGGATTTCTACTCAGATACTTATTTGTATTCGAACCCCATCTATTACATATTTTCCATGATTGCTGCAGATAATAATTGTTTGGTGCTTTTTCACTGTGTCGACCCTGGTCTCACCTACATGTTGCAGATTATTTATTAATTTTTCATTACTTTGCCTTTGGTTACATAAACGACTGCAGAATTTGGTATGCTAAGGAGTATCGATAATTCTGAACCACACCACTATCAATGTTCCAGAACCTTTAGGCAGTACGGCATGAAGCTGGTGTGTATATTTCCCAGTAGAAACAAGTTCAAACTCAGGCTTGTGGGGTTTTCATCAGGAGTGCATTTTGGTTTTTTTTTTTTTTTTTTTTTTTAACATTGCAAGCCCTAGTTTTGAAAAGCGATGGCACGTAAAAGTTTATGGTCCTCTTCAGGAAGATGCGCATCGTGGGAGCCTGAACAGCTGCACTAAGGGGGTCCAACACACCAGAACGTCAAACTCCTTAGCTCTAGGCTGACAAGTCAAGATTTTTTTGTGATATATAGAGAAAACACACTTGTTCGGGAGCTGAGGTTATACCATGACTGCATCCAAAAGCATTTCAGCTTCTCCGCTAGGAATCACGTCATAGTCGTAAAATTATCAATGGTGGACACAGACCAAGAGGTGCACATGGGTGCACAGGGTCATGTGACGACCAGCGCTTTCCTACTATGTGCTGTCTTTATATTGGCCGCCCTAATAACATTTGTCTTACATTTTGAAACAAAAATGGCTTAATGATTTTAAAGACATTTTGTTGTCTACAGAAAATTTACAGTTGTTTGCTAGATTACAGCCACAGTCTGTGTTAGAAATACCCCTTCAGACGGTTGACGCCACCAGATCTTGCTGTATGAACAATGGCATAAAAATATTACCTAATGTTTTGACTACAAACAGAAACTAGAGACTAAAAACATCCGTCTTGCAGGTTTGTGTGCAATTCAACAAATGTACTTTTCTCATTTCCCTTTTTTTATTCAGCATTTCAGCTGGGGAGACATTATATTCAGAAAGAGCCACATACTCTAAAGGGCTTTTTTCTATTTCAATCAACTATCCATGTCTGTGTGCTGATGTGTGCCATTGGTGATTAAGCATGTTTTTCTGCCGGTGCTTTGAACTTGAATAAGAAGTCATTGGCGATGCACGTGTTCACGCATGTATTGATGACATTCATTTGTCTCTGACAGAAGAAATTAGGAGTCAAAGATTAGAAGTCAAATGAAATAATAAATTGGTATCGGTTCAGTGGTTACATCCAAAAGCAAAGCGTACATAAAAGAAAAAACTAAACGATCACAGCCGAGGAACGGGCAAATGAAAATTAAAAGGGAAGGAAAGACCACAATCCTGAAAATGCCGGGTTTTTTTCCCTCCTCTCGGGCACTTGGTGTGATTCCTTTCTCAAGAATGCCGTGAAGCGGCTGTGAAATGTTGCTTTCAGTTTCTGCCACTGCTGAGTTTTGTTCACACCTTGTTGTACGATTTGGAACTAAATCAATATTACTACAAGCAGACTAAGAAAACTGAATCAAGGAAGATTACAGTACAAACACACATGAATGCTTCCTTGCCTAAAGATTAATGCACAGTAACAGATAAACGGTAACAGAGTCTGATATCATCGTGATTCTCCGTATCCAAAGAGTATCATTTACATTTATTTTATTTCACAGACGTGAAAACAAGTGAGGCAAATAGCACATTACAAACATACTGCCGACACTAATCAGACTAATCAGCAGAAAGGGCAACACTAAGAGCAGTCAGGGACCATGGAGTGGTATATGCTAGTAACAGTGTTTTTTGTTTATACTGTAGGTAAGTGCAACTGAACTGGCGCTACAGTGGGATCATCCAGATGGATTCTGGGAGATACGTGGGAAGACAGAGTTCCCAAAGTCCAGCAGTGAAATGTGTGCCAATGTGAAATCCCTCCGACTCGTTTAGAAACTCTTCTTACGACGTGCCCTGTGTTATAACATGAATTATCAGAGTGAAGACTTATCGAGGTGTCGACTAATGCAAGAGCATGGCTTGAAAACACACATTTTTATCTTAAAAAATGCATTCCTATATACGTCTCCTCTCAGGTTTTCATGAATTGAATACAATGCAGCCCCCATAAAAATGAACTGCTTCCCATGATGCCTCAGATTGGGGATAGCATTATTAAGACTGATGGAGAAGGATCCTTCTATTTGGTGTACGGCTTCCTCTGGGATTCGTGTGTGTGTGTATCTATATTATATATATATATATAATACACACACACACACACACACACACACACACACATATATATATATATTACAGAAGCGGTGTCATTTTCTCGCTAAGTTCTCTGCTATGTGAGACTCTGTTATTGATTATGTGGCACCCTACAAAATATAAGTGCATTATTTTCCTAGACATTTCCATGAGGTACCGCCATCCGTAAGAAATTGATATGGGTTTTAAAGGAATACCTACATTATCTGTAACCGCCTCTAGTCCCATTCATTACCATATGTATCTTATTCAGTTTGATGCCCGCATCTGTTATCTGCCAAAGATGACTGAATAATAAACAAAAAAAGCTTTTGAAAATATTTCTCAAAACGAACCGTACAAACTGCTATGGCTGGGGAAAAAAAATCAAACACACTTTTACATATTTATAACACGATTTAGGCTTATTATGGATTTGTGTCTCACTTCAGCAGTTTACCCAGACCTCAATCTGTGTGCAGCAAGAAAACAGTCACACTGTTAATAACAAGTTTGTATGTATACAAACAATTCATAGCTACATCCGTTTAATCAATTGAAAGTATGGAGTCCTCAGCATTTTAATTAAAACCCGATCTCCCTGTTACAATGAACAAAGAGTATAGCAATCAAACATTATCAAAGGCGGTCTTGCTTACTCTACAGTATCTTTAGAATAGTTCACAATAAACAAAATGTGTCATTACGGTAACTTCAATATAGCACACTGTGGATGGGAAGAGACATTTAAAGACAACTGTAATAACAATATTTGAAATCCATTTTACATGAGTCCAGTTTAGCAAATTACTGATCTGCATGTTTCATATCAACAACAAATCAAACAGCCGCCACACATTCTGCGGTACAGGGCTGTTTTTTCAGCTACACTCTAAACGCACGTCATGGCCTGATTTCATTATGTCTCAGTCGACCTGCGAGGCGATACATATTCCAGTTTCATTACTTTGCTATAGAATAGAGGAAAGACCAACGGCGGCTAAAATTTGAATAAATCACGTTAGCAGGCTAAACTCCGCCATTGCCCAGGTACAAATCAAATAAGCATCCAAGAGATGACACATTCAGTACGAACAATGCCATGCAGAAACGCTGCCAATTACTCTCTCTCTGCATGTCCTGAGCGGAGATACGAAGAGAAACTGTCTGGCCGCCGTCCCTGAACAAGGACAATCTTATTCATGCTGAAATCCATTTGTTCCATTCAAAATTCAATATCTGCACTGTCAGTAATTTTATTTTAGAAAATTCAGCAGGAAGAAACAGCTTGTGGGCCCTGTTACTTTACATTATTGTTTTGTGTGTTTATTTGCACAGTTGGCCATGGGACAACTCTGCACGCTATTGTGGGCGTCTGAATTCATTCTGGATACCAAGTTAGGCTAATCTGTTGATTTTTTCTGCACAGAATCTGAATTTCATGGGTATATTGTAAAGCTTTGTGGGGTAACTTCAAATTTACTACAAAACCATTCTGTGGCAGATAAGGCAGAGAGATATATATTTTTTTACATTACAGTAATTTGGCATCTCTTTTTAAAACGTAACACTTAGGATGTTTGTCGAAAATATGCCAATACGTTTGACTCACACAAGAGACTTTGTTAACAAGCTGCTGGTAATAACACCTTCGGATCAAATTTATTTCATTTAAGCTAAAATAAGATCAATAGCATTGGAAACAAACAGGAAGTGCTGCTACATTACATCAGAAATCAAAGAAGTGAAAGTAACAAATTCCAGAAGGTAGCCTGCAAAAAGGGGTATTCATGAATATATTGTTTAAAAAAAAACAAGTCTCTTCTGGCTACATATTAAAGCTGTTTGGCTGCTAGCTGAAGCCAAGAAACATTTACTAACGTTAGTGATTAAACGTTTCCTATAGTAGCTTTACTGGGACGAGGCAGAAAGAACCAGCATGATGTATCCCATACTGCCAAATCATATATAACAGCCATGTCTGGATTACAAAGCACAAATTAATAAAATTCCTTGTACTGTAGATGGCATGAGCTATGTTTATTTTTAAAACACTATTTGGCGCCAGGGTTTCTGCTAGAATTTTCCTTAGCCATAATAAGGAAAAGTAATGCACAGGAAAAGTAAAACTGCTATAGCATTTGGCAGAAGCTTGAATGGACCTTGTGTGGATATTTAGTTGGTGTATCGCCTCTTGAAAGTCTTTCTATATATACGATGGGACTTTGGAAGGAAAATATTTACATGATTAGGCCCAACATCATAAATGAGCCAAAACAATAAGTACAAATTAAGACACCTCATCTCCCAAGCCCTTAAAGGCTTCTCACGGTTGATGTCACATTATAAACATTTATAACACTCTTCATAGGACTGCTCTAGTATAACTGTCAAGAGTGTAGGACAATTAACAGGTTCATCTTTGTCATTTTGAACATCAGGTTCCTTATTTATAATTTAAAAGTTTCATTATGATAATCAACGACGAGCTGGCTGCAGTTAACATCACCTGTGGTACCAAAGAGCGCAGTTCCTATAATCATTTACCGAAGGCAATCATACTCATTCTCTGTAGCTCACGGCAATGTGATTCGCGAGTATGCTGGGTTTCGTTAGCTAGAACACCCCGGTTTACACGCAACAGCATAATGACACACTATGTACGTCTGCACCATTCCACGCGGCTGTGGCCTAAATTAAAAACACTTTGTTATCATTGTCAGAGATATTAGGTACTGAAATTCCATGGATAATACAGCAGCTAATAGCAGAAGCAAAGCGAAGGGAAGAAAATAGTTGTGATTAGGCCACAGACTGCGATATTAAATTACAAGCTGCGTGATTGGATACCGTTGATATAAGGTTGGTAGCTATGTGGTGCATAAAGAATGGGGAGCCTTGTGGGCCCAAAGGGGAAGCTGTTGGCCATGGGGGGGAGGGGGTGGTCTCGTCCCTCAACAACCACATTATTCCTGTGACTTCTGATTCATTTTTTATATTATCTTGGTAATTATTTAGTACAAATACTAATGATAGTAGCGCTACTACTAATATTAATATGCGATAAATACATTATAATTCTGACCCCCGAGGGCGTGCGAGCGGCTCAGCGGGTTAGGACGCTGGTTCAAATCCCAGGGTCGGCAGAATGATTTCACTACTGGGCCCCTGAGCCTGGTCTATAATCCCCAGTTGCTCCAGGGACTGTCTGACACTGCCTTTTCAAAAATATATGTCGCATTGCATAGAAGCGTCTGCCAAATAAATGTTCATGATGTCTTTTGGCAGTAATTTTTTATAGGTATATAGCAGTAGCTTTGTGTACATAAGTACTCCAAAATCAGCTGAGACATGTTTGCTTTGGATGTGGATTAATTTATGCTGGTGACACTGCACTCTCCTATAGTATGTGTTCAACTAATTAGTTCATCGAGGCCCGCTGTCACATCCGACTGTGGGGGCCGTCGGACTGAACCACCGCGATGCTAAAGGGGTTTTTAGTAGGAACTACATCTCAGATGTCACCGTAACGGTATCAGACACAGAGTCGTGGTTCAGGTGCTCTAAGATTATCTCACTCCTCTTTGGGAAGAACAAATGCAGGCTTTTCTTTTCCTTTTGGCCTCCATTGCTGATACCCCAACATGGCTCGCTGTAAAATTAAATTTGGATTTGCTTGGAAGAGAGCTCCGAACCGAGATCCATAAATTCATGAATAAAAATAAAGAAAATCTGAGTCTGCGAAGGCAGGAGAAGGAGGTGATGAATAAGAAGCGTGGTGTTATCTCACGGAAACCCAGCGTGAGGCCTGCTCTGATCCCCGGCTGGATGGGTGCCGGAAGATGCCGATAGCGGGGCGCGAACACACCCCCCCTCCCCCTTTGCACTTTCAATCCTCACTGCATTCTTTCGACCTGCTTTGGCCTCACTGCAAATTATTTTTCTGCCCCCCCCCCCATAATAAAAGGATGTACAGCAGACAGGGAACAGGTAGACCGTCTGCAGGTTACCGTTAAAATTGCGGTGGTGCACGTGTGCGGCTTGGTGTTTCGCTGAGAGCCTTAATTCCACACATTTGAACGCGTATCTCTTTAATGCTCTCAGTATACCAGTTAGGGTTCACTGCAAGTTCACTCGTCCTTCTTCTGACATTTCAGAGCGATTCAGCTTTTCTGGTTTACCGCTATTGCTGTGGTAAAAAATGAGTTTTTCTATTATCTGTGCCGGTGGAATGTATCACACAGAGAGAAAGCTCATGAATTTATAAAAATTGAATAATTCCGTAACAGTAACAAGAAGGATTAGAGCCCAATGTTAAAGATGGGGTTTGTGTATGCTTCCTGACAAAACAGTAAGAGGGAGATCTCAGAGTTTTCATGACACTGGTTACTTCATTCTAGTCCCCTTTGAAGTACTGTAGATAAGTCATCACCCACATAATATGATGATCAGAATTGAAATAAGACACGAACAGACATACTAGAGTGCTGGAAGAGTACCAAATTCCCTTATAGTGAGTCTCGTCGAGTGTTTTAAGGCTCTGGAGACTCAATGGTTTTGTCCATGTTTAGCGAATTACATGTGCAGCTCTGCGGGTTAGAAAGCTATCCCTATGATCAGAAGGTTGCTGGTCCGAATCCCACGGTGGATATTGTGATGTCGCAGTTGGGTTCTTGAGCAAGGCCCTTAACCCCTAAGCACTCCACGGACCGTCAGTCCCCGTTTTCTCCAAATTGCAAATCACTGTGGATAAATGTGCCGGCCAAACAAATAAATTAAAAATTAAAAATCATCCAGTTCAGTGCAGCACAAAAAGCTGACTTGGTCTGCATGATACAAGTGATCAAACTGAAAAACAGATACTGAATTTGCACAAACTTGAGCTGAGGATCGTCATGGCAACGTAAGGGGGAAACTGGCAAAGTAAACCCCAAACTGGGAGTGTGGATGTTCCAACTCCAGGGAGGGAGAGGGATGGAAGGGTTTGAAGGAGCGAAATCCTTCACAGGGTGAGAGACCCGTGCTGTTCGTCCAGCTGGTCAGCATCACAGGCTGCAATCTGTAGCAGAGAATCCAGGTGTGTGCTGACGGTCTGTCAGGGCAGTCTGCCATCTGAAAGGAGCGGGTCACAGCTAGTGGAATGACAGTGCCAATGACAGAGATGGTGGCAGAGCGGCTACATTGATCAGGCCTGGATCTCTGCCTTTTCTGTCACCCATATTTCTGTCTTCCAATAACTTGTCCCACCACCAGGGCGGCGATGTAGAAACCAGGTGCTCAAACGCTGCACAGTGCAAAAAATATGAAAACCCAAAAATGACCACATTTTGCTCCAGGCTACTTGGTCCAGGGGAATTCATTACAGTTTTGAGTCTTCTTAGAGTAACACACCGATATTTGTGTTATTTTATTGATGCGGCAGCCAGTGAATTCCATGCAGAAACATTTTTTTCCTTCTTGTGACCTCAGAGTGTCACGTAGATGAACCCAGTGGAGGCTAAGAAATGACTGACATAAAGTTGGCCTGTAGGTCTAGCCATCGAGATGGTGACATGTGGACAAATTCGGAGGAAAAAAAAAAACATCTAGAGAGAGGTAAACAGTCCACTGGTCACGTCAAAATAAGACATGAATATATCCCATACCTTACATGAGTAGTTAATTCCCAGTACATTTCTGGCGTAAAAGTAGCCTTCTAGCGACATCCAAAAAATACTAAGTGAAAAGCCCACAGATCTTTAGAAGATTAACAGGAGATCACAGACAGATTAGTGAATAAAATGGCAAATAAAAATGAATGTGGTAATAAATCCATGTTATGCTGAAAAAGTAGGCGATCGGGTTAGAGTGCGATAGTGATGATGTGTCACAAGGGGTGGGGCAGGTCACAATTATTATTGACTTTTCCTTAGGGTGGGGGACTTGATCATTTGGAAATTGGAAAATACATTTACCTCAGCATGCATCACAATGACAGCTCTTCCCTTACTTACGTTTAACAAAATCTGGAGATTCACTGATCACTTTTATGGCTTTTTAAGGTGCAATTGACCAAAATTATGTATGCAGAACCAAAGAGATACAGATGAATGTTTTTTTTCCCCCTCAAAATATTAGAATCTACTATAGCTGTGTAGTTTTTAGTCATTTGAAAGCTTGTGGTTGCCCTCTACAGGAAGGTGATAAATTACACTTGATCCTCGTGGAAATTATCAGCAAAACTAATATTGGTGTTACTTTGCAATAAATATGATTGTGTGTGTATGTTATGGACTAAGCTTGTATGTGTGAGTATGTAATTACATGTCACTTACTCTGGGGTGTAAACAAATGCTCTATTGTAATGACAGTTTGATCAGGAAAACATTTCACCTACATTAACAAAGTAAACTTCCTATTGTAATATTTATACTTGTTTTCCGAAAAACACCAATTCATATGATAATGATAACAAGAATAACAGTAGCAACAACACAGTGTTTCTGTCCTGTTTCATCAAATACAATCACCATGCTTTGCAAGACCTGCAGAGATTTTGAATGATTTGCTGCTGCTGCGGGGAGATTAACAGACTTCCTTCAATGTCCATAAACTGTAAGGATGAATGGAGGAACAAATGATATGTTTTCACTGATCCCTGCCTAGCTAACATTTTATGACAGACATCATATTTCCCTACTGGATGGCTGAATGTTGTATACAGCCTGCCTTCACGCGCCCTTTATTTAAAGGTGCATTTTAAGGTTTTTTTTATTGCATTTACTTATTTTAGTGAAGACCCACTCCCCTACTGGTTCCCCACATCAGATCTATGCTGGACATCACAGATGCAGGGGTGTCGGAGGAGCATGGATACCCTGGCAGATTCAGGGGGCCCAGCATACGACAGGGGTCCTTAAATTTTGTCAGGGGTCCCGGAATTTCTAGGTACGTCCCTGACTGGATGTGAAGAGTGTCGCCTGGTCCTGACTGGATTCTATACAAATGCATCGGTTACGATTGTATAAGAAATGCTTTCAAGTACCACATGAACAAAGGTCTTTAAAGTAAATGCTCTTCTTCTGACATTTGATCCTGCTCATCCAGGGCAGCGATATGGGCTAGGGTTGGCCTGGTGCCTGTCCCTGGAGGTACAGAGAGGGAGACAGGGGACACTCCTGACGGGATGCCAGTTTGTCACAGGGCACAAACAGTCACAGACATAATCGTCCACTGTGGACAATTTAGAGACCTAACCACATGTGTTTGAGCCATGGGCGGAAACCTGTATGCACACGCACGCACACACACACACACACACACACACACACACACACACACACACACACACACACACACACACACGCGGGGATAGCGAACGAGGTGGGGACACACTGACGCCACAGTGTGGTGTATAGATGTGTTTTTTATTAAACTCAATTTAATAAAAATCTGTGACTGCAATGAAAAAGCTAGCATTTTTCCCATAGAAATGAATGAGCGGTCCCCATAAAAATATGTTTACCCGACATGTACGCACACGCGCACACACACACACACACACACACACAGCGGGCGGTGGGCTTGACACCTGTACTGTAAGTGTGGAGGTATCACAGTGTTACACACTGAGCCACCGTCCCATCCCTTCTTTAAAATCATTGTGCATCTTGCACAGTAGAATGCAAAATGCAGCCAGACTATTGCCTGGAGGACGATACTAAGCAAACATTTATTAATTATGCACATAAAAACAAAGTTTTCTACAGAGATTATACTGTAAAGTAGCTCAGCCTCAGCTTTCCACTACATTAAAGATGACATTTAATTGGTCGCTCTCATCGCCCAATGAGCGTGTCCCCCGCCACCACTGACAAACAAGACAGCTTCTCGCGGCCATCCTCTCATGAATTAAACCTTTTGTTACATGGCTGAATTTATGCCCACCGATAAGATGAGTCACTGAGTCCCAGTGCATCTGTTTGTTACTTTTTAGCATTGCAGGGAAGCCAGTGTTACACAGACAGTAAACTCCGCCGATATTCAAACTATACTGCAAATTATATTTTACGTTTTAATATTTTATAATGTCAGATATGTTACTGTGTCATGACATTCACAGGCGACATTATAACTTACGCATTATTGCAAATATCCATTCATCCATTTTTTTACCCACTTATGCCAATAAAGTACTATGGGCAGGGGGATGGGGGACACCTTGGAGGGGATATCAGGCCAACAGAAGCACACGAGGATAAACACCGCGGGCAGTTTGGAAGGACCAAATCGCTACAGACATTTGGAAACTGGAATTCCCAAAGCCTTTGCTATTTGATGCAAATAGTTCCATTCTATCTATATTTTCCTAACTGATTTGGGGAGTGAGTATTTCAGATTCATCCACGAATTTCAATATGGCAATGGGCTTTAGTGGGGCTTTATCAGAAGCAATTTAAGGTTCTCTTGCTGTGTTATTTTGGATGAAATAACGAGCCAGAAGCAGTAAACAGCAGGGGAATTTCAAATGGTGGATGCTGGATTTTACTGGCTATGCAGGGACGTAATGCAATAAAGACTACAAACATCACTGTCTGCTGAAGAGATAAGAGAATCGGCATGCAAATATTTCTTGTTTTGTTTTAGGATGGAAATGCTGAAAATGACCAGGCCATGAATTATCCATTTCAGCTAAGCATCTCACTTCAGCAAACAATTCAAATGGCTTTTGCTCTACCCCGCATGCTAATTTACATTAATTAGTTCCCTCACTTGAGGACACACCAGCCCAGCTGCGTCACGGCTTGCACTGAGTTCATTTGTAAATTTTCCCCTCTAATGACTTTCAGTGATGTTTAATTCTGAGTAATGGCTCAACACTTATTGGCAAAATGAAATCTAATGACGGCATGCAAACCACTCATCAGAAAAGACGCGCTGACCACTATGTCAGTGAATATATTAATGCCCACTGATTCCCCAACACATCTGCTTGTTTAATCAGTAACTTTCCTTTACCGGCAGTTCTTGACTGACATAAGTTATCCATGCCACACACCCATAAGCAAGTCAAATTTTACGTAAATCGGATTAATCTTCTCATACCAATCAAGCAACACATTCGCCAAAAATATACTAGTAATATATACTAAAAAACACATTAAATAAATTAAAAGATAAAGTGTAAATTTACTTACAGGCACCCAATGGATTTTTGAGTTAGTGCTTTGGTAAATGCTATGTAACTTATTTTTTTTGTGCAAGTCTGGATTTACATGAGTTGGTTTTACGCAACTTGAACTGCGTGTGTTTATAGCCAGGAGCCTGTTCCGTGAAGCTCAGAGAAGAAGGAAGAGGATAGCAGGGCACTATGAGCGTGCAGCAGATATAGATTAACCTAGCGGTGTGTCACAGAGAGAACAAGCATAAACCAACATACACAGGACAGGGGCAGGATTCCGACCCCAACCCTGAAGAGGACAGCGCCCCCCACTCAGCCGATGCCACCCAGCATTCATGGGTATACAGTGTGGTGAAAATGGTTGAGTTTAATAACCTCTTTCCACTTTTTTCTAACATGGACGTATGATGCACTTACAGTTCATCCATATTCTCCCTCACGTGGCCCATATTCATGCCCCTCATTCCCGAACCCAAAGTTAGCTCACTGGGCCGCCCAGCTTCTGTCACTGCCGCGTACATTGTTGTTTATGATGGTAGCATTCGCGGGAGTCCAAACTGGGGCGCCCCCAAAAGACTTCTCCGCATCATCATTCACAGTCATCCTGCACAGATAAAGCAGACACGGTCTTTTTATGAACCACAAAGTTTTAAGTTAAGTTTCACCCGCGCCACAAAGTATCCTGCCTAATTAGTGCTAGATGAATTGACATTGGAATGTACACATGTGCTGGTCTCACGCCTAGTTTTAAACTCAAGGGACATGTTTGACTTAAATTTATTGTCTATGAACACAAAGTTTAAAAATGTATGTCAAATACACCGTTATTCTATACAATCAGTACATGTACACTGTCGACAATATGTATGCTACTTTAATATTAGTATACTAATACTAGTACCAATACTAAACATCCCTTTCAATTTGTATTAGTGCTTCTTGAAAGTACGGTAAAAAGGATTAGAAGGTATAATATTCACAACTTAAAAAAAGCTGATTTTGGGGTCAAGTGTTCAAGTGTTTGAATCATTCAAGCTGTCGTCTGCTGAATGATTTCATCTATCATCATGGATCTATTGTTAAAACACACACACACACACACACACACACACACACACACACACACACAAATGTTCATTCAGGAGCTGATTAAGAAAACCAAGCAGGGCCGTGAACATGTAGCGCTTTATCTCAGCACTTTGAGGAAACCACTTCACCTCAGAAGCTGCATCACATATTTACTTAACACACTGCTTAGTGTTAAAGCCAAAATGATTAAAGTACTGAAATACAGCATTAATATATTCAATTTTGCAGACAAGGCTAAAGGCATGCAGATAAAATCAAGACAGTTGCAAATTCTATAGAGGCGAGATTTTTCTATTTAAATATGAGTACCAGGGTCATATCACCGTCAGCTGATATTTATCTTGCATGTGATTGGCTTGCTAGGCTACAAGACGTGGAGCGACGGGGTCTTATAGTCCCACCAATAACTGTTGCCAAAGAGTCCCACTGCAGCATGCAGGAGATAATTAGGAGCTGCAGTCTTGTGGTCTCCGGAGGCTTGGTGTGCTCCTCAACTTCATGGCTATGTGCCAAAGGAACTGCTGGCTTTGTTATACCTGACAGACCTTGTTTGGCAACAAGCGGAGAGGTAAATAGCCTGTGGGCTGTTTCCTAGTTACCCCCCTCCCCCCCCAAAAAAACCCAAAAAACTTATGTGGTTGTTAGAAAAATTGACAAGAGAACATGAAGTCTGACCAAATATCAAAAGAGATTCTTTGTTTTGAAAGCTCAGGGGTAAAAGTCTTGATTATAATACTGGTAATGTTGAAGTTCCCAGAGTTTAAACAGTACGGCAGAAATAATGGCTTCTATTGAAAACTGAATGTTTAAGTATACTAGCTGTTTAGATACCAAATTACCTCTTATCGAGATATTTGGTATATAAATGGAAAAAATTACTTTCACCCGTTTCTTCATAGACAATCAAACATCAAAAGCTAGTTCTTGTTTTCACTGAATGCAATAAATTGATGTCCTTGCAGACAGTGAGAAATGCCGTGCAAGTTTCCCGTACAGCATTCTTACTTTTTCAGGCAAAGTGTACTAAACATTTAAAAGGCAACAGGTAAGAATTTGGGCCCCATTTTGGGCTCCAGTTCTCCAAATTGTTTCTAAGCTGATCGATTTGAAGACCGTTTGATCCGCTGTGGATTTCGGGTAACATGCAACATAAGTGTCGGTGGAAATGGGGAAACACTGGTAAAAAGGACGATGAACATTCAGATAGGGCACACGGCCAGTCGGTCACAAGCTCAAACACAACAATCACCTGCACAGAGATCAGACGAACCAATCATTGTTCCTGACTGCAATTTTACCTGGCAGGATATTTAATGAGGCTATTAAGATTTTAGTAGAATTTTCTTTTAGTTATCTTTTTATTTAAAAATTACATTGGTTACCATACATACCATGCATAAGATTACCTGTCTGAATTTGGAGAAATCTGATTGGATAAAAGGGGTCAAACAGGAAGTAAGAAGTTTTAGTTGGTATGTTTTGAAAACTCCTGTGGAATGCTGAAGAAATGGTTGGGGAAGAAGAATGCCTTCCTCCATTGTTAATTATTTGGAAGAAGCTCTGTCTACCTTTAGGTGAACCCATAAATAAATTAACGGAGACTCACTTTAAGGTAGCACATAGTGTGCCTTCAATGGCTATTCTGAAAATAACTGGCAGGTCGCACAGCCTAACAACCACGTTACCCATGGCGACTTGCAGGAAAGAAATGTATAATTACTCCCGTGGCGTCTGGAGCCTGGAGTGCAGCGGGCCACTTGACCGAGTGCCCCCCCCCCTCCCCCGTGACAGGCATTGTTCCCAAGCATACGGCCCCCTTTTGTAGGACACATCTGGACCTCTTCAGTTCCTCACCCGGGCAGAAGAAGCAGCGCTGTACGTTTGGAATCACTGTTACAGGCCTTGATGGTCCTCTAAGCACGGGTGGAGGCCGCCATGGGGCGGGGGTGGAGGGTGGATTCTGCTCTGTGAATAAGCTGTGCATGGGGAAAGCCAGCCTTCCCAAGGAAAAGGACAGACAAAAGGAAACTACACTCCAGAAATCCATGGGTAACGGGCAAATCACAGCTGCAAATGTGCCGTTTCCTTAGAACTGTTAATATAGCGTTATATTAAGTTATGTTATGTTGTTATATGTTGCCTTATGCTATGTATTAAGTTATGCTATGCTGCGCTACGTGACGTTATGTTGTTACGTTACGTTATGATAGGTAGTACTCTTCCTTTTTCTTTTTCTGTAAATTTCCCCAAAAACACTGTCTTTCGCACCGTAATGTCTGTCCTCTCATGGGCCCAGGAGGAACGTTACTTTGCTTCATGTGTATTGTAAACGGCTGGCATGACAATACAGCTTTATTTGATTTGCCTTGGTTTGATTGTCCTTCTTTTAGCAGAGCTGGTTAAGGGATGCCGTCCAGGCGCAGCTGGGTAAACATACCCATGCATTTCCACAGCACATAACGGCATCTCTTTGTGCGCTTTACAAATTATTTACTTTTTAAGCCAAGCCACACAAAATCAATACTTTTTAGGCCCTGTTACACAAAATCGATAGAGCGATCTGGAAATGGTGCCCGGGGTCTGAGTGCCCCCATCCCACTGCGATGACAGTAATCAGTTACCAGGGCTGCTAAGTAGGGCGTGTGAATTAAACGCACCTCGCTTTCAGGTGCTGGGGGGCTGCTTTTTCAGCAACTCACAGGAGCAGCATGAAATTTAATATCAGATATACAAGTTTTTACCGATGCAATAAAATAGTGTGTTTAATTCAGTTCAGGGTTTGCAAATATTAACACTGGACTGATGTATAAATTCATCTTCACAGCTGACATGGAAATCCAATGAACAGATTAAAAGGACAGGTTATATTAGACTGTTTGAAGATCTGAATCTGCATACTGAAACCTTGCAGTTAACTGCCATAAGATTATAGTTCTTATAGTTACGATTATATGCCATATTTATAGTTGAGAAATATTAAGGTTTATGACATTGTAACCTGGGAGAGGAGCACCTCAATGTAGAAATTAAACAGAAAAATAATAATCAAGAAAATTACGTACATAGATGTGTTTATTAATGTCTTTATTGGCCAACCTGGGATAATTGTATCATTGTCTGTGTGTGCTATATCTAGACCTATGGTAACGTGGGTTACTTTCAGGCTGGGAGTATCCTCTCATCGAGAACTGCACCCTCAAGCCTCCCAACTCCAGCTTTTAGAAAGAGTGAATCTTTTGGACCTGCGAGGTCCCCCGGTGCTGCCGACGTGTGGTGCCAGACCGTGACAAATTTAATTTTGGCAGTCGGTTGTTCGCGCCGGCGCAGAGCTTGTCTGGAAAAGGTCAATGGGAAGCCCCCGCCATTTGGCCTGGGTGCTGGGCGTCATGCCACAGCTCTGTTTGCAGATATGGCAGCACATCATCTGCCACGTCCCCCCCAGCCCCCACCCTGCCCTGGCACAACATCACGCGGGAGCCGCCCAGCCAGAGTGAACGCTGACGCCTTTTCCCCGTCATAGTCAGACAGACACATCGATGTAAGCAGTAATTAGCACAACATTCCTACACTGGATACTCTTATGATTTGCCATCTGAAAGTCTGTTTGTCATCGACTCTGGACTAAATCATGTTGTCACAGACTGTTGCAGTGTGTCCCACTGCCGCCTTTTCGGTTGCCCCGTTATGATTCTGCTGGGCTCGCGCAGCTGGGTCACCCCGCCGATCCAAGAAGGTTCCGTAATCAGCATCCGAGTCTGGTCGTCACACAAGATGGTGGGAACTTGAGCAAATAAGGAGTTTTGCAATTACAAAGCCAAGCACTTGATCTGTCAAACGCAGGGTTGTGTGTGTGTGTGTGTGTGTGTGTGCGCGTGTGTGTGGGGTACACCCTACCCCAGGCAGCAAGGGGCACAAGGCTGTAATATAGCCTGGATAGGGAGCCAGTCATTCACGGGGCACTTTGCAAAAGCATTGGTAATAAAACCCTACACTTCCCCAGTGCTTAACATCACAGCCATGCTGTGATAAACCAGGGACTGGATATTTCAGGTGGGGCCTGGAATTTTTTAGAGACCATTCTTTATGAGGTCCCTATGAAACACTTACCGGTCAGATTAGACCAGCTGAGGCTGCATTAATGTATTAAACAGCTTAAGACCACTGAACAGCACTGATCCGCATGACAAGTAAGATATTTCCTGCTATTCTCGGGGAGCTTTTCCATATATTTGTGGCAACAGAATAATTCTGTTTAAGATGACTTGCTTTTTCTGGAGTAGTTTAATTTCTTATTTACTAACTATTAAAGCATATTCAGAAGATCATAATGATTATTATCTCGGTACTTTTCATGTGATCATTATGCTGGTTTTAAAAAAATTCTAATTGCAGAATACTCTATGCGATGCAGATAATAATAGTCAGCCGCTGTGTAACTATGGAAAGGTTTATTAAGGGATTATTTTAACTAACCTTTTCTGCAGGTTGTGGAGTGGATATCTGTTATGGGACAGCAAAACAGAGGGGTAGGTTGAGAAGAAAAAAAACAGGTTACCCTCAGCGGGGTAATCTCTCTCATTAGGGACAGCTGGGTTCCATTAACGGAGGCATCTGTGGACAGGGGAACCATGATCAATCACCACGGAGGAAAAAAAAAAAAAAAACAACAATATCCACAGCCCCATTGCACCAAGCACGTCGTCCCATTGGAGGCAGACATGTTTCTGTGCCTACTGCATCAGCATGAGTATGCAAATCAAATGTGCTTTTCCATGAAATGTATGAACATTCGGCCACAGCTCAAGGAACGCGGGTGCCATAATGTACCATTTATATGCAGAGCAAGCTACTTCTGAATAAAAATCGCCAACACCAACCCAATTTCTTACAGATGTCAAGAATTACATTTGTAGCCATTTTTCCATATTGGATGTTCACTGGGGAAGTTCATGGAATAATCTCTCCGCAAAATTATTCCCACTGCATATGGTCTTTGGTTAGCTTACTTTTGGTTTGCCCCCCCCCGATGAACCAGAAAATATACAGCATTTGCTCAAACCCAGAAAACATCGATCACAGCACGCTGTGACCCACACTAGGAGTGGCAGCGGAAAAATGATGGCGATCAGATCGCGCTGCAAACAGACGACCAAATTATTATTAAATATGTCAAATCTTTGGTGCAAAGTCATCAACACAGAGTAAAGTCACTTAAACTGGAAATTCTCACCAGCAGAGATAATTATGTGCCAGGGAGTCTTGACAAAGATCAGCAATAGCAATAGGCAGAAATACAGCGGTGTCATTTATCATGCTGCGGGAACCCTCCCCACCCCACCCCACCCCACCTCAGTCGATTCATATCAGAAACCTTACAAAACCAGCAGCCTTGATGTGAGACTGGGTGGGGTTGGCCATCCTGGGAGGTTTGTGCAGGTGAGGAGAGTAACATCCTCAAATCACTTGTTCCTAGTTGTCTAGGTGCTGTAAACAGTGGGCCCCCTGAGAATAGGGGGCCCCCTGTTGGCTACAAGCAGTCAGTGCACAGGTGGGGGGGGGGGGGCTTGAGTGCCTCCTGGCTACAACAGTTTGGCTTTCACCCCATAATACCCGAGTTTGCCTGTCTGTGTGTTCGCATGTACGCACCGACAGAGAAACGCGTAAATTCGCCCAGCAGACGATAAGCTGCGGTGTAGGTGATCTACTGCATCTTTCAAAGGGAGACAGCATTTTTTATATAAAAGCGGATATCCATAAGCAGGTTTACAGCCTCTACTGTGCTGAGCATTAACGAGGACATGGGGCTTCGTAAACAGCATGCTAAATCTTCACTGCACTTGACAGGATGGCGTGCCCCCCCCGGGCTCGCTAATCCGGAGGGCATTTGGGGAAAGATGCTGAGAGACTGACGGCCGGGTCGGGCCAGGCCGGACGGGAAATCGGTGACCCGGACCCATGACTGATTCCCGGCACCTCCTTCCCTTTCATCTTGGAAGCAGTGGCTGTTCCGAGATAAAAAAAAAAAAAGCAGCGAACAAGGTTCATAAATCAAAATACCCACAAACAAGTTTTCCCCCAGAAATGAAGACATACTGAAATTGATTTCGTCTGATATGGCGATACGGCAGGCCGATACAGCGTGGCGGGGGGGAGCCAGGCTTTTATTGCACCGCAGATACGGAGGAGCGCTGTATAATGCAGAATTTATGGCGGTCTAGAGATCGACGCACTGCCTGTCCCCCCTCATCAGCTCTGTAAGTGTGTGAAATGCCCTTTAATACTGAGGAAGGGGGGTATCAGATTTCTATCCTAGTTTCAACCCCAACCTGTGTCCAAGGATCAGTCCATTTATTTGTGATTTTTTTGCTATAACACGGCCATAAAAGTGTACTAGCACTTTTTTGTAGCAGCTACCTTAGTCATTCTTTTTTTCAATGTTTTTAAATAAATACAGATTTTAATACCACAAATTACATATAAATTCTTAAATTTGATTTAAAATAATGATCTAAAGAAATCCATGTCTTAAAATTAAATACATGATGTTGTGAATAAATATAGACTTTTAAATCAATTATTAAAAAGTAATAAGCATAACTATGATACATTACTCGGGAAGAAAATCTACAGGGTTAACTATTTAATGTGTGTTATGGTTATTGCCTACATGAGAACCTTGTAACAGGAAGTAAGCATGATGCCTGGGGTGGTCACATGACTGCCATACCCCTTCACATCTGAAACAACTCTCCCCCTACTCCAGCACTGTGAGTAAAAACATACAAAACAATTTGATGTTCTCTCCGATATCAGTTTTCAGACAAGTGATCACTTATCTTTTCTTTTCTGGGCTGCTTCTCCCTGCTCCATTACACATTAATATGGGGCCCTTGCAATCTTTGGTAGTGACAAGTCCATAGTTGTGTAGATGGTTTTTGGGATGAGGTTTTAAAAGGAAAGCAATATCCCGTAAAAGATATCCTGCTGCGACAGGGACAGGGCATTAACCCTGGTGTCATGGGCAAAGCCGCCGCTTTGTTTGACCTGTTTAGAAGCCTCCTACTCTGGTAAAATTGTCTGATCATATCGGTTTCCTGATTAATTTTCCTGACCTGTTGTGCAAGCGGTGCTCTTGACCTCTTCAATACAGCACACCGTTGCAGAATTCATAAAGTCAGCAGGATTTGTCGTAGATGCTCAGAAATCCCTCATTACAGCAGCTCAATTTGTTTCACCAAACGAAAATCGATTGCCAGTTTTTAGGAGACAAAACATTTGTCTCGAAAACACCCCGATACGTCACACTTTGCACGGACATCTGCAGCAACGTTTAAGCCTCTTAATAACCCAAAGGTACCGCGCTTAAATCTCAGCTCCACTTTGGGCCACAGAACCGAGGAATGGAACGTGTCCGGCGTCACTCGACAAGGACCGCTGCTAAGAGGGATGTAGCAGACAGCAAGGCTGTGGGAGCCATCAACGAGCTTAATGTTCAGGGTGATCTGAAGCGTTTCTCCATATCATGGATTTCAAACAACGCAGATAGCAGCGAATTACTATGAGGTTCTGAAAGAAGGTAGGAAGTATAGGTATGAAAAAAGAATGAATTTCCACATGTAGTTTAACAAACCCTTTCTTTAGCCACCAGTTTTACATACTTTTAACTTTTTTTTAAAAAAAATGTTTAATTAATAATCAGAATAAAGACACACTTGGACTTTATTTAGCAGATGCAAAGTATGCTTTATTTTGTGAAAAATGTCAGACGTACTTAAGGGCCTAGTGATGAAATCATTTTGTTAATACAGGGATTTGAACCAGCAACGTTATGATCACAGAGACAGCATTTCAACCCTCTGAGCCACAGATCATTATACAGAGTACAGCTGTAGACTGCGTGGGGCTTGAACAGACACACACACATACTGTACATGATGCTTTCTGGAGCTGTAAGTCTTTCAGGAAGATGCAGGCCCTGCATTAATACCAACATCTAGGACCAAAGCATGTAGAAAAATGTGCTGGTGCCTATTCAGGCTGCTCTATAATTTAATGAAGGCCGCATACTTGAGACTAGTCAACAACAGCACGACGTCTTGCACTTCAGAAACCCGGGGCGACCGGGAAGGCAGAAAAATTGATCCGGATGAAATCAGGAATTGCTCATGTGGATGGAAAGTGTCACGGCAGACCTAGAGAAAAGGTCACTGTGGAAACATGGGTGCAACAAGAGGACCTACTGTACCAAGTACTCATCCTGTTTCTGTGGTCACCATCTCTTTTTGGAACACGCTGGTTTCGTTTTTGGTAAATAGAACAGAAACCCGTGCTGCAGTGGTAATCAGTGCTTCAGAATAAATAAAGAAAATTCTGGCAAGTTTTCTGGTTATGAAACCTATTAAATGCCTAAAAAATACAGGTAACAGACACTGAAATTATGTGGCTGATGCAAGATATCGCTCTTACTGTAGGTGTCAGACCCAGTCACTTTTTAATGCCTTCTATAGGAAACAGGTTGACCATTCACACTCACCTCCAGTTCACTTTGTGTCTCTGTATGGAGATGGTCGTTGCAGTAGGGTAGCACTTTTCAGCGCTTATGTCCCTCTGAGCTGAAGTTTAATTCTAATATTTTTTTGTTCCCGACGTTCTCACCTCGGAGCATATTTCACCAATGCTTTTTAAATTTACACTGCAAACCGCTGAGTCACGGAAATTTTTGACACAACGGAAATTACGTTTAGCTACTGCCTGAGCAGGACTGGCAGCTTTGAGACACGTGTGAATTCCAATACGCTGTGATGAATGATATCTAGCAGGAAAACATGCAGTATCATGGTTCCGGAAGCATAAAGCTGTCGGTGTTTTCCTGGGACCAGACATGAACAATTTAAAGCAATTAAACTGACAATAGGAATGTAACAGGGAGGAGTCAATTAAAGCATAGGTTATCCAACCTTCCTTTGAAGTGCTCCAAATACCCGAATGAATTCTGAAAGTGCGCATCGTAACATATGAATGCAGTGTATTACAAAGATTAAACCGATTACAATTGTTTCTTAATTACTTTGACAGTTATTCATGTGTAAAGGCATTTGATTGGTGTTTGTCCATCCAAGCTTATATTCACCCACCAGATAACTCCCTGCGTTTCTCATGCGCTGTAGGTTTGCTGTTAGACTTTAAGATCAGTGGTCTGAGTGCTGACGTTCAAGAAAAAAAAAAAAAGTGGGGCATCACGAGGGAGGCATAACTGCAGGCGCACATTATCCCCAAATATTAGTCTTTATCATGCAAAATGTTCATATAAATTACTTGTTGTTTTATGGGGAAGTGCGTCAGACGGACTGTTCCATTGCAGAATCCCCCTTTCCCCAAATCTAACAGTATCTATCATTTATCAGCTAGATGTGGTTGACTGTAGCCCAGGCACGTTCATTGTTTCGATTTCCAACCATCTAACGATTTATCACCACTATGGAGCTGTTAATAAGTAAGAAAAAACATCTTTGCTGATTAAAATATGAAAAACTATATTAGTTTCACTTCACTATTTTTTACTGTGCATTTTTGATAAATTAGAAGATATTAAACTTGAAGTATTTGGGCACATAAAATATTAAAACCCTGAGCTTATACTGTATACTTAATAATGATATAGAATCTTACGAAGACTGGCTTCCTATTAAGTGTTGTTTAATAGTATCTTAAGCCAATGTTACGCACTCCTGTTCCTCTCCTCTCCACTGCCAAAGTGCCAGTTTAATCACTCTTTAATTGACTATACCTGACTGGGCAATTGAGTCAGCACTTAGAAGTATGTACGGAGGAGGCAAAGAGGAATTTTCCTACTGGCTACCTGCCAAATTATTTATAACTGTATGTCTGACGGCTGTCTTCCTCTCCACATGCTGCACGTTAAGCATGAAAGGCACCTTTGCCATAATTATTGATCTTTAACAAGAGTGAGTTTGTGTCCTGAGCTTCCATCTGCCCTAATTTTAAAGTCCCTCCGATTTTAAAGTGTGCATTGAATTTTAAGAGATCAGTACATTGTCTGGCACTCTCCGCCTCTACCTCCATGAGGTCTGGGTGGGATGGATTATATTTTATCTTTTAATAGCCGTGGTGTTATGGTGCCATACATCTCCTGCACTGCTCTACCTTCCGTAATCACTCCCTCAGTGCCTTCCCAGCATGCACGGCGCCTCCCCCACCCTCACTTATAGCCTCAGACATGACTTGTTAATGGAAATAGCTTTATTTTTTATCAGTTTCATCTTTCCTCTGATTACAAAATCATTTGCTTAGCAATTTTCTTCTAGAATCAAAACTTAATTCAAGTGATCTTCAGTTATTTAATGCACATGCAAAGATCTGTTACTTAACTAATCATTTGTTTTTTAACTTATCTGCTCTGCACGTCATCCAGAAGCATCATAGCGCTATATTAATGAGCATCAGTAGTGCTTACAGATAACACGGTCGAATGGCAGGCACCTTTCTACAATAAACTGCATATCCTCTAACGCAAAATTGTCATTATTAACTATTCCACTTATAAATCTCTACCAGGACACTTGCATGGTTAAATACATGGTAGCAACCATGAACAGTTCATACACAAATAATTATAACTGACTACATTCAAAAATTGCATTAATAAAAAAAGCTGCTAATTCATTCTTGCTATTTCATAAGAGGGTGCAAGATGACCTTCAGACAGGTTTGACCCCCATTATCATATAAAATATATAATAAAATTATCCTCTAAAAATACACTCTTACTGCGTGTGTGTATGTGCCCTGTGATGGACTATCAACCCATTTAGGATGGACTGCAGACTCCACAACCACAACCCGAAACAGAATAAGCAATGATATATAAGATGGATGGATGGATGGATGGATGGATGGAAATATACTCTTATAATAGCAAGTTGAGTGAATGTAATGTTTTTGGTCAAAAACCATACATTGGGGAAACATGATGAAGTTTTAAACTCCTGTATAATGTAGCCTGCATCTTATGTGGGTTTTGATCAGGGTTCGAATAAATGACAAAGGAAAGGCTTTAAAAATAACCAGAATACACAATCTGAAATTGGTGCGCAAAGCGCTTAAGCGTGGATTGAGCGCAGTGTGTGTCAGCATGCTGTCTGATCAAACAGCCACTGGCCAGCATCCTAACTCAGCTGTTGTCTAGCACTGGTTGGCTACATTCACTATTTCTGTACTGTGCTATAATACTCGGTATTTGTGTGCTGTACTATAGCACTCTGGTATTTGTGTTCTGTGCTAAAGGACTGGCTATTTGTGTACTGTACTACAGCACTTGGTATTTGTGTACTGTACTGTACTATAGCACTCGGTATTTGTGTACTATATTGTAGCACTCGCTGTTTGTGTACTGTGTTAGAGCACTGGCTATTTGCATACTGTACTATAGCACTCGCTATTTCTGTACTGTACTAAAGCACTCGCTATTTCTGTACTGTACTAAAGCACTCGCTATTTGTGCATTGTGCTAGAGTACTGGCTATTTGCATACTGTACTATAGCACTCAGTATTTCTGTACTGTACTATATAGCACTAGCTATTTGCGTACTGTGCTAGAGCACTGGCTATTTGTGTACTGTCCTGTAGCACGCGCTATTTCTGTACTGTACTATAAAATTGCTATTTGTGCTGTGTTTTTAGCATTTGCTAAATGTCTTTTTGCATTACGCTTTTGTGTAAGAAATCAATGCTAAAAAAATTAGTGGTAAAAGTGTTGTACATTGTACAATTTTTTTTTGTAATTTTTCCCTAAACAATACATCATAACAATTTACTGTACTGTTTTTACACAGAATTTATGTTGTATTAGTACAGTTCTGTAATCTAGGCACAATTTACAATAGATGACAGGTGGGGAATAGGTGGATATGCAAAGTAAATAGGCACTTGTATATAAGGCTCTTGAACGTACATGCTTTTGGAGTATTGCGGTGGGGTGTGGAACCAACTGACAACAAAAGATGAAGAAGCACTGTATAACATTATTATAATAAAATGAAATGCTACGCATTACCCGCTACTCATTACCCGCACCTACTGGAGCACAGGCTTCTGCGGCCAAAGTATGTTCCTCCAGGAAGCCAAACTGCTACCTAAGTGACAGCCCCTTTCATGGCTCATCCTCTCTAAACACCCAGTCCTGGGTACCAGGTGAATAAAAAGCTTTTTGGGGCATCTTCCACCAGAGAGATTCCAAATTTACTGAATGACAACAGTGGCCGAGTGCCAACTTTTGCCACTATGACAAGTGCATGACAGACGGCAATATGCGCTGATGCACAGCTCATGCTAAAACTGACATTCAAACCATATTTTGGTTAATTTCCAGCATTTTGGTTTGCTTGCTAATTACAGTTCTCTGGTACTTCATGTAACTATACTGAACAAAGTACTAAACTTTCTATTAGGCTGTCGGGCCTTGATGTACACTTGATGTAACAGAGATGTGCAACAGATACATAACGATAAAAAAGACAACAAACTGTATGGTAGAATGTGTATGGTTTAGTAGCCATAAAACCTTTTCCTGTATGTCATGTAAATTATGTTTCGTACACTCCTGCTTGTGTATTTTCATGAAAAAAGCTTAGGCAGCTGCTTGTGGCTATGTGAGAAGGAGAACGCGTCGCTCTCAGTCTAAAGTCATCCTTCTGGTTCTCATCAAGTAAACAGCAGATGCGAGAGCAGAGATTTCAGCAATAATGTCACCGTTGGTGAGGATAATCTGCGTCCCATAAAACACTGGTTTTACTTCATTTAGGGGGAATGCTATGCATCAGCTAGCTAGTGAATTTTCCATGCCCTGTGCAGAGCTGGCTCACTCCTCCAATCATGGAGGAAGCCAGACTCGACTCTTAGACTTCTTGTGCTGCAGAATCAAAAAGGTACATTTTAGTTGTTTATTTAGATATGTATTAAAATCTAAAACTTAAAATTGGCAAACACAAAGAGAGAGTAACATGCACCAAAGGACCAGTGAAGGTAACACAAGAGCGAGACTAGCTACCGTGACTGGCCGTTGACATAACCTTTGTATTTCTAAGCCTTTATTGGCAGGCTGAGTGTCCACATATTTTCCCTGTGTCATTTGATTACTGGGAGACCAAACAACAATGCAGTCTCCTTCAAACAAAACAAAGCAAGCACCAAAATTCACACTGCTTAACTATTTATGCAGCATAATAAATCACCTACAAATCATCAACAACCATCCTTTAGCAAAGTTTTAGCCCATTTAGCTATGTTTTCTAATTGGTGTTATGTGTCCTAGGTCAATGAGCGTTCTACTCAAAGTATATCAGAATTAACATATACCGTATTTAGCTTAACTGAATTTATTAATCTTAACTGTCCAGATATTAAGAGCACTTAAGTATTCATTAAATCATCCCAGTTCGACAAGTGGTTATGACTTATTTTAAAGACTTGAATACTAATTGAAGCAACATCCTTCACTTGGTCATATAATACATACGACCATGTATCTAAAATGGCCCACCTTGAAAATATGTAAAATCACAGTCGAAACGGGATACTGTCACACCCTGCTTCCATTCCCCTTGTTCTCTCTCTCCAGTCTGGCTCTAACAAGCCACACCTGTTAATTATTTGTCTTGCCTCTTGTTTCAGCCCTAGTGAGACTCACTACAGCTGCCTCTCGTCTGCTCCCTCGTCAGTGGTGTTATAAAGTGCCTCTCACTCTTGAACTCTCAGTCCAGTCATTGATGTCATCCTCTGCATGTTTTCTAACGTTGCTCTTGTCTGTTATCCCTTCATTTTGATCCCTCGTGATCCTTTTGTTTTGCCCCCCATTCCCAAATAAAGCCCCGTTTGGTTTCTGCCCTGTATCCTGCTCCCGTGTCCTTCCTCCAGCTACGCCCTGACGTGACAGAGACATAGCATGACACGCACACATGTGGAATTTTTCATGGCCTGGATCAATGCCATCGGTTGTTAGCCAGGGTCTGCAAAGAAGAAAAAAATTCTTTCAACATGCACAGCATAATCACTTGTATGGTCCACAACCAGAAGACACTCATTAATAATACAATGATTTTTGCTCCCTTGTCATTCCCGTGGTTGAAAAATTTTGGCCCAGCCAAGCTTGGTCATCAAAAATCACACACTAGGCTGCATTGAAAAACTGGCAGGGCCGTTAAGCAATTTATCACGTTTAAAGAACAGAAATTCAAAGGGCTCCAATTGTTGGCTACAGACCATGACAGAATCACAGCAGAAATTCAGACCCAAAAGTTCTGTGAGGCAGCTAGTAATGATATGTGCAAGAGATATGGGATTTGTTGACGCAATGATTGTAGGTCGTTAAGAGACAGCAACTTATAACAAGGGTTATGCAAAGCCGTGAAACAAGATGCATGAGTGAGGTGTTGTCATAAAAAAATGAAGGCAGCCCCACAAGCGTGATTTAAAAAGCTCATAAACGACTGGGGCAGATGATAAAGGCAACAAATGCTGCCACTTGACGACTTTTAAGAGGGCGGTGCTCGTTAATTCCCAGCACATCTGAAGCTACCGGGAGCTTCTGAAAACACTGTCAGGTGCTATGGGTGGAAGGCCTTGCTGTTTCCCCTTTAACGTAAGAATGACAGTGGGGGCTAAGCAAACTGAGAAAAGATTTTGACACAACACCTCAGTTGCATCACTCAAATATGTGCGTACTCAAAGACTTAGCTTTGGGGGGGAGTGTAATGTTGTATTATCTGTTGTTCATAAAAGTGCAGCTAAATCAATGTACATACACATTGTTAAAATATACACACAAAAATGGTAGTTTTGATCTCATTCTCCCTCTCTCTCTTTCTCTCTCTCACACACACGGAGTTCATTGTGGAAAAAACTCTAAATCTGTGAATCTATGTGAAAAACTCTAATCCCAACAATGACCTTAACCCCTACCCAGCCCTAACCTTAACCATAAGTAGCCAAACAAAACATAAGACTAGGCATTTTCAGTTTCTTGGTTGAGGTCACAGATATTTATAAAACTGAATTTCCCCTTGGGGGGACCGAAAAAATGGCCTCCACAACATTAAAAACCTGCCATTTTGATCACATAGTGGGGATGTTTGGTCCCCACAATGTAATGTATACCTCACCCACACACACACATACATCAGGAGAACACATCATATATAAAATACCACAGTGATCTGTTTCCCATTTAACCACAAAAACGTCCTTAGGCTATAGACTCTAAGCTTTGGGATATAATGACCTTTTATTGCAAAATGTATAATATATTACTCGTCTTGGTACAGTCATAAGCGTGTATGTTTCCAATATCATTAATTTCTTGGACACACAGAGTTCTAGAGAATGTATAGAACCTGTCAGATCTGATGCAATTTTTAGAGAATCTGATGGCTCATATTTTATTTTTTTCCTCCAATTTTATATGAAATTATACTCTAAATATCCTTCTCAGGATCACACAGACTTCATTCTTATCATGTGATGAACTTCCCGCTTTTTCTCCTTCCAGGGAGTTTCCCAGTCCCACAAATCTGTTCAACAATTTTAAGGTATTTCATCAGGTCTCACCGCCCTAAAAAAGGTACCGAAAGACCACAAGGTTTTGATTATTTCTAATTTTAGTGTGTTGCTTTCCATTTGAAAGGCAGGGCCAAAGTAAAAAGACAGTTCTTAAAAACGCTAACATGCTGTCATGTAAAATTATCTACCAGCATCAGCAAAAAACACACGGACGCGGTTGCCTGTTAGTGTGTGGGTGTTGCACAGATGCATCTGCAGTGCTTGAGAGATTCTTCCATTTATCTGCGATCAAGTAAACAGAGATGTGAGCACAGATAGGATCATTTCATCCAGGCCAGAAAGGTTACAGATGTACAGTAGAAATTTTTATTAAGCGTGGAGCATATTTTCTCCTGCTTATGCACAAGTCACCATGCAATCTCTTCACATTTGGACACATTGTCGGATTTTCCTGAGTGAATCTCTGTCTTATTTTGCTAAAAAAAAAACAAAATCGATTAACTATCGTTAAGCAACGCCACGCGTGTGAATCTTCAAAACTGTTGGTTCTCACAGGCCAGTATGGGGTACAATCAAGTGCAAAAGGAAAATCCTTTATCCCACAGCTGTTATAGGTGTTTGTCTGGGGTGAAATAATAATCTGCAGCTTCTCATATTTTTATGTTTTCACTTCAGTCATAAATAATGATGCAACCCAAATGTTATTTTCTTTCTTCATTTTGAAAATATTCAGGAGTCCTTAAGTCTAGTTTGTGACAATCTAGTTAGCAAGACTTTTTATATTACATTCATATGTAGTAAACAGAAATAAAATAAATGATTGGAAACAAAGATAAAATTCAAAAATGAGAAGAAAAACCCTTGAAATAATACATGCTGCTCCTTGTTCTTTGGATCATAGGCCCTCTGAAATGTTTTCTGTATGCTAAGGGGGTTCTGCACGAGTTATCATTAAATATAAAATATTACCACCACCTAATAATTGCTCCTGCATTATTCAGTAACCCAGTTTCTCTCTTCCTGAGATTGCATTCTAGGGTAATAATTCTATTATCTAGCAATGGATAGATTTACGTGCTATAAAGCCAAAGTCATCATGCATCAAACAACAAGACTGTCCTTGTGGGAGGGTTGTAAGTATATTATGGGATGTCATGAGCACTGACTTTTCCACTCCCGTGCTGGTAGGTAGCGTACCTACATGCTAGAAATGGTGGGATACTCGTAATAGAGAGATTGTGAATCGATAGGTTGTGAATATCGCTACCGTGCCCAAATGAGCCTTTATTAACTACGCTACCCCCTGGTCAGAAGTGAAGGATAAGCCATTTAGGAGGTGTGACATTGAGTGAGTAAAACCTTTTTTTGTGTGTAAAACCTGTATGGTACCTAAAATAAATACCATCATCATTTATTTTGAAAATTGAATTCTCACCTGCGTTTGGCTGGTGAAGCAAAGGTTTTCATGTGTCAAGTGTGTAGCACTTAACTTAAGCTGAAGCCTAAGTGTACACATTTGGGAAGTTACCCAGAATAAATCAGGAGCAGGTAATGATCCATAACCAATAAGTTCATCACAATGAGTCAACAAGAAACCAGAGATGTGGGCATTTCTCAGTTTTCCCAGTGATACATCTTGACCTCAAAGACATATTTTGTGGCTTTTCCCATTTCAGGAAATGACAATTCATTAATGTAAAGTACTCAAAACTGTAGGTGCTTCAATGCATCTTAAGATGACTATCACTTAATACTGATTTCAGAACAAAAATACCAGAACTGCAAGTGTACAGTAATCATTGAATATTGAAAGATACTTCGGTTTACAGCAAAATCTGCATATAATGCATATAAGGCCAAAACAGTAAAGTGAAAGCATGAAACACAGCAAAAACTTTCAGTTATATCTGAATTTCATACATAGCCATAGTTTCATGAAGTACTACACTCCATAAATAAAGGTTATACCATAATAACAAAACTTATTCTCTGAGATAATAATTGTTCATAAAGAATAATGGCCTCCTCTAGTATTTAGTTTGAACTACAGTCATTATGTTTTGTATGGCATGTAAACAGACTCCCTACAGCAGTAAAACCACAAGTGTAACCGTTTGGTTACAGAGCAGCGCAGCACTCGGCCTGGTCCTACAGCTGTAAGTAACTCTTCACTGGAGGTCTGATACGTACAATGGCTTCTTATCCCATGAGCATGTTCCAGAAAACATATTTATCTGATGCAAGCCTTTATGGATCCACTCTGTTATACTGTCACGTAACTGGAAGGGGCACAGGAATTTTTACTGTGGTTAATCAGGAACGGCACATCTGAGCAAGGGGAGGCCACCAAGGGGCACCTGAGTAAATGGTTTATAAGGACTGTGGGAGACACCAGCTAGTATTAAAAGCAAACAAAATCCAGTTTATTATGCAATAGCGAAAGGTTGGAGTTTTACAGTCTCTTATCGGGAAAATGGCTGCATATGGGGATACGCCTTTTTATGGGGAAGATCCCTGCGAAACGAACTCAGGAATCCCTCCAACACGTGTGCATTTTGTTAAAAACGGGCGCTATTAATTAACGATTAAGAAATTATTCTTTTCGGAAATAAACTTGTTTAAAAACACAAGCTTGTAACAAAAAAAACAATTAAAATGCAGCACTAGGAGCGTTGAGTGTTCATTGTGCAACATGAATACCAAAGGCTTAACATCACAAAGAAAAAAACATCTAGAAAAGACAGAGAAAGCACCTGTTACTTCCTTAAATGGTTTATTTTATGCCTCATCCCTTTTTTCCTGAAAGTTATCAGTTGCAAGGACAAATCTGATGGCAAATTTTATTCGTGAATTTGATGTTATCTTTCAAAAGGGACTGAAGTCAGCTTGTGGTGCACCTTAGATGGCGTGCAATCGTGAGGGTCGGTATGCGAGTAAGAAGAGCCCAAAAAGTGTTCCTACAGCACATGCTGACATTTGTAGATGCAATAAACATGGTTTGCTCCAGTCTCTTGCTGAAGTGACTCCTGTGTGTGCAGGTGACACACTCGTCTCACAGATGCTACGGAGATTTCACATCACTCACTGCTTTTTCGTTCTTCTAATTACCACGATATTTGCTTCCAGCACAACCATGACTCTAAAACACCCTGGAAGGTCAAAGAATTAAAACAAATGAATAATACAAGCAAGTGTATCCTCAGAAAGAATGCTTAGATCCATAACATCTCATTCTACCTAAAAATAATCAGCAGAAATACAGGCTTCCCCATCATACACAAGGAAGAAGGTACTATATTGTATTTCAACCATACCGTAATGCAGTTGTATATTATAAATCAGCAGCTAAATTAAAGAACAAATATAGCAACAATAAAAAAAATAATTTAGAAGCACTTAAGCCAACACTTCATACTTTACTGCAAATTCATATGAAACCATTCACTTTCAACACAGGGTTTTGACAAATTGACGAAAAAAGCATGCATAAATAATTAATAATGCATGACAGAAAAAAATGCTTTTGGTCTCTCTCCACAGACATGCAAAGGCAATTAATTTCTTGGGGAAAGTGATGGTGTTTCTGTAAATAATTATTCTTCTTGTCAAGTCAACATATGCAATGCCATTATCCCAGGAGCAATCACTGTTAATTGGGTACAATATATACAAGACAGCATGCAAAAGGGAGAATGCAAAATAATGCTGGCTGCAGTCACGCCAATTACAATAACAGTGTTATCCAGTATCTCCTATGTAAAGGTACCTGAATTACTGTGTGGCCCAAAGCTAACATGTACCAACAAAGTGGAATCCTGCATCTGTCTCTGGCATTCAGAGATTCACAGAAACAGGAAAAAAAGATTGATTTCACAGAAGTTCGAAAGCCTCTAGCAAGGTCGAAACTGGGACTAGTTCTTAAGGATGTTTATATAAGAAGCCCTGAATCAGTTCAGGTACATGTACTGAATGTGCCCTAGAGGGGGGAGATTTCAAACACAAAGCTAAGCCGTCTGGTCTGACATAGCCAGCAATCAATTAAAACAGTTTTTAATTTCCGGATGGCACAGACGGCGAGACAGACCATGCTAATGAAGAGGCCTTATAATTTTTTTATAACCAATGCAAAATCCTTGTCTTATTCATGAACTACCATCAGTGTTTTTTAAAAAATCTATTACAATATTACCAAATATACTGAAAATAAAATCAAAACTTTAAAATAAAGCTTTTTAAAGAGTGATAACATGGCACTATAGAATGTTCCATTTGCTAACCTTGAGCACTTTGAGCAGCTCATCACCCCTGACAGACACCGTGTGATGATTCTGTTTTTAAGGTGTGAGGCCCCAGGACCCATGGTATGAGATTTTAAAATTCTCCCACTCCAAACACGGCTGCGTACAGAGGGATTAAACAGAAAACTCTATTCAGTGCAACAGGAGAAAACAGAAGAGTGGGGTCATGACAGATTTGCGATGGAAAGATGACAGTTCAAAGGATCATTTAATCCCTCCTTCATGTTAATCGCTTTGGATGGCTGACAGAATTTTCTTGTACTTAAACATGTACCCTGTTTACATCTATCTAGTGTTTTTGGGAAAATAGGTATTTTTAAACTGTATTTCCATATTTCTTTGAGTAATATGCAGTATGAAAATAGGAGTAAATAAACGCAGAACAAAAAAACAACATTAAAGAATGTAATACACAAGGCTAATTAATCCTCATTTATTTATGTAGCGTGACTATTAGAAAAAAGGTTACTGCAGGATGCATTTTAAGAACCATACAACAATTAAAAGAAGGTTATTTGTGACTGTGTGTGGTAATGTCTTTGGAAAGAGTACAGATGCATGGAAAAGGAATGTGAAAATCTTTAAAGAGAAACAAGTAGTAGGGAACAAAAACAGGGACAGAATGAAACGCAGTGGGTGAGCATCGTCCCTGTTGCGCCAGAGGCTACTCTATAATATCCAGGCAGTGGCGCATGTGGATGGCATAGGGGGCTGAAAGGAGGGGTGTACTGGTGCAGGTTGTATTGTGGTCATTGTTCCCAAAGAAGGTACTTCATGTGTGTAGCTACAGTGAAACCCCCAGCTATATAAATTAAGCATAAAAAGCTGCTTATGAAATGACAACGTTCGCAACTAAATCAAGTCGATGCACTAGCCTTTCCATGCTAGCTTTACTGGCAGGCCTCAGAGACGTTAGGCCCGCCTTACAGGATCGTATTTAAGGTCTGCCCACACATGTGAGGGTGTTTGCAGAATGACAAGCAGTATCTTTTTCATTGCTTTAATTAAGCAGGAGGAGTTTTACGCATTGTTGAGATTAACTAGCTCCTGATTCTCTAACCCAGGGTTGCTAACTTTGGTCAGCTGGCTGCAGTGAGATTTTTAATTTGAGGCAAATCCGCACACATATTCACATGCATTTACATGTATGTAAGAGTTTTATTGCCTTGTAAATAGTCTGTACCCCAATGCTTTTGATGTAGCTAATTCTAGATTTATAATGCAACGATATATATTTGCTGTAAGATTTCTTTGGTGAGTGTGAGTCTGAAAGAGTGAGTGGAAACCCCGCTAACGTCGGACAGCGTTGTTTGGTAGAGTTTCCTTATCCCGAACATTTGAGCCACAACTGCTCAAAACCACCGTGCAGGTTAACCGAATGCCTTTTTTGTTCGCTAATTAGGCCAATCATGCACAACAAGTCCCTAGTCAAGTGTAGTAGTCATGAGGAAGGAGACCATCTCTCGTCTCATCCGGAATCGCTCCGAACCGGCACTGAACTCAGGCTCCTAAAGCTTGTCAAAAAACAGATAAACAATCAAGAAAAATAAGAAGGGGCCCACGGGACTGATCCGTCCCGGGCCGCTCGCTCATTCTGACAGCTCAGCCACAGCCCCATCCGTCTCGCGGGGTCCGCTTCCATCAAAACAAGTAACTGCAGAAGGAATGGAGTCATGTAGATGAAAGGGTGTAACTAAAGCTGCTGCTCTTTATCAGGCCAGACTCTGCCGAGGAGACACAGCGCCAGGGGCACATCCAGACACTGTTACGTAACAGATACAGTCCTTGGCTTGAACACATCCTCAACACTCCTCTAACTCGTCTAAAAGAATCATTCCTAAACGGAACACCAGAAATAGTCCATTACAGGGATAATTCCAGGAATAACCTTGTCCGAAACCCCGTCCCACACTTAATAATAATAATAATAATAATAATAATAATAATAATAATAATATACTATTATTATGATACTGTGGTTTCATCACCTTGCTGTTTCCATTTCATGAAGTGGAGCATAATGAACTATACAAGCTTTGTTCCCTGGATCTCCGAGTGTCTTTGTCGAGTCCTCTCTGCTAGGCAGCCGGGGAGAGCAAAAAGGGGTGAGAGCAGGAGGTTGGGGGGGGGGGGGGGTAGCAACACCACACAGGTCAAGACATAAATCATTAAATCTGTAGCTCATTTTTGCCTAAGCCTTGGGAATATAGACAAGTGATAACTCTTTTTCTTTCGCCATCACTCTATGTGCAAATCTTTTTTTTAATATGCAGTGATTATAATTGCAGGATCTGTACTTCTTATGTGTTCAGTATTAGATGATAAGCATCTTTAAAAGGGGGATTTATTCTATTGAAGTTCATGAATTAAGATTTGAAAATATTCTAATATCAATATCAGCAAAACATGCCTTTAAGGTCAACAGTCACAGCAGATTACCATGTAGCTGTGGTCCTGTGGCTTTCTTCTATCACTGATTGTTTCACTACTGTTTACATTATATTCCGTTCTGTCTGCTTCCACCATGGAAGTAAAGACCCATTTTATTTTAAAGACTTCACACCAAGTGAGACATTAACTATCGCAGTGGAATTTTCATAGTTTCTCTCGCTAATGCAGTGTTTCCCAATCCGGTCCTCAGGGACCCCCAGACGGTCCACATTTTTGCTCCCTCCCAGGTCCCGGTAGAGCAAAAACGTGGATTGTCTGCGGGTCCCAGAGGACTGGATTGGGAAGTACTGCCCTAATATAAAACTTCCACTTTACCCGTTTTTTAATTAGTTATAATGGATTCTGACCTCCTGCGTGCCAGTGCTGCTCTCGTTCATCTTGGGTACAGTCAGCCGCTCCATCTGACGCAGGGTTTTATTGTAATGATCTCAAACTGTCCCTCAGCTGCAGAGTGTGCGGAATGTATGATTTAGACTCGGTCAACCTGTCTACTCCTTCCTTCTCTCTTTTTTGCCTGTTACAGGTTTTTTTAAATCTTAGCTGGTCCTTTTTGAATTTAACGAAAATAAATAAATAAATAATATAATAATATTGTATTAGCCCTCTCCTTACCCACAATCATTATATGACACAAACGTTTTGTAAACATTCTCAACACCTGATATGTGGCCCACAGCTGTCGGCTTACAGTTTTCATTCTCGCGTCCCCTGTGTCCCCAGTGCTGCCATCGAAGCCGCTGGCTATCATTTCTGTGGCAGCTGTCATCAGACCTGTGTGGACTCCCGTCCCCCAATAAAATCCCTGCCCTGTCCTCCCGTCCCCCAATAAAATCCCTGCCCCGTCCTCCCGTCCCCCAATAAAATCCCTGCCCCGTCCTCCCGTCCCTAAATAAAATCCCTGCCCTGGCCTCCTGTCCCCAAATAAAATGTCCTCCACACTGTGGAGATCTGATCACCATCCCACCTGGAGATGAGTTATACTCATCTAGTTCTTTACTGCATTATTCACTAAAAATAATTACAAGACATCCAGTCAACTTCCTTCACGTACAGCACTGAAGCACTACAGGCAAATAAGCATAATTACTCCCCTTTGACCTACACATATTGACATTTTATAATCTTTATCAGACCTGGTTACGAGTTTTTATTGCTCGGACTGGTGTAAAAACCTATTTCAAAAAGCAAACATGGCGATATGTAAGGCATCACAGAGTTTCACTCGTACTGTCTCACGTAAGGCCAGCATTTCCATGTTAGACTTCAGCTTCACTGAGGGCTCAGACTCCTAAATCAGCCAGATCGTTATGATGAATATAAATTATTAACCCCCCACCCCAACGTGAGACGCTGCAGCAAATCACCCCAAAGAGACGCGGCTAATCCCCCCCACCCCCCCCACAAGTCTGGGGGCTCATAAAAATGCTACATCTAGCATCTCACCGCCTGTAGATAAGGGTCTGGCCGGAGCACCTTTGCCACTTCACAAGTGTGCAGTAATATTGGAGCAGGGTGCGGAAATCGGCTCCACCCAGCTCAGCCTCCAGGATGCCCCGCAAACCCCCCCCCCCCCCCCCCCCACACACACCCCCCCACCC
>JAODKC010000137.1:3854670-3868862 GCA_026777985.1 Mormyrops attenuatus
CCGCATCCCCCACCCCCAGACGCACATGCACCACCCCCACACCCCCACACACACTCTTCCTGATCACATGTAGGCAACAGCAGCTGGTGCTTAAAACCAGCATCCGCAGGGATCGGCCTGGACATCAGCATAAAAAGCACGCTGGAATTCAGGGCTTAGACTGAATACATTTTCTGCCATGATGTCATGGTGGTGTGAAGATATTGGTTTGACATCGTGGGCAGTATTTAAAAAATATTAATGTCCCTTCTGGGGTTAGTAATAAAATCAGCTTCACTTGTTTGGCTAAAAATTGGAAATGGGTAGAACAAGTAACCCGGGAGTGCTAACGGTAACAGCGATGCATTCTGCTGGGAAGAGAGGCCCGGCATTCAGGGTTACCTTTACTTCCCATTATTGCGATTGCAGAATAGGTGGGAGATATTCCAGTGGAGCGAGGCTGCAAATACAATCCCTCATTTGCAAAGTCTACATTTTTTCTCAGATGCCCCGGAGACAGACTTATGCAACTTAACCACACAGTGAGCACACAGAGGTTTCAAATCAGAGCCAGCCAGCCGGACTGCTCCGTGGCACATAAACCTTTGAACCTTATTTCTGCAACTGCTGTGACAAGAGCTCCCTCTATGTGTGTAAGGCAACAATGCACCTATTGCTTTCCAGTCTTCAGGATTCACTAAATCCTTAAATGAACTCACTACAGCAAATGGGCATTGCTATCAGTGTTAGACTGCACGCCGTGTTGTTTGTGCCATAAGTTAAAGCGCTTAATTACCAGCAATGCATAACTTATTGTATTTAGTGTATATCTCAGCTTATCATTTTAACATTAACAGTAAATACTGAAAGTCTATTTCTGTATCAAAAAGGAATTATTTTTCAAAAACGGATGATGCAAAATGACCACGACTGTAAACTTGAAATGTATTGTGGGAAAATACTGTGAATAAAACGTTGGTTTTTAAAAGGTGAAGCACTGCAACCTTTTAACTCCTACCTCATGTTATTCTACGTGCCGTAATTAAACGACAAATCGCTGAGTGGAATGTATCACAGTCACTCATGTCTCTGCCTTAAAATGCTGTCAGACTAAATCTCCCCGAGCATTTACCAACACAACTGATAAACATCGCACATCGATCTACCCTAAGGCTGACACCTCTCTGTCTGCCCTGGATGCTGTCTTACTGCATTAAACATTAAACATCCATTTGTGCTAAATTTAAATACCCGTCTGTACTTTGTGTCTCATTTAAATAGCTGAAGAGAGACATGTAAGCAACCTTAAAAGTGAGTGGAAATGAAGTGGATTGTGATTGTTCAAAGGAATGGAAGAAGAATATCCGAGTCTTATTATGCTGATATTAATACAAGAAAAAATGGAGTTAAGCCCCTCTGTGGTTAAATGGCCATCCTCCTTGTATCTTATTGGCTGCAGGGGTGCCGTAAAGGGGGGGGGGGGGGGGGTAGGACAATTCCAAGGGCCCCGAAGTGACAGGACCTGTAAAAAAATTGAAATATAATTGGATTAGTTTGGGTTGGGGGCCCAGTATGATATGCTCTCATGGGGGCCACGATCCCTAGTGGCACCCTGGGTTGGGTGTATGAAGTTCCCTGTGTAAAAGGGGCCATTTTATCTCTAACACTGGATTCAAATGAGGTTCTCTCAATATGATAAAGCCTTTCTTTACAAATAACTTTTTAATGTCAGAAAAATCTGTTCTTTCACAAAAAAAAAAAGCTAGAGTAAAATTCCTGGGAAAACAAACGATCAAATTATAAGGTAATCGCCTTCATTATGGCAACAAATGGCATCATTCTGCTACAGTGAATCTGAAATGAATGAACGGCTGCTTCTCAGACTTATTAATTTGTATAACTGGCCGTTTGAATGAACTTTGAATAAACAGGCACATCACTTCTGAGCTGATGTCTCTCTTGAAATCATTGGCTTTTTTCTCTATATATGGTGAATAAAAAAAACAATCACGAGATTTGTCATTTTGTCTGATTAAAGATGAACATGCCAAAATAGAAATATGGGCACTACAGCCAGGACAGCTGATGACACACAAGAGAACAAAAAGCTCCTTGTTGTTCATGTAAGTCAGACTGACAATAGACTAACTGCAGGATGAACCTCACTGACTGGCTGCCAATGCCCTCATCTGTGAGGGACTTACCAGGGCCTGTTTGTAAATATACTCTAAACATGCAAAATTTAATTTGACTGACTGAAAAACAGTACAAGCGTCAATGTAACAGGTAGCTGCTGAAGGTCAGTAACAAAACATAGAAATCAGATACTGAAAGGGACATTTTACATCTTACAGGCATGCAAAGGCATGAATATGCATGTTATAGGCATGTAAAAAGGTAGGAATTAGCGTGTTATAGGCGTATACAGAGACAGGAATATGCATGTTATAGGCATGTAAAAAGATAGGAAATGGCATGTTACAGGCATATAAAAGGATAGGAATATGCAAGTTATAGGCAAGTAAAGATAGGAATATGCTTGTTATAGGCATATAAAAAGCTAGGAATTTGCATGTTATAGGCATGTATAAAGACAGGAATACGCAGGTTATAGGCATGTATGAAAATAGGAATAGGCATGTTATAGGTATGTATAAAAAAAGGAATGTGTGTGTTATAGGCATGTATAAAGATACGAATACAGGTATGCACGTTATAAGTATGTGTAATGAATATGATGCTGTTATTAGTTTCCGAGAATGACATAGAAAAAAAGCTTCTCTTTCCAAGTTCTGTTGATTACTTGTACTTTTATCGTGTCATAACCCAGATCTCTGAGATCATTTAGACAAAGGGGACCGACATCACAGATCTCAATCTGCTCATTCGATCGAATGTGCAGAGTTGCAGAAACACAGCTGCTGATCATACAAGCTCATATTTGGCAAGAGGACCAGCACGGCGACTGGCCCTCGTCTGGGTTTGTGTCGTTGAGGTTTTCCAGTGGCAGCTCAATGGGATTCATCTGTAATGTTTACCATAACTAGCTGTGCTTCAAACGGTAATGCAACATCTGGATAATGTTAGCCTGCGATGTGTCACTGGACACAGTTCAGTCCTCGACCCTCAACCTTGGCCACTTCCTTCGATGGGGTGCTACACATAATTAGCCCAGCCAGAACAAAGGTGAGTACATTTGCACACGCAACTGCTCGTTTGAGAGTGTGACCTTAAATGAATTCCGGTATGATTAATATCCCTTCCCGGCTGCTGCAGTGCCAATATATATCGATGGTGTCCGGATGAAGGTCTCGTTCATGTGCAGTGGTGCTCTTTACCTCCACTTAAACCGTGCATTTCAATAGGCCCCTCAGCTTTGGGGGCCCTCTGTTGGCCACAAATGTCTAAACATTAAATAAGTGTCTTCTTAATTTAGGAGATGCTAATGCAGCATGTTCCGCTAAGCAGCTAGCTAGGATCTCCTGAATCTACTTGCTAGCTATTTATTTAGTTTTTGAAACATCTTGGAGGGGGGGGGGCAGTGGGGACAAACTGGCTTTTTGTGTGGGGCCCCAGAATCAACAAACCTAGCTCTGTTCATGTGACACAACAGTCATTCGCCAGCTGCAATAGCAGAACTGTCTACACTTTCAAAGGGTCATGTATCTCGCAGGATAAAGCCTAGCTGATAATACAAAGCAACCTGCTTTCCAAACATTTAGTCCCGGAGATGAGAGAGACTGCCTGCAAGGAAAGTAAAGCAGAGTAATGTAGAGTAATGTAGAGTAATGAAGAATTCTTAGCTTGCTGAAGCAATTCAGAAATTCTGTCTGTACTCAGTGCCTCGTGTACAAACGTAACTTCTCACCACTGGCTAATACATTTTGCTCAGAAACTTCTGATTAACTTACAATACAAGGAAAAACATCAGATAAGTAAATTGACTTTTGGGGAAAGAAATATTTGTGAAAATCCAAAGCAGTTGTTGCTCGTTCTGTTTTTCCGCATACATAATGGGTCTGTGCAGATTCTTCCTGCTGATAAAATGGTGTGATGTTGCAGGTTTAAAGATCGAACATGTATTGCGGGTAAAAAAAAAAAAAAAAAAAAAGCAAAGCCCATTCTCCTTATAACTTCTACATACATGTAATGCGAAGTGTCTATTAAAATGCTAAAATAAATTATTTTGTCCATTTTTATACCTTTTCAGAGTATTAATTTTTCTTTACTCAAATCTGTTGCTTTAGGGGTTTTAAATCTCCACACCATGACATGTGTTTACTTGTAGTACAAGCCATTTATTTTGGTCTAGAAAGCATGTTTTGCAAGATTTATTAAACTATGACAAATAGGCTAAGATAATGATCTCATATATCTGCCCCTGCCCCTGGCTATTTCAATATTGTCTGAAAAATCGGTATAGTAGTGAAAATAAATGTTTGGGAAATTGCTTTGAGAGTGTTTCCTGAAATAATGTCATATAGATCTATTGTGTTGGGAAAAAAAACACCAGCATTCAATAATGTACCAGCTACCTTCGCTGTAATTGCCGCTGTCAATATGCACTAATAAACAGCGGATGCTTGAGAGCATATATTGCATCGAAGTGCCCCTCCGACATGGGAGAAACAAAGAAAAAGCCATATAGTTTTAATGAATAAGTGACTCTTTATGTTAGATAAACACTGTGGGCCATGTTCTGAGTTAGCATTTTTCCGTTCGCAGAAAATTAAGCAAATATGACAATGACCAATGTCCAGCCGTCACGTGATTGAATAAACTTGAACTGCATTTTTGATTGGTAGATTTGCATCCCAGGAAAATAATATGCCAAGAATATATATATATTTTTTTAAAAAGTTCGGCTAACAGCGAGCATCATGTGCATAAGTAAAATGAATTTGCTCAAACCAAGAACGATCCGGTTTAAATAAAAAATATTGACGTAAATATTTATTTGCATTTCTAAGAAGACAGCAAATCCATGCTAAGAGAGACACTCCTCCGTTATTTTCAGTTCGTGCTGCTTCATTTGACTTACCACTTCTAAACTGGTTATTTTAAAAGTCATGTCCAGGGACAACTAATGCCATAACTTGGGAAAAGAAAAACAAATTACCCTCCTAGCATGAGTGTTTAATGTGTCAATGTGCCCAAAACAGAAAAGGGAGTCAGACACAGACATATATAAGTGTGTATAAAAGTGGAGAGTATATTTACTTTCTGGTTCTAGATATTATTATTATTATATTATTAATTTCTACAGGTTTTGGCCAGTAAGTGCAAAGTGAGCCTTCCAGACGTGGCGTTTCTTATTTATAAATCTGCACCAATCACATTTTACAACTTCCTAGGGGGCAGTACAATGCAGAGATGGTGCTCAGATTACACCGTGACACCGGGCACCCAGTCAGGCCAAGTAGGCAGCTACACCAGCATGGACCTGCTCCTGTGAGTGCGTTCACTAAGCTCGACATGCATTTCAGGAAGAGCTGCTAGCAGCAAATAATAAATAAACACATAAATAAATAAGGGGGGGGGGGGTGTCCTCTCACTGCATTTGCCGGCTGACCTAGAACACAAGTCTTTGCCTCCATTAAGAAGCTTTTTGTGGGGGGCTAGCTAGTAGACGGAAAGAATTTGGGTGCAATTATCGTACTTCATTAGGCCTATATTTTATTTTATCTGCTGGTTATTAGCGCCCAGGGGTACCGGTGATAGAGCAGTGGTTTAGGGCTGCCATCAACGATGGAGCAACGGAGCCTTCACAGGCTGGATGGGGCTCAGGTTCGAGTCAGCGGGCCAGATCAATTGCAACCCCCCCCGCTCCGTAATCCTGTGCATCATGGTGGGCCCGTAAGAGGAGGCGGCATATAAGCCAGGCAGATGCTCGTTCATGATGCTGAAATATCCCCCTCCTTACCTATCCAAATGTCAGTGCAAACACGCAGGTCCATCACCCCTTTCCAATTCCCGCCTTGGCTTTGTTCCCAAAGCTAGCTAGGCCATGCAGGTCACGGCCGAAAGGGTCCCCAGATTCAGCGTTTGGCTGGCTTCCCTTACAGCAAACTGGCTTGTCCTTAGTCTGTGAGCTTGTAAAGCCTTCCTCTTCCACCCCGGTGCAAGAATAACTATTATTGGAAAGGCAGAACAATATAATTACTCATTATTTCCAATGCTAAATGAGAAGTACTCCGGATGATTGGCAAGCAGAAAAATGCTTCTTAATAATGACGAAAGTCTCATCACTGGTAAGAAACGCTTCAGTGATAAGGCAATTTTACAGCGTGCTATGGATACCTACAAATAATTATACCAATCTTGCTTTTAAAAATAACACAGTTTTCAGCAGTGTGCCGGGAAAAGGTCACAGCAAGACAACATATTAGTGTTTTTATTAGAGTGTTTGTCAGCAGAGCGGAATAATCCAGGCGGAAACGCGGTTGGCCACTGATTAGCATTAAAATGCTAAGGATGTCATCTTTTGATAATGCTGTGATAAAAAGCATCTGTTAATTATTCTGTTTTGGATTTATGGCCACAACTGTTTAGCTTTCCAGCTGTGCAAACAGTTCCGCGTTGCGTTTATCGTGTCAGCGCGCAACTGAACGTTTCCTGGCCTAGCATGTAATACTCTCGCAATGGAGATAGCAGATTAATCGGAATTGATTCTCTGGGGGCTCCCAGGCATGGTTCCACACTGGTTACCTGTTATCGGGGAACATGGTTATTGATTTAGAATTTGTAAACTATTTAACTGACTACTCTCTTTAATGGGAAGTGTGGAAACACATCATCTTTGATTAAGAGATGAATTCTGGCTGGAGAATGTGAATGTCAATTTGTTCCTTAGATAATAGATATTTAAGGGAAGGTTTTCTGCAGATCTGTGAGGTTTTGTGTTTAGTTTTTTTAATATGTTTTTCTTTTTAAGGTTGGCACAATGTTTGAGTTTTGGATCCGTGACCCATAGCGGTCACACGCCGCACAGTGCAATCAAATCAGTTCAAACCATGAACACGGACACGTGCCGCAAATTCATCAGGAATGTGGGGCTGTAGACTGAGACCACCATATCGGCACAGGTATAGATTTCTGAGAATGGGGTCAGGGGGCGTTGGGGAGACGGTAACATTGCACGCGTGTGGGGGGCGGCTGGTTCGGAACAGTGGTGGCCTATCCCAATTTCCACATGACACCAATAGCCAGGCGCCTGGCGCCCCTACGCTGCTCTCTGGAGTCCATTTCCCATCCGCTTTCCTTGTGACTGAATATGGGCTGTAGGCCACACACCCTTCTTACCCACGCTCATCAAGAACAGAGTCCCACTTTATTCATGGGGACAGTGACTCTTCACCTCTTTCACCGAAGCGTTCGCCAAAAAAAAAAGAGCAACAACGACATCCATGATTAAAAGGCAATAACGTCTTGAAATATCACCCAGAAGCTCATGCCACAGTCAGGTTCTGTATGCATGAGGAGCACAAAGTGGCTGAGGAACAGCTTTTTTCTACAGGCAGTTTGGATACTTAATGAGGACGGTGCCTAGACTAGGTTCCCCCGATTCCGGTCCTGGAGGGCCAGTCTGCAACACAGTCTGCAGATTTCTCTGCTGACACACACCTACTAAACCTGGTAATTAGCTGATTAATTTAAGATGTGTTTGAGCTGGGAAGTCTGCAAAATAGCCTTCCCCGACTGGAAATTGGGGAGTCCTGTTCCAGGACCTATGTGTAATCAGTTTTCTACCACAGTTGACTCAACATATATGTAAACACTGACTTCTTTGGGTTCTCACTACCACCTGTCACTTTACTGCCAATGGCACACTATTTTTCGATGTTTATGATCAATATTTAATGTGTTGTCTCCATTACACTAATGTCTGCGGTGTCACAGCATTGACGCTCAGCAACAAAGCATTTCATTACAGAGTACAACTATGTAACGAATAAAACTTTGATTGATTGAAAGAATCACAGGAAGGTTTATCAGGATATTTTACATACCGGACACTTCTTGTCTTGAGTTGTATGCATATTTAGCCAGGATAGCTAGTATAAAAAGTACCCTCCTCGCATTTTTGATAACCATGTCCGATGTCAAGTTAACATCTTATTCTTGCTCAATCCTGTTATTCCGAAGCACAGTATTTTAATATTTTCCCCACCGCCAGTCTGACCCAGTTGGCCGGCACCGGAGCCACCCACATCCCTTATCACGTAATTCACAGCCGCGCAGCTCAGCGGCCGGTCGCGGTGGGTCTTTGTGACGCTCCCGATAAGCCTCAGCCGCACTAAATCGAGTGGCCTCTGCGACTCCCTGAGCCTGCGAGAGGGCCGGCCAGCCGGGAGCCACGATGGTCCACGACGTCTGAAAGGAATTCAGAGCCGGGCCGACACCAGACAGACAGCCCCGTAGCCAGCCGGGAAGCTCAAATGGAAGTATGGGGTTCAGTTCGCTTGGTGTTGATGCCAGGTGACCGCCACGAAACTGGAAGGTCGTTCCATCCTCAGCTCGAGTCTGTATGGCTTTGGGAGATCGCCTGGGGTCTCCTATAGCGATCCTGTCCTATTCTAATATTTAGGACTGCCCCCCCCCCCATTTATTACAGCTAGTAAGTGCTAATCTGTACCTTTGGGGTCCAATTACTTTTCACTGGGGCTGTACCCTCAAGGGTCTGCCAACTGTACCCCAGCTGTCAGTAAATGTACCTTTAAGGACTCTGAGGGACATTTCAGTACCATTGGAGGAACATTAATGTTGTTTGCACATTGGGGAACAAAACTGTTCCAAGGCTATAACCTTTTTCCAGATTTCTATAAAATCATGTTTTATATAAGTGGTCCCCACAATGTCAAAATAACAGGTTTTTATCACATTTGGGGGGGGGGGCATTTGGTCCCCACAGTGTAATATATACATGACCACACACACATAGAAAATAATCAGTGTCCTTAAATTACCCATTATTTTAACTCCATGTGTTAGTGTGTCAGAAGAACACGGGGTGAACATGCAAAAACCACAGAGACAGGGTTGGATTGAGCCCATGAAGGCAGCAGTGCTACCCACTGAGACACTACGCCAGCCTCTGTACCAAATAAATCTGTCAAATTCCACCGGGAAATACAATGATGACAAAACACCTGCAGCTACTTTCTAGATGGACCTTTTGGGGGCGCCGATGAGTCTGTAGCGTGGAGATGCCGTTCCATTTGGTCACACCTGTGAGATGGTGATGGCGGTGATCGCCGCGCTCCTGGCAGCCATCTGGCCCGTTAACGGATGTGCGCGCGTTCGACTTCCTGCCTTCGCGGCTTCACAGGTCACTGTCACCGGACGTTTCTGACGTGGTGGAACGGCCAGAGCGGAGACGGCCGGGGTGAAGCGTGACAGTGGCGGAGAGCACAGCGGAAAGTCACGGTTCACGCTTTCCCTGACTGTGGCCTCTCGCTGACGGCCCAACTCCTCTGATTTCCATCAAGCTCAACTCACACTCAGTGCCTTGTCAAGCATAGAGTCTCTGCTTCTCCTGGTGTTTGATGCTCCTACTCCCCCATCTGTCTCTTGTACTCGTCTATGCTGCATTTTTGCCATAGTAATAACCAGTAAACCTTTTGGACTCTTTCTTAATCAGAATCAGCTTTATTCGCCAAGTGTGCTAGGGCACACAAGGAATTTGCTTCCGGCAGCTTCAGACTCCCTAGTACACAGACAATAAATGACACAATACAAAAAAACGAACAATAAATGTACACTGTACATTATAAGGTGCAAGGTAGAGTGCAAACAGAGTTTAAGGGGGAAAAAATGACAGAAGGCCGGTGAATGAACATTTTTTTAAGTAAAACATGTCTATACGGTTAATATTTATCATCTATGGGACAATATATAGGTTTTTAGCCAGTTGAACCAATACAGCCAGTTTACATTTTTTGAACTTAAACTCCATCTTTCCATTATTCCCGGTCCTATTAAGAAATGATGTTTTTTCAGATCTGACACTTTTCAGAATCTCTTCATGACACTTCCCTATGCACTGAACATATGGTACGATTTCATAATGAGACACTTATGAACAAATTCATATTCAAGCATATTCAGTCATTCAAGTATAAATGTTTTCATTCCACAGTCTAAATTATAACATCAAAAAATGAGAACGACAGAGTGTTGGCTTAGCGGGTAGCACAGCGCTGGCTGCAGTTTCTGCCGAGGCTCTTTGTGTGGAATTACTGCGCGTTTGGTCTCCTTCCATAATGCAGAGACATCCGTAAACTGTCCTTAGTGTATGCACACGTGCGCACCAAGTAACGCGCTGGCAATGCATCATGGGAGCAGCCTGATTCACGGCCTGTTCTGTCTGGGATGGCTTCCAGGCTTGCTATCATACAACCATTCTTGTCCCGTGTGCCTCAGCTGTCCGCAATCCTCACACAGTGTCAGGAACCGAATGCAAGTGCCACCAACCTAGTTTCGTGCCAATACTAAATCTTGGATAAATGGCAACAGAAAATGGATAAATAAAATAAATGGCTAATGCCTAATAAATGCTGTTTACTGTACTTTACTATTGTTTATCTGGATAAAGCAATAAAATTGAGAGCGACTATAAAGCCTGGACCAAATTTTTGCGACGGGCTTATTTAGGATGCTTCCAGATGCTTCCCAGACAGTTAACGGCCTATCAGTGTCTTTCTTACAGAGCTTTTAACATCACCGGGAGCAGCCATAACTAATCGATAGGGATAAAGAGTATTTGGACTATTTTTCTATGCAGAACATACTAACCACTCATGCGTAAAATTTGTTGATGCCATCCTGCTGTTTTGGCCTTTTAGTTCATCATTCCATCCCTTGCAAACATGAGCTACATTCCTAAAAACTGGATCAGACAGATGGGTGCCTTTCACTTTCAAATCAGACGGGTCGCTCGTACCGTGATGAGACAAATCAATGGAAATGAGTTTCCAAACAGTTAAACACTCATGGCCAGCAGATAAAATACATGTACAATTATTTCAATTAGCAGACGAGCTTATACAGGTGAGGCAAAGGGCACATCGCAAACATTCATGCTGTCGGGGAGTTAACTAGGCAAAACTGCAGCTAGGCTGAGCTTCCAGTGAACGCCCAGGTACGGGTGTAAGCTGTATTAGCACGAGCACAACATAACATCTTCTAAACAAAGAACCTAATAAGACGACTGTTCAAATCAGCTGAAAGTGCGACATTAAGAGCATTAGACTTGATACATCTCCAATATTACAGCTGGAGGATGATAATAATGGCATTAATAATAGCCTTTTCTTTATTGAGTAAACTAATTTTTGCCATGCCGCGCATTAAGAACCAGGGAAATCTTTGGGTGATAAGCATGAATTACTCATTGGCTGAATCCGCCATTGTAAAGACATCCACATGTTATGCACTTGCCCAAGGCACAGAAAGTCACAATGTTTTTACAGCTAGAGCCATGTATTCCCCATCAGAACAAGCTATGATCCACTATATTCTATGAAGGTCTAGATAATTAGCTTAATGAATAGAAATGACTACATTTTGGGGAATAATTGACCGTTACTTTGATTCACAGCATCAAAATTGGCCATATAAACACTGAAATGTCTAAATTCACTAAGGTAGATTATGCTTCTCCATCTTTTAAGCCGACAGCATGATATATAACATTTTAATGTACTTCCTTCTCCCTCAGCAACGCTTCTTGGTCCAACACTTTGCTCAGGTTAACAGCAAAAGGACATGTTAACTTTTTGAACGGTAAACTTCGCACTGATTTATTTGGTGAAGTACAAGTGAACACAGCTCATTTGGGACTGCGAGTATCCCTAGAGACACTGGGGTTAAGGGCTTTACTCAAGGGACCCGCAGTGATATGATTCCTCTGATAGCTACAGGATTCAAACCCACAACCACAGACACAGTTTGCAATTTTCAGCATTTGAAACTTCCGGTGTTTACATTTGCATGGCACACGGAGGGCTTGAGGTACAAGTGTTACATATGAATCCCCCCCGAATAGGTAGGATCTGCTGGAAGTTTCTATTACCTCATTACTTCTGTTTAACACAGGCAATTCATGAAGTGCTTCAGAAAAATCACAGGCACACGTAGGGGACATTCCAGCATGTACGTGTGAAGGCCTATTTCTCAAAGAACTCCAGAAAACAGCTCATTTCGAGATGCACGGTACCAGCGTGAAAAGAATTCACTGCAAGAAAAACAGGTGTGGTACCAGCACTGAATAAATACGTCTGAGCTGTGCTGTTCAAAGATTACAGCCTTCACGCGCCTGTTTCTTCAGAAGAACCTGCATGCATTCAAGATACGTTCAGCCCTGAAAATGCAAAAATAGATGCGAGATTGGCAGTTAAATCATGATCTTTAGCAAGACAAAAATGAAGACAAAAGTGTCTCTACAGACCAAAAAAAACACAACATGACAGAATTACACAGTCCCAACTACATTTTTGGCAATGTTCCAGAGTAATTATAGTGTCTAATTTCATATCAAAGCCATGTTAAAGGAGCTTTTGAATTGGTAGCATAATTATGAGCAGATAACAGTTGACAGGATGTGATTAAGATATGTGTATCCAACAGAGACTTTAATGGTTAAGTGACAAAGACAAAAAAAATAGCTGTATCACACATCTTATGATTAACATTTTAGAATCATGACAATTTCTGTGGTAAATTGGCACAAATCCATTCCGCATAGAACTATGATGAATTACAAATAAGTAAAATACAGGAACAAATATTTTTTTCCTGACCATTTTCTGCACTCAGGTAAAAAAAAAAAATTACTATTAAATCTTATCATTAATAAGCATATTAAAGTGATCAGTTAATACTCCAGACATGGAAAGAATGATCCACGAAAGTAAATTTAAAAATTAATTAATTAACTCATCTCATATTCCAAGCCTTGATATTACATATCAGTTTTCTACAATCGTTTCTTAGATAATGGAAGATACAGGGCCGATAATTAACCCAGAAATTTAAAAGATTTCCTGACTTGCAAATGCACCATTATCATGTTTATTATTCTCTATCCCAGGAAACCACACAAAAGAAATGTCCTTCGTGCGAATTCCCTGCCACTTTTAGGCTTCACCTTCGCATATGAAAAATGAGACCCCTGGTGGCTGAGTTTGGGCCTGTGGCAAACAGAGTGTAACCAGGAGTTAGCGCATGTCTGTGATGCAGGTGGAATGAGCAGATGTCGGACTGCTCCGAGAGTCGCTCGGGGGCAGTCTGGTACAGACCACGCGTTGCGGAGTCGGGCAGATGGCGGGGGGGTTACAGATTGCTTGCGGCAGTGTCCTACAAATGTGGTTACTGTGGCACATCGCAAACCCCCCCTCTCCACAACCAAACACTTTCTTGTTTATTGTTTACGCTGGTGGACCCTCTCTCCCTCTCATTATATTCCCTGATTAAGGTATGCCCTATTTAAAATGCTGGTTTCAATCATTTTCAACAGTATTCTTGAAAATAAAAAGTAGACTTATCAACGCTTGTTGTCCCTCTGTTTGGCAAGATTCTCCGTATTCTGTCAACCTGGTGAGATGCTGAAACTGAAAACAAATAAAAGATCCTTAGCTATCCTTGTAGGTATGCATATCTATGTTTTATATATCTATGCCACCAGCTACACGAACAGCCCGAATGTGAACATTCCAAATCTAGACACGCCAGACTTCTGTGCACATCTGCTTAATCCATTCCAAAGGTCAGCAGAAAACAGCCACAGGTTTTTATAATGAGGTGTAAGATGAAAATTCAGTAATCATACACACGCACAAACACACACACGGTTATATTCATATCTTTGTGGGGACCGTCCATTCATTTCTATGGGGAAAAACCCTAATCCCAAGACAATGACAGCCTTAACCCCCACCCAGACCTAACCTTAACTATAAGTAACCAAACAAAATACAAGACTTTGGGCATTTTTAGTCTTTTGACTGCCGTCACAGATTTTTATAAAACTGAGTTTCCCCTTGGGGGAACCAAAAAAAATGTCCCTGCAAGGTAAAACATTACAGGTTTTTATTACATTGTGAAGGTGTCCTCTGGGTACTCCGGTTTCCCCCCACGGTCCAAAGACATGCTGAGGCTGATTGGAGTTGCTAAATTGCCCATAGGTGTGCATGTGTGAGTGTGCCCTGCGATGG
>JAODKC010000137.1:3868962-3879080 GCA_026777985.1 Mormyrops attenuatus
TCCTGGGTTGTTCCCCGCCTCGTGCCCATAGTTTCCGGGATAGGCTCCGGACTCCCCGCGACCCACTGGGATAAGCGATTTGGACAATGGATGGATGGATTACATTGTGGAGACATTTGGTCCCCACAATGTAATATACAGACATAAATAAGGAACTTTGTGTGAGTTAATTTGCTTGTACACCAAGATGGAAACAAGAAGACTTCAAATTACACCACATGGCAGCCGAAAGAGTAACATGACATAAGGCTATGAGTGTGATACGAGATCTGACAACAGACAGACTTTTAAAAGTTGCTGGATCTGACAAAAAAAGGCACATTGAAAGGCAACCCAAGGAGAAACAAAGTTGTTAATTGTGGCATTCTGCAATAAAGTTATGGAGAACACTCATCTCCGAGCAGATCTCCACAGCTTATCTTACCGAATACCAGGTGAAAAATCCTGCAGCCACCTGTGTCAGGAAAGGCAAGTTATTAACTTTTGGAGTAGTTCCTGAGGTTCATCAAAGACTCCGATATACTCATTACCTAGAAGGTACTTATTTCTTCATTACCGCACAACTCAATAGGTAAAGATACTGAGAAATACTGTGAATCCTTCAAACAGTACTGGCCTTAGTAACCAGCCCTGAAAGATCCCTAATGCCAAAATGATACAAAAAGAGGCCTTCAAGAAGATGTCGCCCCCAAATCCATCATTTTGGATGGTCTCCAACTTTATGGTGGACTCAATGCATGGTGTATGACCAGAGGTGGGTAGTTCAGGTCCAGAGAGTAAAAGTCCAGACCAAGATTTTGTTTCTACCAACCAGCTGAGTACTATGTGACTGTGACTCTTTATGCTTGACTGGTTGACTGAAACAAAATCTTGGTCTGGACTTTTACTCTCTGGACCTGAATCATCCACCTCTGATTGTGACAATGTTAAATCCTCATTTATATATCAGTGTTTTTCTGATTGGAAGTGCATTTTAGGACAAGTAATCCTGGGTATTGGTACATGGGGAACACCTTAGTGCACAGGGAGAAAAGCAGTGGAAGTTATTTTAAAACGTGTAATATGACAAATACATTTAATTTAAAACCAGTCGAGACTTGTGGTTGGGAAAATTACTCTCTATTAAAATCCAAGTTATTTCATAACAGAACGAGGCGATGCAGTGTAATGAAATTCCGTAGGGCTAAATGTGTGATCCGTACGGGCAAATTTTCATGAAATTGAGGATAACACATTGTCTGTTCAATGGCTAGGTCAGGGTGGGAAGAGATATAAAAATAAATTAAAAAGTAAAATTTGTTTAGTGCGCTTTTTAATGGGCATCTATAACACGTAACAATTTTTTCCATAGGATGTACACGATGATGGCACTGCATAAATTAAATTACTTCAAGTAGCACAATGTCACAAAGGACAATTCACTAACGAGAAATACAATAAGCTTGTTTTTAATATTTCAAGACATGTAACTTCCCACAGAAGGCATTTATAAACTGCAGAACAGTGTCAATGCAGCATTTCTCAGCAATTTTTGTGGAAATTTTCTTTGGATATAGAAGCTAAGAGACTGAACGGTGACGGAGCCGCCTTTTCAGTTTGCCACTTTCAGCGTAGGTCACCAGGATTCAATTCTCACCACAGCTTTCCCCATCGGAGTCCCCGTATTAGCGGCAGAGGTGCAAAAGGGATCCATGTTTGGCAACCCGCAGATGGGAACGCAACCCAAGGCGATCACGGTGTATGTGCAAAGCGGCTGGCGGCTGTGAGGGTCCAGACGGGGGGGGGGGGTGTCGCCATCCGTGGGCAGCTTGGTTGTGTAGTTGGGGGGTGGGGTCATGCAAAATCTCTCCCACCGTACAAATTTCTGCCTCCTGCTGCATTCTGACCAGCTGTTTGGCTGATGATGCAATCCTGAGTTTCAAGTTCAGTTAGTGGCAGCAAGTGTTTACATCAATACAATACATTTTTCAAATGTTTTAAGAAGGTATGTTTTCATTAATCGCAGTTAAAAAATCATTTCGATTTAGCTTAATAGTATAACCGACTTGTTTTATTGTCCATATGTCGGTACTGAACACAGCATAGCGTTCGATAGCAATTCTGGTAGCTAATGATATTATAAAATTTGCTGACTATTGAACTGTTACAGCTATAGTTTCAGCAACAGTATGAGCCGGTATGGCGGTATATGAGAAATGAAAGCTGTACTGTACACTGCCCAACACTAAGTCCTGGCTAAAACAGTTTTGTCATATCAGTTGTGGTCATGTCAGCTTCTTCAAAGATTAGATCAATGTGACTTAATTACCCAAAAGGTGCCCCGGATGCAATCAAAACAAGGTCTAAGATGATGCTTCATCACAATGAACAGGAAGCAGCCTGAACACTTGTGGCCTGTTTCTGGCTGTAACAGTAAGCTGTTACTGTACAGGACTGGCCCAAGGATTTCGGGGGGGTCATAGGCAAGGTGTTGGGCAGCCAATCCCTCCAGCCTGTGAGCTACACACCACGCATTGTGTTCTGAATCTGACTCAGACACGATCCAAAACAAATTTCTTGTTAAACATGAGATGCTAAAATATTGGATTTGTTTATTATTTCTTTTTTTTGGGGGGGGGTTGCACATGAAGAGCTGAAATGCTACTGTAAGACTGCAAAATTAGGCTTTTATTCAATCAGTAGAACACATTAACATAGTTTGCATTTGTATATTTCAAAGGAAGGGATTTTAGAAGAGGAATTTTAAATAAAAAATTATTTTTGATGCAGCCTGGCTATCTAAACATCGTGTCAGGATGTCATAGGGTGACCTTTCTCGCGGATGTGGGCTATTTGCCCAGATTTACATACGCATTCTATATACATTGGTGTCTGCGGTTCATGAACACAATCCGTTCCAGGAAAGTGGTCGTGAACCAATTTGTACGTGAACCAAGGCAATTTTTCCCATAAGAAAGCATTCGTTCACAAACCTACCAAATAATTTTTGTTAATTCATTCTGGTTTTATAGTAAAAACTTTAAAGAAAAACACAATATAGTGTGGCGATGGGCAGACCGAGGCATTGCGGGAGCAGAGACAGACATGGAGACTTGCTTGCCGGGGAAATCACACTCTTTACTAACAGTCCTTAACCCTTGTATTGTTTTGTTGTTAATGTTTATGTTAATGGTTGCATTTCCCTATTGTCCCACATGTGTTTGCCCATGTCTTGTTTGTACCCGGTCCGATCCTCGCGTGTGTAAATCTCCCACCGTGTGAGCATCTTGCAGTTTGGCATCTGACAACCTTATGTTTCCCATCTGCATATTTGGGTTCGGTGCTCGTTGGGTGCCTGTTGTGGTCCTTCTATTTACAACTGCACGCGGGGCATGCTGGGACATGCGCCCCGCTGGTGCTACACCAGTATAAAAAAAGGAATCCGGTCTGGTTTGGTTCGTTGACCAAATTTTGTACGCGAACCAATGCATTTTTTCAAAAAATTTTTGGTCGCAAACCAAATTGTTCGTAGACGAACCTCAGACACCACTGTATTAAATAAAAAGTTACTTTAGTTTTAAAAAAAAAAGAGAAAAAAAATCGCTTAGGTGTTAGCTGTCTTTGTGACCATGGAACCTCGCGTTTCTCACAGTAACTTTTAAACTTCAGTGCCAGTAATTTTGCATTTTTAATAATGGGTCCAGGTAATATTATCGAATTTTCACATTGACGAGGATCGTCCACCCGGAATCTTCACGATTGTGAAGGGGTGACTGTATTATATATATATTGCATTGTAGTCCTGCTACAGGGCTGGCTCCATTTCAGCACTTACAGATGGGCCTTTCAAATTCAAGAAGGGGCCAACTTCAAATTTTCTTTTCAGTGCATAGGTTTCTTTTTTTTTTGAAAAAAGAAAATACCACCAATCAAAAACCCTCTTTGCCAATATAAAAATACAGGGCTGGGCGATACTATGGTAATGATAATTATCACGATATAGATTTGTCCTCAATATGCATGGGGCAAATACTGGGTTCGACATGGTTTAATCGCCAAACGTGTTGCCAGCAACATGTTTTGCAACACAATGAAATGAGGTCACTTTCTCTCTGACTACTTGTCAGGACTGGCAGTGGAGCACAAGGACAAACGGCCATGAAAATGGGAGATTTATTGAACAAATAACAGAATGCAGTTGAGCAGGTAGCCTGACACTACACAAAACCGTCAAACCAACAGGTAAGTCCAAAGCAATCTGTTCAATAACGATAATCCAGAGAAATCCAAAAGGAAAGTCCACAGTAAAATTAAGTCCATGAGGAATCCCGATAGTAATAACCCAAAGAGAAATAAGGACTGATAGGAAGAATGTCAGCAACGGTGTTTTTCAGCAATGACTAAAATAACCTGTTGATCTTAGACTGGTGAAAAGCAAAATGCTTTGGTACACGTGGCACTTTCGATTTCCTTTTTGGTATTCTTTGAGTCCTTTCTTGAACAGAGAGCTCCATGTAGAGGGGTCAGAAAATAGGACAAATTGTTCTGGAACTGTGATTTTGGCCATCACTACTGTTTGGCAAGTGTATAACTACGGTTAAACATCTGGTGTCTTCAATTTTAATAAAAAAAAAAAAAATCAGCCTTTAAACTGGAAAGAAACAATAATTTGACCATTATCGTGATAACCATCGATATGCAAAATTTTAATCGCAGTTACATTTTTGGCCATATCACCCAGCTCTACTCCTAATAAAATATGCCCTTAGAAGTACTCTTTAGGAAGACTTTAGAAAGTTTGTATGACAAAAACCATTGTACTGTAAGCCTCCCCATGCCTCAAGCGTCCTATTGCAGAAGCTTGCCCCCTACAGGACCCTTGGCTTCATAGCGCTTTATTGGCATTGACTGATTCTTCAGTTTTTTTTTTTTGTGGGCCTCAAGGCTAAATTTTATTGTCAGAGCGTTATATTAGCAGCCATATCTGGATCTATCGGAAATGATTTTGTCGGTATGTACAGCTTTCACGACCCCAAGTCACAAATTCTAATGCCTGGCAGAAGAAATTGAACTAGCAGACACCGTGAGGTTAATTTCAGAATAATAAATATAACATTTGTATATTTCAATGGGAGGCATTTTATAAAAGGAAGCCATAAATTCTGTAGGGTAATTTTTGATGCAGCCTGCCTATCTAAACATCATATCACAATGTCACTAAATTAATGATAAAACCAATCCTTACAAATTAAGCCTGAATACTGTGAAGATAGTTCATTTACTTTAAATACACTTAAAATATATACATACTAGAGCTAGGTGATATGAAAATATTATTAGCAATTGACAATGGTGTTGACATCTGACAGAGATTAACCGGTTATTATTGCCTTTGTCGGGGTAGTAGTTATTTTGTTTAAAAAAAAATAAAAAAAATAAAAAAAAATGGGGAAAAAAATACATGGGATCACTCAGGTGTTAGCAATCTTTGTGACCATGGAACATCTACTTTATTCGCAGTAAGGTTTTAAACCTTTTCAGTGCCAGTTTCATTTTTAATAATGGTCCAAGTATTATTTGCAAATTTTCACACTGGGGAGGAATCCGTCTGGAATTCTAACAAATGTGAAGGGGTAACTGCATAGTACACGTATTGCATTGTAGTCATGCTATGGGGGCGCATTTAACATTCAAGGACGGGTCAACTTCAGATTACCTGTCAATCCATAGGTAACATTAGGGCTGCATTATACCGTATATCGGCGGGGTCCGAATTCAGAGGCTGCATCCTTCAAAGGACATGGTCTACAAAGGCATAACCTGTGCAGGCTTCGAAGGTCGAAATGGAAAGCACTTCTCACCCATACCCTTAAGTCACAAAGCACCGCCTCTATAGCCTACCCGGGACACACCCTCTTTACCTTTGCACAATGAATCTTGGGATGTGTTGGGCTGCAAAGGAAATTATCGGGAGGCCAGGCCGTCCCATTCGATAATGCTTTCATTCATCCTTTCATTCGATAATGTTCGACCTTTTAGCATCGTAATCACAATGGGCGCATGCGCAAACCTCACATCATAGGACAAATTAAGGCAGGGTTTTAATCAACAAGAGAAGTCTGATGTAACATAATTTACTCTGATTTAAGGATTTCTGGGTTTCTAGTGAGTGACATGCAGGCACTACAATCACAATCATTCTTGACAGAGCTGCCAATGTGCAATATTAATTCTGACATCGCCTGTTACACACTTGCAAATTTCACAAAGACCACAATAGTCAGCTGGGTTAAGAGAAAGTTAAGGAAAAACTTGTTTACTCTGTCACAGGTAACAAAACTTAACAAGTCCTGCAATTTTAATGATCGTTTCAAGATAATGAAGTACATGTTCGAAAAGCAGTACAAACTTTACTCCCGCTCCCTTTGCATTAGCTCTTAAAGCCAATTAATCATTTTTGTCTTTGCTGTGGGACTCACTCAAATAGTGTGGTGCATTTGTCAGATATTTGATAAAGATAGGTGAGGAGGGGTGAAGCAAACAAGAACTGGTTACTAAAAGACATTTGCCTTCCCCTGTATGAAAATATTTTGTATGCCAAACAGAGGATATCGAGCAAAAGGATTTGTCGGCACTACTTTCGCAAGAACGCCACCTACTTATCTGACACACGCTTTTTCAATATTGTGCAGTCCTAAGTGATAAACTTTTCCCTAATCAACAAGCCTAAAAAACTTCCAACTAAAGGCCTAAGTTTTAAATTTTTGCATCAAACCATTCACAGCAGACTACATCCCAGTTTAGTTAAAATTTCTTAACCAAGTTAATAACCCTGGTTTAGTTCAAATCACAATGCAAGCTGAAACATATTGTAGCACTGGTGGGGATTAACATATCCCAGCATGCTCGCCGGCAGTTGTACATAGCCCCTTGTTGTACTCTTGTTGTTAACAGTTGTATTTCCTGATTGTGGTGTGTATGTTTACCCATGTCTTTTGTGAACTCTGTCCAATCCTTGCATGTTCTTAGCTTTGTATAAACCTCCCACCGCGTGTGTGCCTTGCAGTCCGGCATCTGACCTCCTCCTGTTTCTGCTGTTCTATTCGATTTTGGTGCTTTTTAAGTGGGTGTGTTACGACTCATTAAAAGAGCTTGGGGCTGGTTGCATGCAACACCTTAAGTTTTCTCCATAAATATGACACTTAATTTCTCCTTAGGTGAGGGATTTAGTTAAGAGTGTTACACAGAATCCCTTAAAAGCTTTCCTCAGTTAAAGAAAAATCTTAATGGATTTACTTCATTGAAAGACATTTTATGCAGTAAAATTGTACAGTTTCCATGGAGACCATTTGTTTGCTTGCCCTCAACCCTGCTCGTGATGCCTGTTATCGCCTCCAGTGTTAATTTCGTTGACAAAAAATGTTGACAAGAATATAACCTGAAGAAGGTTTTTTTGCACACACCACATGTATCATAACATTAATAAGAAGTCAGTAAAAGTGAGCCACTTTGGATAAAACGGTTAAGCACTATAATATGATGCATTTTAAAAGAGACTATATGAAGCATTCAATAAAGGTTGCTTGGTAAAACGAGAGATTAGGGGTCAATTAGGGGTCAATGCGTGGCTCACTGGGTTAGGGTGCTGTACCGGAGGTCAGAAGGTCATCAGTTTCAGTCCCAGGGTCGGCAGAGTGATGTCACTATTTGAGCAAGGCCCTTACCCTCCACTTGCTCCGGGGACTGTCTGACCGTGCTCTCTCGAACATGCATATCGCTTTGGGTAAAAGTATCTGGCAAATGAAGATCAATCAGGATTATACTTTATTTACATAATTTAATATTATTGACAACAACAATGTCTTTCTGTACATTACTTCTCAGGGGCGGTAATTGGCCCAGCAATTTAAGTCTCTGTGCCCACGATCGGACGATCTTGAGCAAGGCCCCCAACCCCCAGCTCTAGGGGTGCCACAAGTTGGCTGACCCTGCCCTGTGACCCCCAAGCTATGGAGAGCTAGCTGGGGTAGGCAAAAGAAAAAAAGGCCAATGTACAATGCAAATTAAAAATTTATCGTTACATTGGTTGATCAAATTTTCCAGATTTGCACATATTATAATCATATAATGTTATAATATAAATGCTTTGTGTGGTTATATATGCATACATAAACAAAAACCATATTTTATATTATATATATTATATATATATATATATAAATATAAATAATGTGTACCCATATATTATAACTGTACACACATAAATATAGGCAGTGTACGGTGGAGCGGTTAGGGAGAGACACTGGGCACCTCAACACATCAATAAGCAAAAAGATGATAATTCTCTTCATAAGAACATAAGGTCTGTAAGTGCTATATGTGTTCTCTAAGAGCTATAATGGAGAATAAGTAATTTATTTTTGTGTGTGTGTGGAGGGAGGGCGGGGGGGGGATGGGGTTAGGGTTGATGGTCCAGAAAAGATAAACAGTCTCTTGATGAAGGGCTATAATGCCACTGGGCCATGATGAATTCAGGGGAAAAATCTAGAAGCTTACTATATCAACAGAGTTGAAAATCCATCATAAAACTAAATTAAGGGAGCAAAGGTTTGCTTCAGGGAGTCTAGCGGATCCGACACGCTGTGTCTTTATTTTATGCTTGGTACAGACTGAGGCCTTGATTACTTTTTAATGACTCAGGGCTGCAACCCCAGACCTGATTTTTAATTTGCCCCTTAGATATCCATGCCCCGCTCCCAGAGACTGGCCTAAACACCAACGGTTCGTCACACGACCTCAGTACTTCCCTGTTTCAGTTATAGAACTTCCTGAGGTGCTTCAAAAAATCATATTCTTCAGTAAATGTTGAATGAAATTCTACAACGGAATTTCCGCACAAGGCTCTATCGTGAACTCTGATTGAATCACATAATAATCTTTTCCCTGTTTGTTAATTTTGGCGTTTTCTTCAGCCCATTTTCACAAGTAAGCTCAATGAAAAACGTTTTTCTATCAATACTTCTGAGACCCATGAGTGTTTTCCCATCATTTTTGGACATCTTTAACTGTCACCAAACTGTTAAATACGCCGCCAATTCTTACTTAACCGGCATAACATTTTCACTGGCCATTCCTTAGCCCTGGGGAGCGAGAGCGCTGTTAGCATAGCACCAAGCCAATCTTCATTACTGTTGCTCACATCATTCACAGCCAGAGTAAATGACTAACAATTAGGCATCAGTCCAAACCAAGTGTCCTGAAACGGGACAGTGAAGCATGCAAGAGAATCCACTGGCAGGATCTCCCCTAGTATCAGCATTAGTTATCCCAACAGACGTCAAGATTTTTGACTTATTATATATAACACAAAACAAGACGATAAGCATAATTAAGCTGAGTACTAGTGGGGGTGTGGGGGGTGTCATGTGTTTAAGAGGAATTTCACAAGCCAGTCCAGGGGCATAAACACCATTCAAGTTGCCAGTCTGTCATAGTGATTATTTACGAGAATGTAGGCACATAAAATTTTTGTGTATTTACATAATAGGCATTTTATGAAGAACTTATTTACGCAATGCCGCGAACGATGGGACATCACAGAATCTCCATGGAGATGGACCACATCCTTCAGCACGATAGTAGCTGTTGGTCGATTAACACCGTGCCCAGCTACAGACGGGCTGACTGAGGTGTAGGAGCCAATTAGAGAGATACCGGAGAATACTGCATATGGCAAATGTGAACCAAACCACATGATTTTGATTCACATTCATTCATTTATACACCACTGTTGCGTAAACCATATAAACCGACTATGCCCCTTCTAAACAGAGACTGATTAGACCAACCACCTGAGGTGAAATGTCATCGGAGTAGAATGCATACACAGGCTTCATATTTATTCATGATAGTGCTTGTATGCATAATTTTCCAGTCCTTGCTTTACTAGAAGAGAGTGTCATTGAAAATATGCTGATATATGTAAAGTTTGTGTTTATAGGCCTTGCATGAGCATCAGACAAAACGAGACTCCCTTACAAAAGATCCCAGATAGCATCAAAAAGATACTGCGACTTGACAAAAGGAATCAAACAATATCCAACCAGAATAACTAAACACATTTCAATTAAAAAAAAAAA
>JAODKC010000137.1:3879090-3890600 GCA_026777985.1 Mormyrops attenuatus
TATATATATCATACCTTAATTTAATATTGGCCATTCAAATACACGAGACCATGAATCATTTAACTGGGGATAGGGTTGGGTCAGATCATGGCGCAATGTTTTTATATAAATGTTTAAGGTTTAAACTTAGTCCTAGTCTTTAGATGTCAGATCATCACTAAAGAAAAAAGAATCAAAGAATAAACAAGCAACCCTAACCTAAAAAGACATCCTGCATCAGCCCCCCATCTTTTTAATCTGAGACAAATGTCTGTCACACTCCCTCCCACCCTTTTTCCATCATGTGCCTTTGTCAGTCAAGACTAATGGCTCTGTGATTATTTTCCCACGTAAAGTGAAGATGAATTATCCTTGGTGCACGGAGTTCAGTGCAATATCTGAGTCACTGCAGTCTCCCTGATTACATCTGTTAAGCCAGAAAAAGAGAGTTTGTTTAAAACAAATTATAATTACTTAGTTTTATGGTCACTGCAGTGTACAGTATTTCATTAGAGCGCATTAAAAAAAAAACAAATTCAAAGCCTAAATATTTTTCTCATCTGGCTCATGGATTTATAATGTTTCTTTAGTTCTCTTTTAATTATACCGTGTCTGAAAAGCGCTTGGAATATTTCATACTCTGTCTGATGTGCCGAGTTCTCTTGTGGTATTGCCAGTTATGATTTATTGGCTGTCAATATTGTCTTATCTGGAACACATCTGTGCAGTTCAGATGCCTGAAGATGGCTTCTCAATACTTCTCACACACATCATTATTTATGCCTATTCCTAATTGGATCAGGGGGGAAAAAGTTGTTATTTTTTTGTTTGCTTGCAAATACAAAATATATATTTGGGGGGGTGGAGATGGCCCATACAGTATTTAAGGTTTTTGGGCCCAGGAGTCTGTTTCATACATTAAACGTCCTCATCTCTTATGTAAAGAGCCGTTTAAAGTGAAAGCACAGAATTTCTAGGCCGGTTTTTAAAAATGTGCAGTGTAACGTGAAATCAGTTGCTCATACAGGGAGGACTGGGGAACTAATTATGCTGTGCGCAGGTTTCAGAACAGATTTGGGTTCATTACTGCTTTTTAGGCAGCGCACTATATCCTTTCAGGGGAGACTTAGCCAGCGCCCACCCCCCCTTCCCTCCTCTCCTCTCCCCTCCCTCCATTTTATATTAAATCTGTTGCCAGCCAGCGGTAGTGTGGAAGAGCTTCTTGCTTAAAAGCCTCTTCTTTCATACACTCCCCGACACTCATCAGCCGATTGCACTTTCACCCTGTGCTGGGGTTACTGCTGGATGCATGTGAAAAATATAATTAAGAGGCAATAGCTTTGTGGAAAGTGTTTTTTTTTTTTTTTTTTTTTAAAAGCGTGCAGCTACTCGCATCTTTATGTGGTACTCCAATTACGAATAATGTCGAGGGAAACACGACATCACCAAGTTGTATGATGGCACACAGCACTGTGGAATTGTCAGTTTTCCTCTAAACCAAGTATTAATCGTCAAGGACGATGAACGGCTGGATACTTCGCTTATTCAATTCATAGACTCGCGCTCAAAGAAGTGAACCGCAATAAAAAAAAATAAATTAGCTTTGAAACCGCTTTAGTTGCCCATTTATTGATTTTCAGTGGACAGCACATTGGACAAGGACGTAGACCATGGGATTGTGTTGGGTTCACATTCCCTGCTGTGGTGCTAATACAACTCAATGGCTTCAGTAAGACTCGTTACGGGATATACAATTTTATACAAAAAAGAAAAAAAAAAAACAACAAAAAAACAGCCATTTTGAATAATGAAGCAATCCCAGAAGTGCCACTAAGGGGCCAAGGCTTATTGGCCATGCAGCTAAGGATCCCGCTCTTAGCAAGCGTGACCAGAATTTACGTCGCGCCACGGGGCGCTTCTGGCATGATAATAGCTGCATGTACAGGCGGTGTCAATCGATTCACGCTAAATGAAAAGCTAAACACTATTTCAATAGCTAAAGATGGAGCTGAGGAAAGGTGACGGGTCAGTCCTCACAGATTTGTCTTTATTATGTATCAGATATTTAGATAATATTTAAGTTGGTCATATATGATTTATTAACATAAAATACAAAAATAATTGGCGTCATGCTTCATCTTTGCCAATGCAAAGATAGCTATCCATTTTCATGGAGGGGAACTGCTGAGATATTCTATCACTAAAAGATATCATTTTAAACTTATATTCATGAGAGACAAGCCCAACTTACGAGTGCTCATAGCAAAAGCATCTCTTAATACAGCCTAACATTTGCATCAAATTAAACTTAAAAATGGGGAAAAAAATCCAGTTTTAATGCCATTAATCACTTGGCTACAGGACAGGCATATCGCGAACACAACCGCGGGACTGAGGTCTTAAAAATAAATAAATCAATAAATGCACACACTGATTTGTATCTGTCCTTTACTGCCTTTTCACACGCTAAAATTTTCAGAATCCCGGTTCAGCTGCTGATTTATTTAAATAGAGATTATCAGGGCGTTGTTTGAATGTGAGGTTGTGTAAAGAAAGCCAAGGTTTAATCACACGACACCATGGAAAGCCTGAACTAGGGGCTTTGCAGGAGGAGACTTTGTTTAGATTTAATATGATCATTGTGAATAGCTACATGCTGCTGTGAATAAAATTACTCAATTAAGCGTACCAATTTTAATGTGCAAATAAGTACAGCTACTACTAATCATGAGCCTGACAAATGATTTCAGTAAAATGACGCAGCTCAATTCACTTCCTGTGGTGGCTGCTTACTATGGGGGACGATTCCAATATAGGGGTACAATAGACAGAAACACAACCCCCCCTCTCCCCCATATAAACCACATCTTTTGAGAACGAAATAAGGCCCACACCGCTATGCTGCACCACAAGGCCACGAGTGTTTCTTCACTGATAAGCATTCATGCGGGGGAGAAAGCCAATGTGGGATTACGATCCAGGTTGAAAATTCAAATCACACACACACACACACACACACACACACAAAAAGCACAAGTCACCAGAACTCTCAGGGTGACTCTGCTGTAGCGAAGGCTAATTAATGAAAATGAAGACGAAGCATGTCAAATTTAAATAAATAGCCTTTAAGCATGACGCGGTCTACTAATTCAGCCAGTGACACCATCATTACATAGCGTTTGGTCATCTGTTTGGCTACAGCTGCCCTGTGTACAAAACAAATAAAAATGTATCATTCGCCAGATGTCCCAGTTTATAGGGGCCAAGGGTCATACTAAGCCTCTTCTGCATTTTTTCGAAGAAATTAGATGCTAGCTACTCATTTTTCTAGTCGATTTTGTTTGTGTGTGTGTGTGTGTGTGTGTGAATGTATATTACATCTTGTGTTTATCCTTAACTGCAGTAAGCCTATTAGGTGCACTGATGTGATAAGATGAATGTATATTTGCTTGCATCCAATACATACATTTCTATTAGGGATCCTAAAGTCCAAAAACCTACAGCAACCCCTTGTTGTCAGCAGAGTCACCAAGAAAACAAGGTAAATTAGACTGCAGGTTATTATTGTGATGAGAAAAACATAGAGATCCTTTGTGACATTCTTGATCCATGCAAACTTTCTTTATGAACCATATTTAAAAACAATTTCTAATGACTTAAAGATTACCAGGTACGTAATGATAATTGTAGCAGTGCCGCCTTTTATTTCCATGTCAAAGGTGAGCGGAGATCTACTGAAGCTTGCAGATGGAAAGTAATTGGCATTACACACTTATTTACTTTCTTTCTGCAGTGAATTAGTTTCATAACTTGGTGTTTCATTCACGTGGTCATCTCTTAACGTAAGAAAACCCACGGGGACACTTTTTGACAAGTATAACAACCCCCGAACGGAACCGCAAGTATCTGGAACACCATTCCTGAGGACACGGGAGCAATCAAGGAGTAGAAAGAATTTACTGTCCTGCGCTTTTATGCAAAACTCTCATAGTCTGGAAGCTCCTGACTTTAATTAAAGTTGGTTCTGTTTTGCCCTTAAAGCATGTAATCCTGGATAATACTGTCACATAGAGGACAGGAAAGGACCTTCAAAGATGATGGTTAAAGACAGCTGTAAGTTAAGCACCGTGCGTTAGCCCACATGCAGTTCTGCTAGAAGAAAACCACACTTCTCAGTTTTATCCATTCTTGGCCTGCATTCATACCCTAAAGATAAAGGGGGAAAACCTATTAATTCCCACCACCATTTCATTCGCTGGTACCAAGGGGGAAAGTGGGGGGGGGGGGGCGTAATCAAAAAGCAGGTGTCAGGGGGATTAGAGAGTAAGAAAAGACCCAAAATCCCCTGATGGAACTGGACTCACAGGAAAGGCAGCAGGTGCAGGGAGAGGTACAAAGCCCTAAACCCATTTACTCCGCCGTGCTCTGTTGCAGAGCCACAAAAACGCCCCGTCTACACGGCGCACTGAGTCCGCTTGGCAATGCAAGAGGCGTAATTAGAGTGTCGGGCCAAAACCAAGAGTGGAACTTACAGAGCGGTTGCTGCCACGGCAACGCTGCCATGCCTTGTGCACGGGTGCTTTTGATAGCCAGAAAGCCCCCGGCCCGCCCCTCATGATGGCCGTCTCTAATCCCCAGTCTCAGGCCATTCAAATAAATTACCTATTACAGGGAGAGGAACCACGAGGAAAACCGCAGCACTGCTCATCCCCTCGCGTCATGTGACCGCTTTGTTTGTACTGTACTCGTTTTTGTTCAGGTGTCCATCTTGACGGAGAGGGCCGCCTGTGGATTTGAAGCACACGCTGATTTTTTTTTTTTGGCTTCACAAAAGAATCCTTGAGCGGTATTTTTATTTTTTTTTGGGAGCCATTCAAATTTCCTCGGGTAGCGTATGATCGATTGTGCATTGGGGCGCTCGAAATAAGTCAAATAAATCGGTTTCCAAAGAAACGACGTGTCCAGCAACTGCTCACAAACTGTAGTAGTACGGTTAACGTACAACATGTGTGGCTGAACCGTCGAGCAGCGAACATAGTCTGACCTGGCACTGTAGAACATCGAGTGATACGAGTAGCTTTAGCTTTAAGATATGCAAGGCTCCTTGATTATCAATGTCTGGAAAGAAACTGAAAGACATTTACAAGCACAATGCCAAGCTCAGTTCTGAGATTTTTTTTATCTGGAAAAGAGTGTCGCACTCTCACACTCAGACATCAGGCAAGACAGTTCAGTGGGGGAATAATGTTTTTTTTAAAAAAAATATAAAAGTCTGGTAAATTTAATGCTTTTTTTAACAAAAGAGAATCCAACAATACAAATGTTACAAATTAAGGGTACAGTTGCTTATTTTACATTACTGAGCAGCAAATGCAAACAGCATCACAGGCTAGGTATTAACCCAAATAATTCATCAATACGTGCCCTAAATGCATGTCAAATGTCGATTTCTCATAAATACCACTTTAAATATACATTAAACATGTTGGGTAGATTTTACACGCCCTTAATGTATGCAGTACATTATTTTAAATAAAGGTATTTTAGGAATTCAGAGTCAATTATTTCATCACGCTGACCCATTAATCATCTCGGAGCATAATAAATATTGCGAAGGTATCTCAGTGATTAACTATGGAAGGTCCCTCCTAACCAATGTATCAAACACGGGTGCTGGCCTACTGGAAATCACCACTATACATCAGCCCGGCAGAGAAGACAAATGAACATTCAGGACTATTATTAAAAAATTTGAAATTAAAATGCAGCAGCTAAAGTATTAACTTGATTACTCTGTTTCCTGAAGGTTTTGCATCCGTTATTAAATGATTACAGGACGTTTAGAGACACTCCCAAGTGTTATTTTAACGGGATTCGCGGGGACCAAATAAAACCGATAGCCTTTGGCCATGCGGTTATTATGTATTATTAGAGAACAATATATTGTGTTTAAACCATTATTGTATTACATGAACAGGGTGAGGCCATGATGTTACTGACCAGGAACACACAGGTACTGATCATAAAGATGATAATTATATTTCATTTTGTTATCCTTGGTCAGTCAAAAATGGTGCCCCAGGGGTCCAAATAAAATATTAGCCAAATGTACACGGTCAGAGTAAATAAAAGGCTTCTGCTGTAAATAATATACAGTACAGATGGCAGTGTAATCCCTTACAACTGGAATTCATGTTTTCGGTATAAAAGTATCACATGAACATTGCATTTAGCAAAATTACATATCAGAAATACATTCATGATTGTATTGTACTGAAAAGTTTCTTCATACTGTGAAAAAAATAAAAGTAGTTTGTTAAAATATGGGGAAAAATAGAACCATTAATGTAAAATAAAAGAATCATTAAAAATAAGTGAATTTTATTTCCTTAATACTTCTTAAATGCTTGCGATAATGTACATTACATCAATACACAGATGTTGTGATTACTAGTTCAGAAATATCATTTTGCAAAACAGCTTAAAAATAAGTTCATCCCATCATAAACCCATCATACGTTTTGCAGCCCAGTCCCCAGTTACCCTCAGAAGTCAAAAACGTTTTGTTGTCAGTTCCTGATATATCCACTAGGCGGCAATAATGTTAGCATAAAACTGTATCACAAATGAGCCAACAGCAACCAACTTCTCCTGTAAATTTATATTTTTATTGACATATCAGTTTGCAATCTAGTATCAAGGGGAAACAACTGAAATATCCATTTCCAAATAATACTAAACAAAACTAAAGTACTATTTTATAAACAATATCATGCCCTGAGATTTAATAGTGTAATTTACACAAAGTAGAAACAGACCTATATGCTTTGCATGGTTGCTTTTCCTGTAGCTATAGATGCTTTTAAAGTGATGTGGACCTTGAAATTGATGTGGACCTTGAAAGAGATGTGCACGATGTAAACAGGTCAGCCAAACAAACCGTTTACATTTACTGCTGTACATGTGGCGACCAACAGGTACTGAAGCCATGTGCAACATCACGAGGATCTCTGAATGGCTGCAGGATTAGGACTTCTGCAGGATCGTCATGAGTGACAAGCTAGAAGAGATTCAGTGTGGAAAAAGCACTCCAAGTATACTCTGGAGCACTGGAAAACTGGAGAATTAGGAGATCAGGTAGCAACTGGTATGGTTAGTGGCGTTCCACTCCCGCGGGGCAGTACAGTGAAATCAGCAAGACCGTCATGATGGAGTGAAGGCACCAGAAGCAGAGAGGGGACGCTTGGGACGTGGGGGCGGGGAGGTGTCCTCTCACTACAGCTGGTTTGACAGTGTGTGGGTTTGGCCACCTGGCTCCACTGCATGGACAGCAAGTTACAGCATTACAGATTAAGAAGCCAACAAGCAGAGCTTCTGTAACTTAATGCAGACCATGACCTCTTGGCTCCAGTCCCCAATTTAATAACTCAACATCTGGTCCCTGTCTCATTTACCGTAGGATGAGATTGGAGTGAACGTTGGTTAATTCAGTCTCAATTTAAAACACAAAGTTAAAACGATTCCCTAATTATTTGGGCAAACTAACACAATAAAGATTGCCTGCCTGCCCTCCCCAAGATTATCTACATGAATTTGTGCTCCAACCTCAATTTCGGTGAACAATAAAATAGTACAAATTGCACAAATTTTATAATACCAAATTATACCATAATAATAGTATACAAAATCAGCTGGTAATAAATAGTTTGTCATGTTACACGACTTTTCCTAGGTAACCAGTTTAATTTGACATAAATAAAAACAATGGTTTTAACTGAGCAATAAGATTTTTTAACAGCAAGAAGCAGAGACCCTTAGCCGAGAATACTTTAAAATTCGCAAGATGAAAACATTTTATATACAATTAATATACCCAGATTAGCACAAATTCCCAATGATCTGTCCTTTATACAAACTCAGAGGCAGAGGTAAAGCGTTCAAAGAATTACAAATAAATATATAAATAAACAAACACCTAAATCTTTCCTTCATTTGGTGCAGTAATTTATATTAGCAATTTGCAAAGAGCTTGCCATAAGACAAACACAGTCCATGGATGACTGCTGTGGCTCCACAATTTTGACAGTTGACAGCCCAATTATTCTTGACGACGTGTGACATTTTATAGAGAGTGTCTTTACTGCTCCCGAGGAGCGTGGAGGAGAATCAAAAAGAGCCGTTTAGGAGTGCCGGTGCACAGACGGTACGATTCAAAGCCAGATCCATGTGCGCCTGATAATTACAAGAGAATCCCTTACACTACAACCCCATTTCCAAAAATGTTTGAACACCGCATAAAACAAAATATAAACAGAACAAAATGATGCGCAAATCATATAAACTCACATTTAATTGAAAATAGAAGACAACATATCAAATGTTGAAACTGAGAAATGTTATTGTTTTACGACAAATACATCAGAACATGCATCAGAATTTGATGCAAGCAACGCACTTCAAAAAAGTTGGGACAGGGGCAACAAAAGACTGGAAAAGTTGTGTGATGCTAAAACAAAACATTTGGTTGAATATCTCACATCTAATTAGGTTAATTGGCAATGGGTCAGTAAGATGATTGAATATGCAAAGTCTCTGTGAAGATGTGGAGAGATTCACAACTCTGTGAAAGACTATGTGGGTGAATCATACAACAATTTAAGAATACTGTTCCTGAATGTAATATTACAAGGAATTTGGGAATTTCATCTGTGGTATATATATATATCACTAAAAGATTCAGAGAATCCAGAGAAATCTGGATTCTCTTGGTACGCAAGGGACAAGGCCAAAAACCAGTACTGGATATCTGTGATCTTACGGTCCTCAGGCAGCACTGCATGAAAAACAGGCAGGATTCTATAGTGGAAATCATTAGATGGGCTCAGGAACACCACTGTCTGTGAAGGCAATCCATCGCTGCATCCACAAATGCAGAATGAATGCAGAATGCACAGAAGAAACCATATCTAAACACGACCCAGAAACGTTTCAACATTCCATATGTTGTCTTTGTTCTCTTTTCTATTCCATGCGGGAAGTGGAGGGTTAATGGTTAGGGACGCGCACTTGTTATTGAAAGATTGCTGGTTCAAATCCCCGACCAGCAAGGCACTACTGAGGTACCCTGAGCAAGGTACTGCTCCTAAGTACTGCTCCCCGGGCGCAGAATTAACTGCCCCCTGCTATGTAACATATGGGTTAAATACAGAGGACACATTTTGTTGCTGTGTGCTGAGGTGTGTCAACAATGACCACCGATCACCAAATAAATTAAATACTAGTTTATATAATTTGTAAATCATTGCATTCCATTTTATTTACATTTCACACAGCGTCCCAACTTTTTTGGAAATGGCACTGCACATTTCACGTTATTTATACGCCAGATGCTTTCATTCAAAATGACATACAACTGCAAATGCAGGGTCAGCTGATCAATGGAGCAGACGGGAGTTAAAGGCCTTGTTTCCAGGCCCACCGGTGAAATTACACCATGGGATTTGATCTGGTTCCCTTCGACTCATGGGAAGTCCTAACCCACGGAGCCGCATACCACTAATCTGCACATTAAATGGTACACACAAGGACAACATACATTCCCAACAAGGGACACATATGTACCACTTTTTTCCTAGAAACAGTCACATAACATCGCGGCTAAAAATAGTTTTGGTATGCTGATTGGCCATCTCTCAGAATTACGTCCATTTTGTGGGTGACTTCACCAGCTGCCTTCTCATTTGTGCCGACAGCTTTACCAGCCAGGAGGATGTGCACGAAACAGACAAGCATTTAAACCAATAACAAGCCACCTCTAGCCCGGACTGTTCTCCTTCCGGATAATTTGGGTCATCAGCGGGCGGCACGACTCCGAACGCAAGAACCAGCAGCTGCAAGTACAATGCAAATTAAGGAAGGAGAGACTGTAAACAGAGCCGTGACTGATCATCGGACTAAAAACCTACCAACGGGGTCAAATCTTGAAATCAGAGATGAAATAATCTTGAAGAAATCCAATTACATCGCTTATTTTACCAGGATTATTCAATGAAGTAGTTGTTTTCTTCTGAAAGGTTGTATGGGGAAATAACTTTTAGTTCAGATTCAGGATTACCGATTTCTTTTAAAGACAGAACTTTGAACCGCTTCTTTTTATACAAATTTAACTGTACGTGCATTTACAACATGTGTAATTAAAAGGAAATCTACTTTTACAGTTGCAATCAGGGTCAGTCAATGAATATCACATCTATTGAGGAAAGGCACGGCAAGGTCTCAATTCATTCCAATTCATATATTTTGCATTTGAGATCATTATTCCAATTAATTATTCCCAAAAAAAACATTCCAAAAGGGCCATTTTTCACTGCTGAATGAGTGGATGACATGAAAGATCCAGTCTTTGCTTCGCAGTGACTCACACCTGCAGTAGAGACCACTGATGACACGTATCCTCCCATGACCAATAAGAAACCATCCTACAGAAAGGAGATGGAGTCACGCTTCCTGGGGGTGCATCAAACTGACATCACAGTCATGCCCTAAACTGCACGAGTCAGCATATAGATGGGAAGCCAGTTGACGCATGGACCCCCACCCAATCTTCGGCATTTATTATCAATCCCTGAATCATAACCTGGCAATGTCTATTCAACAAATTCTTGTTACCTTGGTAACATCTATTACTTTTTTATTCACTTCAGAAAACACTTCGACTGCATGAATAATTCGGACAATTTTTGCAAGCATGTTAATCTTCGTCAGTTATTACACGTATCGTGGGTGAAAATCCCAACTCAAATCGTGCTTGCTTTTCATAAGCACCGTAAAATACATGGCGAATTGCTTCTGATAGATAACTGGTCATTTCTGAGCATGCTGACAAAGCATTGATAACACACACTTCCCTTACTATTCTCCAAAAGAGATGGTAATGAAAACATAAAATCGACTTTTAGCATGTAACAGAATTGTTGGGTAGCTAATGATTTAGGAAAATAAGTTCACGCTACTTCTAAACAGAGCTCAATAGACAAATGCCCCTTTGAATGCCAAAGGTTGAGTTTTCCTGTAAACATTTCTTCATTAGGAGAATTAAAAACAATCAAACGACACTTCCATTATAACATTATTATTGTTTCCTTCATTTTTTGAATAGAAGGGTAAGCTTTTCATCACCCTGTGCCACAAAGCACCGCGGTGCACACAGAGTATGCAGGAGTAAAGCTGCATAATAAAACGCAGCGGACGTGCCCTTTAATAAAAGATCGCGAACAGACAGGCTGACGTACAGCTCCTCGCTCGCCGCGTTAATAAACTGGCAGATGAAAAAACACCCAACAACATAATTAAGTCTATTTTATCAGCCGCTCAAGGAAGTTCCATTATTCCAGCATCGCTCTGCAGCACAAAAGAGGAACTTCCTGAAGGTGACCTTTCCGACGATCGTAACCATGGAAACCTGCAGGGGGGGGGGGGGGCGGGGGGGGGGGGGGGGGGGGGGGGGGGGGGGGGGGGGGGGGGGGGGGGGG
>JAODKC010000137.1:3891336-3929519 GCA_026777985.1 Mormyrops attenuatus
AGCCCCCCTCTCAGCCCCCTTTGCAGTGCCCCTACTACAGGATGTATGTTTCCATAGACATCTGTTAGAGTATACGTACTGTAACTAGTCACATCAAAATATCAATCTGCTCGTTTTGGAGATACGGGATTCCTGAAACAAAGCACTATACATTTTAAAGTAATATCTACATACAAAGGCCTCTCGCACTCTGCTGCACGAAGCCCATCAATCACATGTGGCTGCTTCTTTTTGCTTGGTTTAGCTACATAATGTTTAAAGAGAATGTTACTAACAACTAAATAAATGCACCTGAATGTGTTAAAAAAAAAAAAAAAAACAAGAGCGAAGGTGTGATGAGGCAGCACTGATGTTCACAAATAAACCCTCCAGTTAAAGTCAGGGTTTCCATGTCTCCGCAAACAAACCAACAAGACCATAATCCAGTGTCACTTAGAAGAAAAAAAAAATGCAGTGCAGTGATAGCAAAATCTCTGGTGATGACAATGCAGAAAGAAAACAAGATAAATTAATTAAATAAATAAATAATAGTAATAACTGGCCACAGATGCAAGTCATTAAGCGCTCTAATCTAAAAAGCTAGTTATTAACTAAAATTTTATTTACTGTATGCCACAAAAAGAGAGAAATGTTGGGACAGCATCAGGTCCCATCCATCCATCCCAGCTTGATAAAAACTGAATAATTTATATATTTAAAAATTGCTTCTTTCCAGGGAGTGCTGACATTCTCATTTTATCAACAAAACAATTCCAGTGTTCTATCATATAATTTGGAGTACAATGGCGAGACCCTGGCTTGAGAGCTTTAATACAGTTAATCACTGCAGTACTGCCCCTATTGTGGTCATCACTGAACAGCTGCCACAATGACAGTGTGAAACCACTCCATGGCACCGTTTATTTCCGGCAAATGGCAGCACACAGCAGAAAGCAGCCCTTACTTAGGTCACAGTGGCTCTTTTAATAAAGACACAGAGACTAATTAGTGTTAGCCATTAGTCAGACAGCTGCTTCAAGGAAGATGGCCGTCAGGAAATGATCATTTCAGGTACCGATGGTTTCCTGCACTGGCGGCAAACCTCACATCCTCCTCAGCACGAGTACGCATTTCATTTCTTACGACAGAACAAAGCTTGCCTGGAGAGCATGTCTTCCCTCGACTGAAACAAGAGTAAATTGGGAAGATTTGCCTATTCATCACAGCCAGCCTCAAGGCCAATCTCCCTAATGTGGACATTCGTTCCCGGGGCAAAGCCTAGTGAAGGCCGGTTTGAAATGCTGGCATATCAGAGTGTGCGGGGGAGGGCAAAAGCAAAACGGACACAACACCTTAGAGTGCTGTCTCAGAGCCAGATTTCAATGATAAACAAGGCACCGATCTTTTTTAACAAGAACGGTTTGGCTGTGCAGTGATCACATTAGCCAAAACCAATATCTAAATTTATGAATTGTGATTTTAGGTGCCATTTTCCAAAGCCTGACATATTAACAAATGAATCACAATTAACCATCTTCCGTAAAAGTACACACTAACGAGTCTGACTCATTCGTTTATAAATAAACCCAGTGAATCAGCTCTATGGAATAAGGGGAACGGGACATTAAATCAGCTCTTTGTGGTGGTCATATATGCAAATGCGAATCTGGTATTATAGAATTACATGAGACTTGGGTTGGTTGCAATGAATGAAGGCTGATTAGCAGTACATTCCCAGGAGAAAACACGACAAACAATAATGGTGCACACGGGCTATTTTTAAATATCCATTAAGCACAGATCAAAAGGTCACACTCCACATCAGTCCACTCAAACTCATACAGATCACTGTAACCATATTATTACCCTGGAACCAGAGTTTCCAAATGTTTTCATTTATGAATACACAAACTGTTATGGCGGAGCATGACAAAACAGGGTTCTATTAATGTAACGGAACACAAAGGGATAGTCAAAAACCAAAGGGACAACGGGGGGTCAAAACAAAATGGATAAAACAGAAACTAAGGCAGGGAGCAACGGCGGCAACAACAATACCGAAGGCAGGGAGGAACACAAGAAACTACAATAACATGGGATAACTATACTGACTACACTTAATAACACTGCTAACACAGGGCAACAGCCACAATGACCAGCTGAGGAAAAGAACAAAAGTAGACACTTAAATACACTAATAACTAAATCACAGACAGGTGAAAACCACAACCAATCAACCAATCACAAAGGACAAGAGCCAACAAGGAACAGGTGGGGGCAATCAGATACAGAAAAGGGCCAAACACCAACAGGAACTAGAACAAGGAAAACTGAATGTACTACAAACAGGGAAGAGGCAGCAAAAACAAGACTGTAAATGAAACACACGAACACGATAAATCAAGAAAATCACAAAAAAATAAAAAAGTTAAAAAACTACTAATTGAGGCTAGCCAGTGGCCAGCCTCAACCCCCCCAACAAAAGGGAAGTCAGGACAATAGCATACTGCTTAGCCCATTGAGCCATGCAGCAGCCTAAGAAGCAGGGAAACACACACCAAATGGGATAGCCAGTGAGATCTGCTGGCCAGACGGGGAGAAGACATATGGGACAGGGCCAGATGAGCACCGATCCTGACAGCCTACACCTCAAGACTTCATTAAATCTGACATCAAAAGTGGACATGAGTCTGACTACATGACGGATAATCTTCAGTCACTCAGTCTCACAACCTTTCAAAACCCAACTGCGTTATATTCTTTGTTGCCTTGGACAACAGCACCTAGAAGGACTGTAAGAGGTACAATATGAAAGCATTCAAGAATTATATCCACATATTATGTGTTAAGCCATTTAAACTTTCAAAGTTAAAAAGCTTCTCTACATATGGTAATGAGTAACAGAGTTTGATTACAGATTGGTAGATGCATACACTATATAGACAAAAGTATTGGGACACATCTCATAATCAATGAATTCAGTTTTTTCACTTAGACCCATTGCCACAGGTGTATAAAATCAAGTACCTTGCCATGCCGTCAAGTCTGCAAACATTTGTGAAAGAACAAGAGTAACTCAGCCATGAAGTGGCAGACCATGTAAAGCAACAGAGCGGAGTTGCCAAGTGTGAAGCACCAACGGTCTGTTGACTCAGTAACCGCTTCTCTGGCTTTAACTCCAGCATAAAAAACGGTGTGCTAGGAGCTTCATGGAATGGGCTACCATGACTGAGCAACTGCATGCAAGCCTCATATCAAAAAGCACAATGCCAAGTGTTGGATGGAGTGGCGTAAAGCAAGCCACCACTGAGCTATAAAGCAGTGGAAACGTGTTCTGTGGAGGGAGAAATTGTGCTCTGGCATCTCGATGAGTATGGGTTTGGTGGATGCCAGAACGCTACCTGTCTGTCTGCATTAGTGAAGAAGGGAGAATGGTTTGGGGTTGTTTTTCAGGGGTTGGGCTCAGCCCCTTAGTTCCAGTGCAAGAAACTCTTAATCAGCTTACTAAGACATTTTGGGCAATACTATGCTTTTACCTTTGCGGGAACAGTTTGGGGCAAAGCTGTTTTTTGTTCCTGCATAACTGTACCCCAGTGTGCAAAGCAAGATCCATAAAGATATGGTTGGGTGAGTCTGGTTTGGAAGAACTTGGCTTGGCCCACGCAGAACCCTGACCTCAACCCCACTGAACACTTTTAGGATGAACTAGAACAGAGATTGCGAGGTAGGCCATCCGTGCCTGACCTCACAAATGCTCTTCTGGGTGAGAGGGCAAACATTCCCACAGACACTCCAAAATATTGTGGAAAGCCTTTCCAGAACAGTACCAGCTCTTATAGCTGCAAGGGGGGACCAACGCTATACTGATGCCTATGAAATTAGAATGGGATGTCATAAAAGTTCCTGTCAGTGTAACGGCCAGGGATCCCAAAAGTTTTGTCTATACAGTGTACGTTACTTTAGCTGGAAGCATCGATTTATATAGGAGTGAAATTCATTACCATCCATGATTTTTATGAAAAGATTCTGTCTAGGAGCAGGTCAGCTTTACTGAACTGCCAAAAATCACACCATCCACCAGGCGTGTGGGTAAAAAAAAGCCAAAAGCCAGTACAGGGAAATAGTCGTGTTCCCCTTGTTTCTCCAAAGGCTGCCATTTCATGCACTAAAAGTTTTAGTAGGACTCGCAAAAGACTGCAAGAGAAAGTGTGGCTCACTGACTCACTGCTGTGACTCATCGGCCATCTCAAAGTGAGGTGTGTGTACTGGCAGCCGCAAGGAGAATAAATCCTGTCTTTCACCCCTTTACTGCTGTAGCTAATCAACATGTATGTGTGACTGCACCAAGAGGCAGCTGGAGGGGGGCTTGGGGGGATCGTCTACCTGAGTTAAGGCACCTCAACTATATACACACAACCTTCAACAATCTCTCTTCTCTGACTACATCCAGACACATACATCTCATATTTCAAATAAACCACAGGTCCACTGAGCTAATGTGTTAATCTATTTATGACCCAGTTCACAACACACCTGCTAGCAGATGATGAAATCTCTTTTTAAAACAATTCATTACTTTTATAGACTCAGACACACACGTAATAAAGATGCATGTAATGCCTAAAATACTCTGTGTTGTATATCACCCTCTCCTCCATATTAAACATACAGTTTCTATTTCAATTTGCACAGAGTTCCAGAATACATACAGTCAGTCCTTTTTGCTACACTAAAAATCCCTTCCATACTGGAGAGCTTTATAGATACTAATGACTCACACTACAAGACAGTCCCTGGGTACTCTAGTTAGTCACCAAGTCAACTTTCCATTGAAACAACTTCTCTTCTGCTTGGAAAAGGATTCTGCAGCCACCCCATGTTGTATCTGCGTTCCCCTCTGCGTCCCCCTAGCAAAAAGCCTCAGTGACTAATGCTGAGGTAAAGCGCAACGTCATTAGCAGTTCCAGAAATAGCTCCTTCCGTGGAACGCTTTATATTGATTTTTTATTTTTTTTTGGAAATGTTACCCCTGTTGAAATATGACAGATACAGGAGAAACGCTTCTCCAGAAATCAGTTTTTAAACAGTTTATTTTCCCAGGAGCATTTATCCAGTGCAGGATTACAGTGCGCCTGGAGCATTTCCCAGTACGTGCAGGACAGAAGGCGGGGGAGCAGCCGGGACAGCATGCCAGTCCGAACAAGGCACACGAACACACTGTGATGGGATGCAAGGCACTCATTGGGAACATACGCCGGGTTATACGAGTAAGATTATTGTGTGTGTTAGAAAAGTGTTGGGCCATTAAAAAGAAAAATCTATAAAGTGGATACATCTTAACTTGCAATTTAAGAGTAGTTAAGTGACCTTGGCGACTGCTGAATATGGGCTTAAATAGTGAAAAAGACTAATAAAATATCGTAGAGAAGGCAGCATTTTGCTGCAGCGCGCATGCACACGCACACACACACACACACACACACACACACACACAAAGGTCAAAACAAGGAAATACACATTCCCCAGCTGATACATTATAGTGGAAACATTTCCTCCAGACAAGGTAAACGTTTTTCACAGGATTCCTGTACACTTACCTGCCAGGCACAATAATCAGTTGACGGATTAACATAATCTGCCGAAATGCTGTCGTGATTAAAATAAAAATAAGGTATGCTGCTTTGGGAAGATGATACTGAAAAGCAGATAACAGTTGCCGTATGTAGACGTAGATTTAGTATTAATTCTGAAAATGTTTCTTTATATAGTACCAACTATATAAAGACTATTTCGTATTATTTTATATCTTATATAAAACCTATTTTAATACTGTTTTGACAAAACATTGCAGTGTTTTACAATAGCTTCGAAACGCACAGTCTATATCCTCTAGCACAGTGGTTTTCAACCTTTTTGCACCGCGACCCAGTTTTTACCATGTCAGCTTAGTCCCGACCCCATATCAGGTATAGGTTTAAATTAACGCTGTGATTAAGCGCGCAGTGCACTCTGCAATTTACGCCAATCAATGCCTATCGCACAAATCTGATTGGCTGTTCCAGTGGATTTTAAATTAAGCGTCTGTGGTTTGGCTTCTTGGATTGGTTGAATGTTCACTAGTTTGGCGCTAAACATTTGCAGACCCAAGACCCGTTTAAATAGGTTAATTCTATGACTGGGGCTGAGAAATCTGATCGTGGATCGGCATAGGAGCTTGCTGGTTTCAAATTCTTACATTTCCAACTCTGCCTCGCGACCCTTTCAGAACTCGTCGCGGCCCAAAGTTGGCTCGCGAGCCACGGGTTGAGTCGCAGCACAGTAACTAAAATCAGTCTTTTATTGTTTTCAACGAAATCGATACAGTTGCTTCTCCACAGTCAAATTTCTTCCGTGACATAGAATAAAACCTTTATAGACACCTTAAAGTGGTTTAAGAGGTTTCTTTATAAACATACGTGTGTTAAAATCTTTAAAGTCCTGTTTTTGAACAGATTTAGGGAGCCGCCACTGCCGGAAAGTAACACTTGGCTGCTCAGGTGGCTGCATAAAACCTCAATGCAGACGCACCGCCGCTCGCCACGCATACCTCACGGTCTTGGCTCAGAGGCTCCGCTTCGGCTCTGATCCTCTCCCCGCCCTTAGCAGGATCCTCACGATCCCACGTTAACGCGTCAATTACGTCACTGCTTCACGCAAGCAAGCCCACCGCGTCATCCCAGCACTGCCCCGCTTTGCATACTAAAAACTCCACTCAGACCTGCACCATTTATATTACATTTAACGTTGTTGTCGTTGTACACAAAGATTCTACAAGTACCTAATCCGAACGTGCAAAATTCTAGAAACAGATGTACAATGTATAGATGTGTAACAATGTGTAGATGTATACACGTTATACAAAACACCCCAATTAGACTGCTCCCCGCATTTTTGATGTCAGATTTTTTACTCAGTGATCTGACTTAGCAGTAATTAGGACTTAACTACATACATATGAGTTTAGTTTAATTTACTCACCCAGTTGCGTTTGCACCTTGGCGGTTGGTTCAAACGTTATTTGAATGCTGGGGATCAGGATTTTATATGCATCCGAACTACAGATTGTTTCAAACATACAGTTGCATTATGGTGTGGAACGTAGGAATGTATACAACATACAAGATGCATGAAAGATTTACCAAGCCATCGTGTCAGCATGCATTTCAATTTGTAGTAGTGTATAGTTTGTCTACACTAATGTCTTCACATATGATTGGTGCTACTATATTAGTGTTATGGTACTTCACTCTTCTGTGTTTTTTTCCGCGTTTGTTACGTATTTCATTGAGTTACACGGGTATTGCGTTAATTGTCAAAAAGTACAGGAGTCGTGCGGTGCAGCGGTAACTTGTTCTCGCGCGTAAATAAGACTGCCGCTTGGAATGACGCGCGCATGCGCGCTAAGGTGTTTGCGTGTGTATGGGTGTGTGTCCCTGAATCATCGCTGTTCGAAGACAAGCACAGAGTGATGGGACCGGAGTGAAGGGACAGCAGCGAGCTCCCAGTGGCTGGCTATGACAGGTAGTACATCGGGTTTTACATACATCATATCCAGGTACCGCTGCAGAGGACATCATTTCCCCGTCTTCTTACCATATCTTGATTGGTTATGATTTGGAGATCATAGATTTTTTTTCGAAATGCCTGTCGTTAATGTTTTGCATGCGATGTGTTATAGAGCAAGTATTGCAGACGCATTTATATTAGTTTTTATGCCTGTTTCTGAAGTGCGTGCATGAACTTATTTAAGAACACGTTGTTCCCGAAGTAGACTACATGTGTTTGCTTTTTTTTGGAAGAATTGAATGTACTTGTATTTACTCTTGTTTAGTGAAATGTTCCGGCGTTGCATTTCAGTATTAGTTGTTGCTGTTGTGGATACATGTGGATTCGCCGTTATGATCGGATTTATAGTCCATCTGCTTGATCACTAGTTATTCCTGCTTTACAGCGGGTCGATCGCTAGTTGTTCCTGGCTTACAGTTGCTAGGCTGCTAGTTATTCCTGCTTTGATCTTCAGTCACGTTGGTTGAGTCGCGGGGGATTCAGAACCATGGACAGGGTTTGGGGGGGGGGGTTAAAGCTCTCTCGAGACGTCCTTCAGCATGTATGTTAGATTTACGTTCTGCCTGGTAAAACCTGGTACAACATGGAAAATTCAAAACAGCAGCACTCTTTGGATATGGAACAGAACCAACATGCAAATTATAATTAAACTCGTCTACAAATGTTCGCTTGTGTATGTGCGGTGTGTGGTTTTAATGTGAGACTGGCCGTGCCTGAACATACCAATATATGCCTAAAAATATATGGTCAGTGTTAGTATATTCATTATTGCCGGTCATTCTTCAAAACAGTTCGTTAAAACGTGACATTGTGCAAGTGTAAAGAGGTCTTACACTGCGATGCAATACTTGCTTATATATATATAACTACTATTCGCATTTACTATGTTTCTCAAGCATGGGTGTCCATTTGTGTTGTACGATATTATACACAACATACTGTGCCTAATCGAGCATAGATTTGACACTCATTGACCCCCCCCAGCATAATAGAGCCCTACAGCGTAGACCCGACTGCACACCTGAGGGGTTTTGTCCTTGGGATGTGTACACGACTTCCATGAATGCCGTACTATTTAGGGAGGGGAGCAGCTTCCAGCCTTCCACAGCCCCGGCACGTTACGGCGGCCGTGTAGCCTACTAAAGACTTACTGGGGACCCTAAAGGTACCAATCATCCATGCTGAAAAATGCCCTACGGATCTCTGCTAGCGCCACCCGGTGACCAGAGGGAGAAATCGGCATCGCCTAGAAGACGTTTGATTCACTAAAGCACCACACAAGCGAAGACTGCTGGGCATAGCAGACAGCCAGCAGCCGCTAAACTGGGATGTATTTTCTGCAATCACTAGTGGGGTATTAGGAGTCTTAATCCAAACCATTGACTTCAACTACTTTGGTCTAATCTAGGACAGAATCAATTGCTATGAATATAACAGATATATATATATATGAAGGCATGAGACTAAGTAAATTAACTTGGATTTATAAAAAAATGTAAATGATATTTTAAGTTGTGATGTATAGAAGCCGCACACTTTCACATGTACATACCAAAGCCTTTGGTTTTGTGATCTGAAGGTCTTCAATTAACAACATTAGTCCAGTATTTATCCCTGAATAATTGTTACACTGACAGTTCTACTGTAAGACTTTACAGACATTACAACATAGTTTGAAAAGATGCTAAGCATAGAAATCAGCTTAGCAGCAATATGCTTTCACTTTGTAGCGGTACGTGTGGCGTTGACAAGCTGTGCTGGCAATATATCTACTTTGGATCTTGTTATATTTAATATTTCTGACAAAAACCTCTACTACAATAGCACATATGGTCGCTCTGTCCAAGTCAAGGACAGTACAGTACAATGGCCTCGACAGTCTGGAGGAACGCAGAGATGATTGCTGACTCATATGTGGGTAGTCAGGGCCACACACAAGCCCTGAGGAGGAGTTCATTTTCTGGGCGGCCGGGTGGGGGGGGGCCCAGCGATCTGACAGCACAGAATGCGGAGTGTAAAATACATGTGGACTCCGACTCACAATGCGGCTTGTGGTTTACTTATTAAATGACTGTTCAGCACAGTCACGGTCTCCACCAATTCAGATAATACACAGAAGTCATTTTGGGTAAAACCTAAGTTGCAGTTGATCACAGAAATTCTTCATGCTTACAGTCAGGGGGGAGCAGGAACATAGCTGTAAGTTTGGGCCCCCCCGCCAGGGTTGGCACTTTTGCAGAGTGGGTGGGGACAGTAGAGTTTGAGGCCCCTATAAAGTGCAGGGCCCCCCGATTCTGCCAGGGTATCCATGCCCCTCCAGTGCCCCTGGGGGGGGTTTCTGGGACACCAGTCAAAAAGTCACTTTCGGAGCCCCCCATCCCCCCTCAGATGTTTCAAAAACAAAATAAATAGCTAGCCAGCAGAATCGGAAGATCATAGATAGCTAGCTGGTTAGCAGAACAGGCTGCTTCAGCGCCTGCTAAATAAGGAATGCGTTTATTTAATATTTAGTGTAGTGATAAACAGTTACTCTCCATTGACTTCTAGATGTTTCAGCCATTTTGAGCGATGGTGTGTACCACTGCTCAAATTACCCAATTCATGTGGGGCCCCCTGTTGGCCACAAACAGTCACTACACTAGTAGTAGCATGTTCTGCTAGCTAGCTGGGTACAATCTACTGATTCTACTCACTAGCTAATGTTAACATCTTATGCAACCATGAAGTGGTCATATCCTAGTGGCGCCATGAAAGGAAAGAAAACCAAATATAGATATAGTCTCTAGCAAAAAAAATAGCGTAAGGCAACTAGTATCTTCACCAACAATGAAACGTCTGATGATGATGCAGCAAACTTCAACAGATGGCGATGAATAGAATTTATGAGTGGGCCCCCAAACACACCTCTGCCTGCGTGCAGTGCTGATGTAGAGGAGTCCATGACAGATAAGAGCAGAGTATTGTGTCCTCTGCTCACGTGCTGCAGATGCAAAGGATGGCCTCGTGCCCGGACATCTGCGGAGCAAGGCGTGCTGAGAAACCACAGCCGGCCGCCATTGGTGGCGATTGCCCACACTACGGTGTTCGCTCGTACCTGCACCAGTTTTACGAGGAGTGCACCACCTCCATCTGGGAAAGCGACGAAGATTTTCAGACTCAGAGATCGCCTAGCAGGTGGAGCTCTGTCCTCTGGAAGGTAGCATGAATCTCTGACACTGCAGATTATGAAAAATACTTACTTAGAATAATTGACTATATGGGGGTAGTGTGCATGTGACCAGAAGGTCGCTGGTTCAAATCCCAGGCTCAGCAGAGTGATTCCATCTTTGGGCCCTTAATCCCAATTGCTCCCGGGACCAGCTGACCCTACTTTCTCAGAAATGTATGTTTCTTTGGATAAAAGTGTCTGCTAAATACATAACATGTAAATATATGAAAGCTTCTAATAAACTTTTCTTAAATTTCACTTTATTAAACTGCCTCAGCATGTTAAATTTCTGCAGAATATCAGTAGATTAAATAGGCTGTGAATTGTATTTGCACACATATAGATACTGACTAAGAAGTCTACTTGTTGCTGTAGTCAGGTTGCGAAATACCAGTCAAGTGTTTCCAAGGGCCCAATGGTGGCATTAGTCTGCCGAATCAGGATTTAAACCAGCAACCTTCTGAGTCCTAAGTCTCAGAGCTGCCCTCTCAACATTTATTTTTTTGTTTAATGCTTCTTGGTCAGTCCTGGTTCCGTGCATCTCTTTTTCAGGTTTTCCTCGCTTTGGGAACCTTGATCTTAATCACAGGCCTGACCATGCTGACTGTGGGCTATGTCACCACACCCAAAATCGAAGCCTTCGGGGAGGACGACCTTCTGTTCGTGGACAGCAGAGCTGCAAGCTTCAACCAGGCCCTCGAGGCCTGCAAACTGGCCGGGGCCATAGTGTTTTGCGTTGGGGGCAGTGTGATGGCAGGGGGCTTTCTGCTGTCTGTGTTTGCAGAGGGGAACTCCAAACAGGAACAGGGCCTTTGGCGAAGGCTGGCCCAGAGGCCGCGTGAGCCGGTGACCAGGGCACCAGCCCCCGGGGAGAGTAAAATCCCTGTCACGCTGTCCAAAGTGCAGAACGTCCAGCCCACGTCTGGAACCTGACGCTAAGCGGTAACCTCATGAAATATGTGTATCTACTTGAAATCCAGCTGAAGCGATTAAGCAAATATGACATACAGTCCAGAACAAATAACTTTACATGCATTAAAGAACGAAGATTACTGGGGGAGAAAATGTGTTATTCCATCTACAATCCACACATTTTCAAAGAAAATCTTTAGCACAATAAAACAATTCATCAGTTTCATCATGTCATAGCACTGGACTTTGGATAGACGTTACTCAGTATCGGGTAATGACCAAAAAAAGAGTTTTTTTAAGCATACTGTTCAGTTACTGGATTTCAAGGAACACGTGCAAAACAACTTGCTGAAAACTGCTTGTTTATAATGGTTTTAATATGGATTTAAAATTCTGGTGAAAAACTTTGTCTAAATTATCCATTGTCCCACTAGTTCACAAGCAAGTCAACTGCAACAAAACAAAACAACCCTAACCCTCAATTCCAAGCAGAGGCAGTATGTAAAATGCAAAAAAAAAAAAAAAGACAGAAAGCAGTGATTTGTTAATCCTGTTTGACCCGTATTACATTGAAAACGGTAGAAAGACGAGAAATTTTATGTCATTCCTTATCGGATTTACTGTTTTTCTGTTAATATACCCTCTTTCCGAATTTGGTGCCTGCAACATGTACCCAAAGAGTTGGGATAGGGGCAGTGTAACACTATGAATGCTGTTAAATATTCATAAGCCACCTTGAACAGGTGATACTTTCATGCTCGGGTACAAGAAGGGCGACCATGAAAGGCTCAGTCACTTACAAGCCAGGATGGGTCGAGACTCACCACTTTGCTCATAATTGCATGATCGAATCCATCAGTTTAAGATCATTTCCAACACACAGTTGCTGGGAATTTAGGGATTTCACTCAGAAAACATTGTTAAAAGATTCAGAGATTCTGGAGAAATTTCTGTGTGTGAAGGTCAAGGTCAAAAACCAGTACTGAATAGAAGTGATCCTTGATGCTTCAGACGACATTGCATTAAATTCTGTCATGCTTCTGTGATGGATACAATCACATGGGCTTGGGAATGCTTTGGAAAACCACTGGTGATTAATCCAGTTTGGTCATTGCATCTACAAATGCAAGTCAAGATTGAACTATGCAAAGATCAAGGCGTACGTCAACGACGTACAGAAATGCTGTCAGCTTGCTTTGGCTTTGCCTTTCCACTGAGATGTGTGCTCTGCTGACAAGTCGTCCTTTCAGGTTGTTTATGGAGATAAGTGACATCATCTTCTCCAGTCCAAAGAAGCCAACCCGATTTTTAAAAGCCAGCATGTCATGGTACAGGGGTGTGTTACGCCCACGTAATGGGTTATGTTGACTTATGACATCACAGAAGCATGTCAGAATTTAATGCAATGTCATCTGAGGCATCACTGCTATTCACTATTGATTTTCAATGGAAAGTGGACTTTCAGTGGAAAGTCAAAGCCAAAGCAAGCTGACCGCATTTCTGCATGTCGTTGATGTACGGCTTCCTCTTTGCATAGTTCAATCTTGTCTTGCATTTGTAGATACAGTGACCAAACTGGGTTAATCACCGATGGTTTTCCAGCGCATTCCCATGCCTATGAGATTATATCCATCACAGAAGAAGGTCAGAATTTAATGCAATGTCGTCTGAAGCATCAAGGATCACTGCTATTCAGTACTGGTTTTCAACATTGTCCTTCACACAGAAATTTATCTGGATTCCTTAAATCTTTTAACAATATTTTTTGAGAGAAATCCTTAAATTCCCAGCAACTGTATGTTGAGAAATGTTCAACCGTTGGATTCGATCATGTAGTTATGAGCAAAGTGGTGAATCTTGACCCATCCTGGCTTGTAAGTGACTGAGCCTTTCATGGTCACCCTTCTTGTACCCGAGCATGATAGTGTCACCTGTTCAAGGTGGCTTATGAATATTCAACAGCATTCCTAATGTAACATTGCCCCTATCCCAACTCTTTGGGAACATGTTGGTGGCACCAAATTCAGAATTAAGGTATATTTACAGAAAAGCAATAAAGCTAACATGGAATAACATTACATTTCTTGTCTTTTTACCGTTTTCAACTGAATACGGGTCAAAGGTGATTTATAAATCACTGTAAGCATTTCTTCTCAAGAATTTTAAAATGAACGGACAATTCACATTGTCGGTTAACTACAAGTAACTAAAACAGCACTGAATAATGTTGTGATGTTCAAATTCATATGTCATCATTCAGATTTCTGTCCAACGGTGATCACACTAAGAAAAACGTGATTCTTTAATGTTTCTCCTGACGTTCATAATACATGTTACAATCACCATTTTGTAACGTAAGCCGGTTTACTTGGATCATCTGTCGACGTTACATGGACATGCCATTTTCTGGACGTGTGTATTGACGTGTAATAAACAGAGAGGTTATTTAAGCTGTCCATTGTTAATGAACATGTCAGTTTTTGACCGAAGCACTGCGTCTCCCGGGACAGGCTCTTTCCCCCTACTCCCCGTGACCCTGACCAAGATAAGTGGTTAAAAGATGGATAGCTGGATGGATGGATGGAGTTATTGACCTGAGTCAATGATCCGGCCTGACAGGCTCGTGTCAGAGAAGTGTATGCGTTACATCAAGACACCAACCAGGATCGAACCAAAACCATATCATCAAAGGGGTCGACACCCCTGTCCCTAGCCAAGAGAGACCACTGTACATCTGGACCAGCATGTGACTGATGAATTAACATTTTAAGATGTGCTGTCATAACAATACACCAGATTATAATATTTATTTAAAAATTTGTGCACATATTTTCATTCAGCTGATTCAAGCTAATTACTTGCCACAACCTATTTACAAAAGCGGTACTAAATTACTGGAACACAAACATCACACAAACAATTAATTAAAACATAATATTGTAGCAAATCATTCCAAAAATTTGTTATTTTTCAGGTCTTCACCTCAACAGCCAGTAATTTGGAAAGACTAGTGATTTATTTCTAAAGATTAAATAACTAATTACACAGCACTGCGTATTTGCAAAAATATTGCCTACCTTTTAGATCTTAATGTCTAGCTTTTTTCACACAGGTACATTATGTATCATAGAGACAGGTTGCTAAGGTTACAGCCAGGGGGAAGAAAAGTAACAGATGTAATTGGCCACGAATTCCAATCCCACATTAATGTTGGTGTCCGGACCTCTTCTGTTCACTCTGTACTCCTGCAGTCCCTCCGATTTAAGAGCTATCAGTTCTTTTCCACATGGTACACAATGTGAAGTGACTCACTGTGTTTGATGACTTTAAATATCAGAAACAGACCTCGGGGTCACCCTCTCTCTCAAAGGATCACCTAGAACAAGTTGTGATTCCATGTCTAAGCAGACTTTTTCACAGTTATGGGCCAGTTCTCTCCTCTAATGATGGAACATGATAGTAAGTCTGTTAGATTAGAACAGGTCATTACTTTTGATCCACATAAAAAGGACGCCCGTACTTAGCCCAGAATATGCACTCAGTGGCAGATTAGATACACCCGCTCGTTAACACAATCACCCTGCTTCTGCAAACAGCCAGTCATGTGGCTGCAGCTGAATACAAACAGCAGCCAGTGTCAGGCGGTTCATCTACTCGTTTAATGTCTGGATGAGCATTTTAACCGTCTAAGATACACAAGCTGTGTGATTTTAAATGTGGCGTGATCGCCTGTTTCATATTTGGTGGTCTGCGAATCCCAGAAACAGCTGTCGTGCTGGGATTTTCATACACTACGGTGTTTAGAGTTTACAGAGAATGGTGTGATATACAGCGAACAACATGCTCGTTCGGTTGGTGAAATCACCGTACTAATGAGCGTGGTCAGCGATGAAAGGTCAGACTCCTTAAAGATAACAGGAAGGAGACACATGCAAAAATAACAGCTCAGTACGAGACTGATGTGCAGACAGGCAACACTGAATTCGCAGCTCATACATGCTTGAATGGGATCTGGAGGTTAAAGTGAATCCTACCTGATACTAGTTAGGTGTAGTTAGTCCACTGAGTGTAGCATAATGGTAAACTGCAACAACATATAACCCAAAGATTTTCCAACTGAAGTATTCTTGAGCAAAGCATTTAACATAAATGATTCTACTGAAACATATATTTTTGATAACTTTAGGATGTGTCCTCTTTTAGGAAGTGAATCAAATATTCCTATATTTTAGCACATTAAGTATGATGCTGTTCAGTTCAGGAATGTTTATCCTGTTACAGCCTTCTGCGGTTTTATGATGGATTTGTCAACCATGCAGCCTGGAATCCATTTATACCAGCTCAAGATAAAGGGTTGAAGATGCATGGATCCACTAACTGAAGGCTTACAAAATGAATTGTTTCAGAGCCAATCACCGAAGAAACAGTCAATTTAAAAAAAAAAAAAAAAAAAAAAAAAAAAAAAACTTACCTTATTAATAATCTCATCAATCAAAGACAAAAATGAGTGATAGATATGGGAAGCATTTACTGTAGGTACTGGTCTGTGTGTGTTTCAGTGGTCAGTCCTCTGGGCCACATAGCCAGTCCATGTTTGTGTTCCAGTTGGTCAAGTGACTGCCTGAGCCAGGTAATGAAGAACTTGCTAATTAGCTGATGAGTTAAATCAGTTATGTAGCTGGTGGAACAGAGCACACAGAAGGTGTGGGAGGGGCCAAGGGAAGTTATCTGCAAAGAATATTCTAGAATATCAGTATAAGGACAGAGCCTGCTAGAAGTCCATGTCCCAAAGTCAGAAATCTGTACTGTACATGATTTACATTAGTTAACCTGCCAAAGGACTACCTTAATTAGGTAACCTTAATTGAAATAAAAAAATAAAATTTCACTAGGTCCTAAAAAAATATATCCCAGACATTGACACGCACCATTTTTACAAGACAGTCAAAGTTACACACTTCATGTGGGGGCGGTCATAATGTTTTGCCTCATCAGTGTAAGTGCTAATCTAATCTACCTACTAATAGTTAAAGCATTATCCTTAGCCAATAATCTAACTGATAATTATTTCAAACATGATTTTCCCTAATAGATACTCTTGGCAAAAGACCATACATAGAGACAAACCATGCCCCAAGACTTACATTAGACAACCCCCAAGAAAACTATCTTCATTTGGTGACCTTAATTGAAATAAAAAATTAAAGGCTTGTATGTGGTATCTTTCATTCGCAACCAATTTAAAAATCCTCTTAGCTGCATTCCAAATACTTGAAAAATAGCTAATTTGGCCTTCCGAGAAATGATTGTTCTTTTCATGGACTTACTTTTGTAGAGTCATGAGCAGAAATCATTATCATTATATGAGTCATAATAAAGTAACGGAAGTAATTACAGAAATTCAGGCATTATGCATAATAAAAATCTACAAAAATGGTTATTAACTTCAAAACTGTAGCCATACATCAGAAATACTCAAGTATCATAATAGACTATTTAAATATAGTATACATGGACTATTTATAAATATAAATAGTTATTATATATATTATATAAATATAATATAAACTGCTGATTTTTATTCGTTAAGCACTGGAAAGTTGACTGAACAACTGTAAATGAAAATATAACAAGTATAAAACAGGTTTCCTTTATAAAATGGATAGAGTATGTAACAGTGTATGCCTGACATCCTATTAACTGGCTGTACAGTGATGGCAGAGTCAAATTCTAGGCTGTCCTTTAACTTTAAAAGCACTAGTTACCTGTTTCATCCCATGAAGCAGAGCCGTATTTAAGGTCCCTTGGAGAAAGAATGCCTCAAATTTTCTCTGCTGTTATAACTGCTAGAAGAGGTTACTTTGATGAATCAAATATATAATATTTTCTTTGAATAAAGGTATTGAAATGGTGAATATACTGTACATTTATTTGGTAGCAAAGAATACTGAGTGTATGTTTAGTAAATGTTAAATTAAACATGCAAATGTAGAAAATCTCAGTTTTGTGCAAAAACTTGTGACCGGCACACACACACACAGGCATGCACATGTCGGGTAAACATATCTTTATGGGGACCACTCATTAATTTCTATGGGAAAAATGCTAACGTTAACTATGACAACCTTAACCCCTACCCAGTCATAACCGTAAGTGACCAAGTAAAATAAGAGTTTTTGCATTTTTAGTTTTTTCATTGCAGTCAGATTTTTATTAAATTGAGTTTTCCCTTATGGATATTCATCACGTTATGGGGACATTGTGTCCCCATAACGTAAGGTATACCCGCTCGCACAGACATGCACGCACGCGCGCGCACACACACACACACACACACACACACACACACACACACACACACACACACACACACACACCTGCATGATGCACCATCCAGCAAGGTAACCCAAAGCAAAAATTATAGTCAAAAATGACTCCTACTGATTACGGGTAAATGAAATTTCACTTAAGTAGATCTCCACGTTGCGATATGACATACAGGACATTCAATCTGCTTGGGTCTAATATACTGACATAAGGGAGAGTCGTACAAGATTTCATGTAATACTTAAAATTAACAGAAGTAAGCCATGCGGAAAAACAATTATTTTGCACTGATTGACCAGTAAAATGTTCAAGTTTTTTTCTGTATTACTTACAAAAAGGGGGCTATTTTCAGGGTAGGTTAATGGAGAGTGCAGTTTGTTTTCTTATATCTTTGGGTAGGATTGACATTTCACTGTTGTAGTCAGAACTAAGGCTATTACAAACTGTTCCATCTGAATTCCTGCTGATGCCCACATATATAAAAATTAACAGATAATAGGGCACGTTAAGTAACCCGAGGCACGTCACCTAAGACAGAAGTGATTGTAATCAAGAGCAAACCCAATGTCCAAAGGCTGGACACTTTATAAATACACTTATAATCATTTTTATGCAAAATGCTAAATACTGAATGTTAAAATAGCTCTTAGCGCACATCTCTCCCATCAGCTGAGCTGAATTCTGTTACATACAAGCTATATTTAGCTTAGCTACTTAGCATATTTTCAAGAAAACCCTGTACTCTCTCACCATTCAGTAAACTGACATCAGTGCTGATGGGTCAAAGAACTCCTTAAATGAGGATCTCGAAACCAGAGGTAGGCAATTCAGGTCCAGAGAGTAAGAAGTCCAGACCTCGATTTTCTTCCAACCAAGCAGCTCAGCTAAAGTCCCAGTTCCAGAATACTCAACAAATCTTGGTCTGGACTTTTACTCTCTGGACCAGAAGTACCCACCTGTGCTAATCAGTAGCTCAATTGGGGTTATTTTAATTGGACAACTTGGCATAAACAGACAGAAGAGAGTCTGAAGCCTCTCGTCTCTGTGTGTGCCTAGCCAAAGGATGCCAGGAGGTCTAAGTACATTTCAAGCGGCTGATTAAACATGCTTAACACTTCATTTTACTTTACAGGAACATTTATTTCTTCTCAGTAACTACAAAATGGGTCATTTTCATAATTTTTATGCTTTCAAAGTTCACATATACATTAAAAGATTTTAAGAATGCAGTTTATTTTTTTTAATCTTACAATACATTACAAACATTTAACTAAACTGTGTCTACGTAAGCTGTACGCAAAATACGATCACTGCTTGAGCCTTAGTGCATTTTCCCTGTTGCACGGCGGCCTCTGCAGTAACGTACAGCCGAATATTTATTCCGAGCCGTGTCTAGTGATGTGGCAGATGTATGGATGTATGTATTCCCAAAGCACCTTGCCTGCCGGATCAATATTGTTAACTAAAAGTAGTCTGGAAATTCTACAGGGGGAGGAACACGCTCTTTGTGGGAAGCTGGAGTGGCTTCTGGAGAAGGTTCCAGAGCCGGGGTTACAACGTGTCATGGAACGCAGAAAAAATATTGAAATGGTTGACGTGTTCGCATGTTGAATTTGGTTGTTTGGCTTCCTGAAATATCCACCTGCTAATTGATTGAGTATATTTTTTATTCATATGGATATTAGTTACCTCTTATTAAATTCCCTGAGATTTTTTGGGAAAAAAGACTGATAAAATAAAAAAATGCATTTTCTAAGAAGAAGATAGAATGACTTTGCTTTGCTAAAGGAAAGCATCCACACACACTTTTCTTTAACTAGAGAAAATAAATCTTATCTGTATCCCTACAAAATATACATTGTGTTAAATCTTCAGAAAATATCTGCGTACTAAAAATAAATAGATCTATTTGGAATTGTTCGGCCAATTTGCCAATTCAGTGGGAAGATGTGTTTTTTCCCCATTAAGGTATTCGATAGTTTGTCATTTAATTCAGGGAGCCTTATTTTCCCAGAATTCCTGTCACCCTTAGAGTCTGACATCAGACAGGTTTATGTGTTGCTGTCCTGCTAGATTGTTGTCTTAAGCAGCTTATTTATTAGTTTTCATGTCCTCAGTTTCCTGGGATGTTTCATCATTTTTGGGACTTCCGGTGTCCTTTGCTTTATGTCAGATATTCCTATTCCCCCTCCGGTGCTCCGCCAGGATCAGCTTTTTCCGGCGACGTCACTTCCGGTGTCCCCCCGCCTTCATTAGTGTTGTCCTTAGCCTCCAGCTCACCGTTTTCCTGCTCTCCATCTCCAGCTTCACCCTCCTCCTTCTCATCCCCACCCACCAGCTCTTCCTCTGCCTGCTTGTCCTCCATCTCGGGAGACGGGTCATCTGCCGTTTCCGGCCCGCACTCATCTGCTCGGTCCCCTTCTTCCTCACCGTCGACTTCATTCCCATTTACACCGGGAGTGGGATTGTCTGCTTCTCTCTCGCTCTTCTCCTCGGTCCAGTTTAAGATCTGGGTGGGATCTTGTTCTCCCTCATTCATTTCCCCATTTCCATTTACCAAAGGCCTTGTGTCAACTGTGTCTGGTTCCTCCTCTCCTTCATCGACTGCAGCCGTTGCTCCATCTTCCTCCTCCTCCAGCTCGCTGGCACCAGGGACAGTAACGTCTTCTTCTCTGTCATCATTTCCTCCTGCACTCTCTTCTCTGCCAATCTTTTCTCCTTTTATCTGTTTGTTTTTTAAAGAAAAGCCCAAATGGAAATTTCACGTATACTTTAAAAGTAAAAGCTTTATATGTCTAAATGTATAATTGATTTTAGTTTGCATTGTACATGCTGAACAGACATTTTGGCAATAAAATAGCGTGCAGCTAGCTAACCTGATTTTAAGCAGTCGTACTATTGAGTTAGAAGTGATAAAAGGATAATGTTCATTCATTGCTTTTTATGGAGCCATGTAATGATTACTAAAATGTGTGCTCATCTTCAAGCTTGCTAATAATGCGAGATAAAAGGTTTCAGAATTGGGAACTGGTGGACAGCGTCAATAACTAGGCACGGAAATCACTAATCCCTCTCAACCTGCTGTTTGCAGCCTTATTTTTCCAGTCAAAATTTACATTCTACTTCATATTTCGTCTTCTTATTGTCAGGTTAAGAAGGTGGTACTTACTGAAAACAGTACAGGCTCAGTGTTCACCTTCTGGATTTATCATTCATTTTTCTTTTTTGGAATGCAACAATTATGCTAATATTTTGATTATACTGCACAGGACAGCCACCAACAGTACCTATACAATAAGTGACAGCATTTACACGTTATTGGCTTTCCCTGACCATCCTTCACGTGCTTAGTTTAAATACACATCTAGACATCTTTCCCTTTGTCTCCAAGTTGTTGAACCAGGGAGAGCACCGCAGCCCCTAGTGGTGAACATTCTTAAGACTACGTTTTTTTTTGCATGTTGGAGTTTAGTAGTGCAAGGGATTTATTTATTTATTTATTTTTTAATAGATTTTATTCATTGAACAATAGACAAACACACATGCATACATTTTCACACAGAGGTTAGACAGCTAACAATAAACAGTGACTACATCAAAATCATATTTGCATCATTTAAATCGTATTTACAAGGGAGGGGTAATCGAGTTTTGTCAATAATTATAACCAGAACTAGACAATAACAGTAATAATGGGGTAAGTGTAAGGGATTCACTTGTGTTTGCTCAGCCTTTAGTCTTTAACAATCAATTTATTTAAATAGCAATTCCAAAAAAAAATGCATAAAAAATTATAGTAGGTGGTCAATTCAAAATGAGAAAATATCAATAAATAAGCCTGTTACACCGTTGGTGTAAGTAACCATATACCCAGAGAGTGTGTACTGTATATATGAAAGAATTGAACTGTAGCTTATTGTGAAACTCAAAACGCAGTAATGCTATTGTAATAGTAGTGCAGGGTCAGTCAGTGAGGCAGCATTCAGTTGGGGGGGAGGAGGTAGCAGGTGGGCCTAGCGCACTATTCTCAATCCGGTCCTTGGGGACCTGCGAACAGTCCTCATTTTTGCGGCCTCCCTACTGGGAGCTGGGAGGGAGCAAAAAGGTGGACTCTCTGGCAGGAAGCAAAAATGTGGACCATCTATGTGTCCCCAAGGACTGGGTTGGGAAACACTGACCTAGCAATATACATTATATTGTACCTGAATTTTAAAATAATACATATCTATACTAACCTCCTCAGAGGGCAGGGGAGCCTCCGGACTGTCGTCCTGGTTAGCTTCTGGATCTGCAGCACCTTCCTCCTCTCTCTGGTCCCCTTCATCTATGTAAGGAAGGGATGAGTGGGGAGACACAGGAAGTGACATCACCGGAAGAAGCCGATCCCGGTGGAGCAATGGATGGGGAATAGGAATAATAATAATAATAATAATAATAATAATAAAATAATAATAATAATAATAATAATAATAATAATAATAAGATACTTTTATTAATCCCCGTAGGGAAATTGTCTTTTTACGCCTCCCTCAACTTGCTCTTTGCAGAGTAAGCTGTCCACAAGTGGAAATGTCAGAAATGTCTGGAATGACTGGAATGTCGGAAAGTGCAGAAGAAATGCAGAACAGAAAGAGGGATGGGGGTGTCAGAGTGTGGAGGGAACAGGGTGACACTGACACGCTGTGGTGAAGGGAAGGACGCCCTTCAGCGGGCCCCCGCGGGGATCCTCCTGCCACCTCGCAGGCTGCAGGCCCAAACCCCCACGGCACTCCAGAGAAGCGGGGAGGAGACTCTGTAAACCCGGCGGATTACGAGCTGGCCTGCGGACGCAGATCCGGCTTCTGCTGAAGTGGCTGCGGCGCTTTTAACTCTGGCGGAATGTAAACAGCGAGATGAGCATCCCGCTCAGCAGATGGCGCGTAATCTCAGGGCGCCACGCAGGCACTGTCACCGGGCCTCTCTCCGGGAGGACGCCTAATAGGATTATACACATTCCCATTCACACGCATCTCAGAGAAATGCTTTTTTTTCTATGCTCAAATCCCTGTCTAATAAATAGGGCTTGACATTTGTAAATAAAATAAACGGCTTCAGAATCAGTTCCACTGGGATATAAACCATGTGGTCTTGTCCTCTTTTGACCTTTGCAGAAGAGGTCATATTACTTAATATCTGTCCACACAGGTCTATGATTAAACAGTCGAAATACCTCCAGTTCTGAATCCGGACCTGTAAATTAGGCCAATAGCAGTAACATTTACATTTATTTAGCGGACTTACTAGCGTCCAAAGCGACGTACAAGTGATGCAAATGACACATTACAAATATTAGGCGTAAGTGCAGCTAGGCTGAGCTTGCAATGGATGCCCAGCGACAGCGCAAGTGGGGTGCAAGCAGGAGCTACACATCTCCCAAAAAAAACGAGAGCACATATGGAATGAGAGAACATCCTGAGGTAATTTCTGACAGAAACAAATTGAAAAAGCAGCTGCATGAGTGATGTTGGACAGATAGAGAGGATCTTCCCATCCAAACAAGTCTGGTTATGGCCAAACCTACCACATGATCAAACACATGAGTGGGCCATCTTCATGTAAGCAGCTCAAACATGTACATTTTATTTATTTAGCACACACTTTTACCCAAAGCAATATGAAACTGAGAAAGCTGGACCCCCTGAAGCGACTGGGGGTTAGGGGCCTCGCCCAGGGGCCCGACGGTGACATCACTCTTCCGGCCTGCAGATTTGAAACAGCAGCTTTCTGACCACAGTCACAGCATCCTAACTTGCTGAGTCACACGCCAACCCTGGATGGGCCACTAAGTCATCGCGGGCTATGTGCTTTTAACATGGGGCCTTGGCAGAGACTCAAACCCTAGTGCCAGAGATGTGAGGAGACATGGCGAACCACTGCACCACCGCACCACCCCCTCCACATTGATCGGGCAACAAATTACTCGGAAAACTTTAATTATCAGCGCCCAACTTTTCACAACCATCCAGATCCAGATGAGTTGCCCTTTGTCTCACCTGGTTGACAACTGCCCAGCAACATTACTCAGAAAGCTCACTCATCACCTTTAGAGCATGAAGGATGATTTACTGTCTGAGCTTGATCGAACAGGAACACAAATGATTTACATTAAAATGATTTATGTGCTGTAAAATCATTTTTTACACAGACAGTCCCGCAACAGGCTTCTTTGAACACAAACTTTTGCAAATCGTCATTCTCCTGACGATTCACTTTTCATACAGCAGCTGTGGCCATATTTCTGCAGGTCCCATGAAGGAAGGCCACAGATTCACTGAAAATAAAGACTAGAATCAACATACCGACAAATGTTCTGTAAAGAATAAGGATCGAGAAACACTCCAGGGAAACGCTGGTTGTGCTGATGTGTTCTCTTTTCCATAAAGGACTTATTAAAAACAATCCATATTAACAGTCCTGTAATCTCCTTCAAAAAATAATAAAAAATGAGATCCAGTGAAGTGTAGGGGGAACGCGAGAGCGGCTACTTGATTTCACAAGCTCTTAAGTTGGTAAATCAGCGGGCGTGCCGCTGTATGCTCTGATAAACAAGAAAATTACATTAATGCTTTAAATACTTAATGAGTTATAAATTCAAATAAAAACTGATGAATCAATACACTTTAAATAATTAAGCAGATGAATAAATGTGCTCCACGTAAGTTTCCCGTTCCCCTCGTAACCACAGTAAGAAATATTAGTGCACGGATTATAACATTTTACCAAGGCATTTAATGCATTTCAAATGCAAAACTGATTGAGGTTTTGCTGCAGAGATGAGACGTGATGGCAATAATGGGCTCCTCTGAATATTTTATGGAAATCAGTCGCATTTATTAACTGTAGTCCAAAGCACTGACAGTATGCAAGAAAGTTAATGCGACTATAAACATTTTTAATGCGATTTAGCATGGGGGCCTGCCTTAATTTGAATGTAAATCAAATTAAACACAAAATTTAAAAATCTTGCCTTCATTAAATCCAACGGATAATGGTGGCCATTGAAAACGACTGCTTACTTTGTGTATGCCCCTCTGAAGCACAATTTTCAAAGACAGTTCTCTCTGCATCGTAAGCTATTTACATACCAAAGTCATTATGTGTTCAGTAAGAAATTCAAAATATATCTGGAGTCTGCTACCAGGGGGAATTGTGGCCTTCCCCGATATGAAATTCACAGTTAAATAACTCTTGCTTGCCATCGCACTTTTAATAATAGCAGACTTTCAGTTATATCACTGTATATTAATTTTCTATTCCAATCAACATCACAAGCCAGTTTTTCATTGTGACGAAACCGAGCGCCCCTATCATGAAAGGCCGGCCGGTCGCTACTCAGTTTGAAATAAAATGTTTTATTTTCCATTTGTGCAAGTACGTGAGCAGGTACATCGAAATGTGTTTTGTTACACATCCCATAATACACACAGATAAATGCGTGACGCTTGGGATCAGAGCCAGTGGCGCAGAACAGATTTAAACTGCTCCCAGAGAAGAATGGCGCCAACAAGTGCAGCTCAGGGTCACTCTACTTTATACTAAATAAATTGTCTGAACAGACCCCAACAACATATTTCTCACAGAAAAATATCTCATAAAGGCAGTACATGAAACATGTCTGTTTGATGTGATTTGATTGTATTTCTTAGTTCAGGTACCAGGTGCTTCTTAATATACATTTTTCATCACTGTCTGATTTCATCCATAATTTTCCTTAATCATTGATAACTATTTCCCTTTTATTGTACAAAGGCTGGAGATGTGCATAATATTGTTTACTTTCCAGAAAATGTGCATTATTATTCAACTTTTTTTGCTATTCCGGATTAGCATTGCTGTTGTAAGAGGTTTAAAATTCAGGCAAATCTTACAGTTTGATAACGCAATGGCGTCATTCACCCTCCACTGCAGTCATCATCTGAAGTTTCTCCAAGTGCATAATCTACTGTGGTCCTAATCAGCGTACGGTCGCCCAGAGTACCTTCCCCCTTACAGGGGCCACTTCTGCACCTATCACTATTGGGCACACTCATGGGAAGATTAACATGTCCTTCATAATCCAATAAAGTGCCTTGAAAAAGGTCAGAAACTCCACTTTTGAACCCCAGAGCAAAGGGAAAGCAGTGTCATGTTGTCCCGATGCACATTTTAACAAGACATGAAGCAGCATGTTTCAATTTCTTATGCAAATCCCCCCCTGTGCATATGTGCCTCTAACTGAAGAGACGGCATTTCCAAGTTTATGCTGCCAGCTGTTTGTGATGAAAATTAAGGGGAAGCTGCTTCATTGTCGGCGAACAGACAGGGCAACATTCAGCTTCCTAGCCGAAAAATAGGCTTCCTTCTAACGGACTGCAGGTTTACATCTCATCATTTTAGCTTCAGAATTGGCACACACACACATATAATTACATTTTGGGCATTTTGGCCCTGAACTTTTCACTGGAAAAGACAAGCATCAAGTTAAAAACACAGAAAGTGGAATGAGGGCAACCAGGAGTAGGGTCATTGTTTCCTGGGCCCCACTTAGAAAGTCACTTTAGGGTTCCTGTCCCTTCAGTGTATGACCGTGTGTGGCCAGCAGGGGGACGGCAAACCTCAGGGGCCCCACACAAATTGGTAGTGGGAGTTTTGGTAAACAGCACCACTGAGGGTAACAATAAAGAGCAAATTTAGTACAGGGTCACTGGAGACCCTGAGAATATACTGGAAATGGGGTGACTAAGCAGAAGGCCAGATATGAATTCACTGGCTGCTGCTGACTAGGCTGTACCCTGCTTCTCTGGTGGGGAATATTAGCCTTAAGACCGGAAGCAGCCACATGCAGAAAGAGAGAGAAAACAGGGACTGAGTTCAACTTAATATCCTGACCTAGCAGATATTTCCAAAAATGCTAGAAAAACACATAGCTGATTTCTTCATTTTAAAAGGTTTTTGTTGCAGTGTAATTAAAATTAGCATGCGTCTTTCAGAGAGTGGAAGGTACGATACATCCGCAAAAATACCCTCCCAGGGCATAATATGATTTCTGCACTATTTAACAGAGCGTAATTTAATGTTGAATAGGCACGCTTTATTTTTTTTTAAGAAAAAATGTGAATATATAAATATATAAATATAAATAAAATATAAATAATTTTATATAAATAAAAATATATAAATGCGAGGATACAGTAAAGTTCTGTCCTGGGAGATAATGAAAGGATGTGGTTACGTCTCCGGATCTGTGTTTTAAAAGGAAGGAATATGTTGCTGTATAATTTAGGCAATTTGCATAAATGCTAAACGGAGCCAGATTAGCCGTCACCTTTTATTGTGGCGTCGTTTCCTTTTTCTCCCCCATTTTAATTCAGCAGGTACAACAAAACAAGGCGGCCCCCAGTGAGCGGCCCGACCATTCAGGCCGGCTGGGCACTTCATCACAGAAATTAGACACACAAGCGCGGCGCTTAATTGCGCAAAATTTAAATGTCCGCCGCTGCTTTGTGGAGGAGAATAATTTGCTTCTTTGACAGATATTAATTGCACTTGGGAGAGAGTGTGAAAAATAAGGAAGAACTGAAGAACCACAAACGTCCTCCGCCTTGGGGAGAACATTGTACACTATGTAAGGACTGATGATGAAAACCCAACAACCATTATGAAACTTTCTGTTATGTGCATTATTATAATAATAATTACCGTTATTAATAATTATAACAATAATAATAATTCTCCATGTGGTGATGCATGCAATAGGACACCAGAAGTGCATTAACTGCGTAGCTCGCACCGCAGATCCTGGGCTGAAAGTTGCCTCCTTCACACTGTGGGCGGGAACAGGCAGTCGGGGACCGCCGGCCGCCGGCACACGGCTCGTCTGAGGCCACTGTGACGTAAGCCTCTGCAGAGTCACTTGCGGACGGCTGCCGCCGGGCTTGATAATCAAGGACCCATCCCACCCTGGACACAAACTCTTTACCTCTGCCATCTGGTAGACGCTACAGAACCCTGTATGCTGGCACAACCCGGCTGAGGAACAATTTTTACCCCACATCCATCACACTTCTGAACTCACTGGACTGATCGCGAACCTTCTGATGCAGTACCCTAACATGAGCAATATCCATATTTACGTGCATTTAGACCACTGAAAATTCTACCCCTGTGAATTTACTTCAGAGTTCATTATGCTTCAGAATGTGTTAAATTGTAAATACACTGTGTATCTGCTGGCACGTTAAAAACTAAATCTCATTGGACTTACAATGACAATAAAGCATCCATCCATCCATCCATCCATCCGATAACAGCAGCCTGCCGAGATACTCACTAACTGCGAGGAGATCAGGACTCCTGGAAAGCCGCTTGGAGCTTTACGGCCAATCAGCTGTCTTGTTCATCATACTTACGTCACTTTCTCTGTCGATCAGAGATTGTCGCACCTCCCGCTTCAGTATACAATATATGCCCATGCAGCTATATAAAACAGCTGTACACCTCATCTCAGTCCCAAATATGAAGTCTCAAAAGAATCTGGAGGGAGTTTCCTGAGGCCTGCTTAATGCCACGTCATAGAATGCTTAAGGCGGCTTCGGGAAACTCCCCCGAACTCCAGTTACGCTGAGACCACAGAGTATAGGCTTAACTTTATTACCAAGAAAAAAAGGGCACATTCAACAAAGCAACAATGTGATGCCGACATCACACATATGCGGTTTTAAAGGTTAATTAACATGCCAGGGATCCTGGTTGCTCACACAATTCTTTATCCCTCTCTGTGCTCCGCTGCTTTAATCTCTTAGTTCTGTACCCTACCGCCTGCAACCTAACGACTCCACTAATTAGTAGTAGTGGAGTCTATCACTTGAAAGACCCGAATGCTTGCTTTATACCGCCAACTGGAAGACCTTTTTTAAAGGACATTCATCTAACACTGACCTCTTGGCGGGCAGGATGTATGGGCATGTTTCACCAAGCTCCTCACATAACCTCGATCTTCAGGACACCATCTTAACAACACTCACCAGATTAGTTTCTTTTTCTCTTCCCCGTTTTCTCTTGTCCAAATCAAAATTTTAAAAACCGTTCAACTCCCCCATAAATACAGCCGGCAGTCGGCACTCCTGTTGAGCGGCATGGTATCTACGCAAATCACATTTCTCAATTGTGAAATTGGCCCCAACAACAGTCCCCAAGAAGGCAGAATAACATGCGTTAAGTGTGAGCTACTCTCTGAGGGCTGCTAAGACTCTTACAGGCTAACTAAGGAATCCAAAGAGTCTTATTTACAAGCCGTACGATTGCGACGTATCTGAAGCAACATGCCGACCTCAAAGCAACAGCTAACATTCTACTTTACTTTTAATTTCTCATCTTAATTCTACAATTACTGATATCATACCCTTTTTTATTGTCTCATTTTGCCGTTTTATTTTATATTTATCGTTAGTTCAATAATTTCATTTATTTTCACCTATCATTTCATATTTTTTCTTTGTATTATCCATTTCCCTTTGAGCATAACCCAGGAAGCAGGGGTGCATTTCTGTACACGGTGTGTGCATGCATGCGACGGAACACTTGGAGCTTGAAACATTTTTGCCTTCCAGACTGGCAGAATGTCTGTCTACCTGAATACAGCGCCGCCCAGAAGAGAATGAGCAGGAAAGCTGTTTATGTCAGTCAGCCAAGTGTATTGCTTTATAAAACTCCAGCCAGCACTTCATTCATGGCTTTTACTGTAGATGCTATGAGGTATTACTTCGGTACGGTAATAGAAGGAAAAACAAATGCACACAGGTTCTAAACAATTAAGAAGATGTAAAACTCGCAATAAACTTACAGAGGTCTGTTAGGTCTCTGAGGAAGCATTCAGGTTCTCGCATCCTTTGTGATGGACATTTGAATAAAATATCCCAACAGCCATCCCACAATTGTCAAGACTAATTATATTTCTCCAGATGCCCTGTTCACATCAATTTGCAGAACGTCCTAGCGCGTCTGCTCCCCCCGGCCTGTGCGAGATGTTCTTTGATACACCTTTGAAAAGCTCAGTTAATTTGCACCAAACCCCAGGGCATCAGCCAAAAGGGATATATATATATTTTTTTTTTTATTCGGCTGCTCCATCTTGGAGACGTCAGGAATGAAGGATTTATCAAACAAAAACAGGATGTGAAAATGTGTTCAGTTACGATGCCATAATAACTTCCATTCCTGCTATAGCCCGACACCTTCCAACTATAAATGTGTAAGTTTGTTCACCAACAGCATGAGTGCCTGATACATTTGGCTATTATAACTTATATTATTCAGATACAAACCTGTACTGTATTATAATCAAATACACATTGAATATAAACCTTAGTGTCCTACAATAAAATTTTGATCCCTTAGTGGTTCAACATGAACATATTCTGAAAAAACAATCAAATCTGTATCCAGTACACAGCCTTCGGTCGAGACCGCGATAAATTATTACTGAATTTAAAAAGCAGAGAGCGGATGTTGGATAGAAGAACATGAGAGGCAGAATGTCTCTCATCACCTGGGGAAATTAGTAACCCTCCATCAGCCATCTGGGTGCTAACTGGGCCTCTTGCATTTTAATGGACTATTATGCGAACGCCACTACCACTGCCGTTCCTTACAAACGACTCCGCTTTCCCTAGCTTTAGAAATTTTCAATCTACTCCAGGGTGTTGCTTTCAAGAACAGCTGAATTACATCTTAGCTGCGTTTAAAATAAGGTGGTGATGTAATGCGATTTACCCAATGATCCGTACCGCTCAAAGTGTTGCTTCCCTGGACCACTAGCACCACCTAGTGGCTGAGTGAAGCGGCAGGCTTTCGAAGAACACTGGGATTACATCATCCAGTCATGAAAAGCAACACTGAGCATATAGCATGTGGCAAAATGGGAATGTGTCACATGCTGATACTCAGATCTTTGTTAAAGGAAAGGGAGGCTACACAGCAAAATGACTGCTGTGCATCCATCTAAAATTAAAGCAGACATGTACAGGAATCATTGTGGTGAATGTTCATACCACGTGGGTCATTATCTTTTTACAACAGAGTTTGCCATGGCAATGAAAATCACAAATCGGATGAAGACCCCTGCTTTTAGTCCTGGAGCGCCATCTGCTGTACGCCTACAAAATCACAACAAGATCCTTTCAATATTCAAAAAATCCGTGCAGACAATAAAGTTTCTGCTCACCTTAAAACCTACATATACTATTCACATACATGTGAATACATAACCCAAAAATGACACGGGAACTAAATGCACACACAAATTAAACATGACCAAATGTAAACAGAAAATCTAACTTAATAGAATAAGAACCCTAGGCAAGAATAAGGCTAATTAATTGAAATAATTAAAATGCTGATCAATTTTGATATGCTCGGTCTCTGTGAAAAATGAATTAAAAATCTCAGACACGCCTACAACCGCGTATCCACGCGGCCCGCTGTTGTGCCGATGATATACCAATTATTCCCTAACAATTTAGAGAAAAATCACGGCACACCGGACACAAATCTCAAGCCTCCGAAATGCGTTACCCAGGAACTGAAGACCGAATTAGTTGACGCTTTAAGTTATGCGGCATCCAAGGGCTAAAACTACAAATTTCAGGTGCTTCAAACTACATTCAATGTTATTGATTAATCTAGCAGGAATGTTATCATTAGCATTATCTGAACTAAAGGCCGGCGAGCTGTAGGTCTGCATGCAGTGATTGCTGGGCTGCTGTAGTATCATGTTCATTCAGCTGGCTTGTCCCAGCTTGTGCCAGGCAAATACGCGCTCTTACCAGGGAGATAGGCGCTCTTACCGTTGTCCTGGGCTCCTAGCGACATGGTCAGGATGCTCTTCCTCTGCCTCAGTTTCATCAGCTGGGCCTGGCAATGGTGTGCCTCATTGCCTTGGTTCGGGGACCCCATCTTAGAATCTGATGCACCATTGGTTGTTCCCATCGATTTACTCTGATCATTGCCCACCTGCGGGTTGCAAAGGGAAGTCAAGCTTCTCCAGCTGCCATGTACTCACTTCTCTGATTATGCCTAGGAAAAGTAATGATTACATTCTAGAACATTCTTTCCCAATCCGGTCCTCGGGGACCACCGAGACTCTACAGTTTTACTCCCCAGGAGCTGGGGGGGAAGCAAAAATGTGGACTGTCTGGCAGGGAGCAAAAATTTGGACTGTCTAGCAGGGAGCCGGGAGGGAGCAAAAATGTGGACTGTCTGTGGTGTCCCAGAGGTCCAGGTTAGGAAACACTGCTCTAGAATATAGATTCTAGATTCCCTGATGAAGGCATCCAGTGAAACTGCATTTTTACCCATGATTCCACAAATAACCTTGAACTGAACAAGAGTGTCAGTTAACTTTGGTACAGCCTACCACCATATGCTTAGAAACATTTATTACATGTATATACGTAAACCTTTTGACTTTTTTTCCTCGTATATCAATATTGTTTTAACATTTCTCCTGTTGACCAATAAAGTATGACCTATGACATCTACCTATGTTCTTGTTAAAAAAAAGCATGAAGTAGAGAACTGAAATATTTATATAAATGGACTGAAAGATAGTATATGACACAAGTACCACCAGAATATTCATATTTATGTTCTAGTTGATTTATGTTTTTACACATTAACCTCTGGTTCAGTTACTCTGGATTTTTCGTTGTGAAAGTCAGAATAGTTATGTCAAACCAAAAGACAAGACAGATAGTCAGAAGCCTGATATTCAAAAAATATCTACTGAACAAACATATAAAGTAGCCCCTATTAGTTTTTTTTCTTTCCTATTGAAGTCCGTCTTTCCGGTAAATTCCTATGTCCAGCCCCCCCGGCATCCCTTAAGTGGCAGAAAGCCCAGGTGTGAGAGTCATGTGCACTTACAGGTCTGCTCGTCTTTTTGACTCTGTAAATCGGAGGCAGGGAGGCAGCCTTTGACCTACAAAATCACATCTGACAGTTTTCATGTTCGTACATTTTGACTGCAGATTCCGACAGAACACTCAAACGAATGCAAAGACAGTCAAAGAAGGGCATGTACTGAGAAGTCCATATAGATCTTGAAACACTTGTAGCAACATCAAAATATCTAAAACTTAAACGCAAGTGTAAAGTTACTAAAAATTAAATTAGGCGATAAGTACCCCTCCACCAGTGTGCGAAATACGGGGGTCCGACACCCCCGATTAACCCATGAGACCCTCTAAAAGCCTCAAAAGAGAAAATTTAGATTGGTATTGCGCAACAATAGGGAGATGGGGACCCCTCTGAATATTGACGGGTATTTCGCACACTGCCATCCACCCTGACCAGAATAGGTTGAGAAGATGGATGAACACGTGTATTATGTATAAAACATGCTGTATGAATAAAGATAATGTTAATTAGGTATTTCTAGCTTAAATTGCTCAAATAAACCCTACCCAACAAATCTTCTCATCGATGCTGGTTTGGCAAATAAGAGGTCACTATAGGGGAGCTTCTTAAACTTTTCACGCCCAACGGCCACGTAGTACTGTCCGCTTTCAAGGTCATTTCCATCGCTGACGAGCGTCCCATCGAGCGTATACAGGCTGCCAATAACGAGACACGCTGGCCGTTAGGTCTGAATACCTGATATACAGGGAAAGTGTACAGGCAGATATTCATTTTTACTACCTTAAGAGAAGAAAGCCTCTTAAAGGTGATCCGGTGCTATCAAAAATATACCTGCAATTAATGATTTTCATGTCGTGTTCTAAGCACCATGAGTCCCAGCCTATAATTAAGGTTAAAAGTGTTAACTTATACAGCAGCTACCTGCGAACGCCTCCCATAATCCTGAGATTCATCTTCTCGGTGATCATCTCCAGCACTCGCTCGAAAAGGCAGAGCATCCGCTGCGGTATCAGAAGCCGGACAGGGGGGTTCAGTACGTCTCCATTCGCCACCACGCTAAAAAATGGCAAAGTCCGTCAGCACGGCAGCACTGGGCATTGTGAAGACACATGCCTTCCCCTGCCACCATGCTGAACTCGGTCAGAAGACAACATTTTCTACGTGCCAGCGGACTTACAAAATCAGACAGGGCTCTTTGATGGGTTTCAGGAACCTCGCTGATGCAACTATACGACTTTGGGCCACCTGCTTTACCTGAGAAAGACGGAAGAAAAGAGATTTGAAAAGGGCACTAATAGCCACAGTTCTATCACATAATTTTACAACATTAAGCACTATTTATTACTGTACCTTCAATGAGGCACAATGTAACTGTAGCTGTGCATATCCAATCAGGTAAAAATAGAAGCTATACAATTTCATTAGATGGCACACATTGAATTATTCATGAAGAAACACTAGCGCCTCAACTGATTACAGTGTTAAGCACTTTTCCCTCATTAATTATCCGTTGTTAATCATTAGCTAGCTCATAAAGTATGCACACGGCTTCGTGTAACTATAATTTCGCTAAACAGCAAACCATGTAGCTACAAACAGCGGCAAAACACCAGCAGTGCGTCTGCCTGTAATCCACGTCATCACAGATACAGGCTGACGCACCACGCCATACACTGCGAAAAATGGCCTTTCAAATTTAAGATAAACCATTTCTGTTTTGATACAAGACAGCCTAAAACTAGCACAATTATCTGCCAGCGCAGTAAGAAAATTGTACTCAGTAAGATTTCCTAAAATAAGACAATATGCCTAAATGCAAGCAAATTAATCCTATTCATAAGATGTCATATTAGTCAGTTTATTAATGAAATTTTGTCTAAATATAAGAAAATTATACTTGCTTAAATTTTCATTTTTTGCATCGCATAACCAGGTTCTTAATCTCCCCAAGTACGTAACTCCTACGCAAAATCTCAAGTCTGTAACGCACAAAAAAAATGAGGCCAGCTCTCCTCATTTGTGAGCCATCCAATCTAGATTTTATTAGGGCCAAGGCTAGTATGGATTGTACTCTAGGGCTGGGACAGTAAAATGGTCCAACTCCCATTTCATTGGGCCGAGCACATTCCCTAGCAACGGCGATCCACGCTCTTGCGGGGTAGAGAGGCATGGGGGGCCCAGGGGTCGAGGCTGAGGCGCTGTGTGCTTTCACAAAAATAATGCTTGGAGGGTTCTCTAATTGAAACAATCAGAGAGAACAAGAAGGCGCTAAGGGGCAGTGCGGCCCCCGCGAATAGATTGCCTGTTTAAGCCTGTCTGGTCTTGCCAATTACCTGGGAATCCAGCAGCTCAGCTCCTACTCATAAAAAAACTTTGGGTAAGAACAAGGAAACATAGTGGACAAATTCACGTACTGGATTTTGCAAGACGACAAACAGGTTTCTACGCTTGCGTCATTTTCAATGTAACGGGAATGCTGACTAAATCTCTGAGCGAAGGGAGAATCCTCGCTGAAACCAACGAGAGAGGAGCCACGGGAGCGATCATAAGGTTTAACGCCACACATGTCCAGACGCTGCTGGTGCTCCAGGAATGAATATTTAATCGTTAGCGCGATATCACACTTCAGCAGCAGAGACGATGGGTGAACATTACACCTCGTCTATCTGATAACTCTAACAGGAGAAGCAAACTGCTTTCATTAGGCCGCAGGAGCGGAAAGTTAGAAGTGAAATACAAGATGAGCAAATACTGACGCTTTAATATTTTTACACCCCTATTGCATTCCTATTGTAAAACGCAATTTTTGTTATTTTACAGGAGCCAACTTCTTTTTATAAATTTATGCAAATTAAACATGAAATGAATGCATCAATAGTCTTGATACTTTCATGTTAAAGCAATGTTAGTAAAATTTTATATTTTTATTAATCTGTAATGGAAATGGTTCCCCATTCATTACACTTCTGCAACTTTATTTTTAAAATTTTCCTTATTTCTTTATTAAATCAATTTAAACATCTCCCGGAGAAACTGAACCTGGTGCTTTTCTCGTTTGCCTAAATCCAGAGTTCTGACGCTTATGCAATCTGACCATCTCACCCCGAGAGCTGCTGCATCCCTGTCCTTGTTAGCTGACGCTTTCTCCATGACTTAAAGAGAAAAATCTGTCACAGGAACAACGGTGAGGAATTTCTGCACAGCTGGATCTCATTTGCGGGTGACACCAGCAGTTTGATGCAGTATTATGTGGCTGTGCTCTGTCCTAATGGGATTCTCCATCACTAATCCCAAATCTGCAAATCCACTCCAATGAGCCGTGCCACCATAATGAACTGCTTTTAAACAAGTCGCATCCACTAACAAATTTAATCGCGTCTTTTTCCTGAGGTGGTAGAGGGTTTTAATACAAGGCTATGAGGACAACCGGAAAGGGTTGTTGAGCTACACGGTTTGTAAACGGTTTGCCTGTTCTGGCTCAGACCGCTCCCTTAAAAACTCCCTGGTGTCCTCTCGGATTCCCAGGAACTACTGAAAGCATTTCATCTGGACGCCGCCATCCATATGGATTTTCTTTCAGTGGACCATCACTTATAATCAGTAACGGTCAAAGCTCAGGTGGGGCCCTTGCCAAATTTCACTGTCTGAGTTCACCTTGGGTCGGGCAGTGAGCTGCACACAATCCTCGCACCAAGGGCGGCTGGGAGTGCCGGTGTTGAGGCTTGCCAGGGAGGAGCCAGTGGTTGCTCAGTCGACACCCCCTCAAAAATACGGCACCCTAGGCAGCAGCCTATGTCACCTAATGGGTTGCCCGGCAATGAGGGGAGGGTCACTTTGGGCCCCCCTGCCTTCCATGCGTTTGTACAGTTTGCTGCATCCTTATAGTTTTGTCTTGTGTCGCCGGGATATGATCGCTTCATGGCCGCATATGACATTAACGTTAGCTAGTAGGTAGAGTCAGAAGATCGTAGCTAGCCGTTTAACGGAACGTGCTGCTCCAGCATCTCCTAAATAACGCCTTTATTTAATATTTAGTGTAGTGACGATTTTGTGGCCAAAAGGGGGACACAAATGCTGCCACTGTGTACTATGAAAAATGGACCAGCAATCCTCCTACCCAAACATCTGTCTGGGTTTCATTGTTCACGCTGAGGATCAGCCTGTTCCTCTCTCCTGTTTCATAATTCTATTTTATTGCAGAGAGCTTAGGCAGAAAAGGCAGGCAGAGATTGTCTGCGGCATGACATTTGGATATTATCGTACGCTACTCAGTAAGCGCGCTACAGATTTTTATGGCCAAGCGGACCAGGCTTAATTACCTCTGATGAAGGCAGTTTTGCATTCAGTAAAGCTACTCCTTGACATTGAAGTAATCGTTTTCATTTTCCTCCCATAAAAACCAGATTCCCATATCTGATTTGTTTCTCCTTGGCCAAAACATTTCCTCGGGCTACGTGGTCGCTTCCTGATTCTGGGCTGTCCTCCAGCGCATGTCAAAAGTCAGACTCACTTAGGGCGAGGTTATATACCACAGCAACAAGAGAGGGGGAGATACGACTACAGCTGTCATTATCAAGACAAACAGTCTGTAGGGTTTCAATTGAAGCAAGAAGATTAAGTCCCCCTCAAATGACAGCGAAAGAAAGCCTTTCCACGTTACCCCCAATCGCACATGCCAGCAGTACAATGATTTCTGCAAGTGTAAGTCAGGTAAGTCACAGCGCTGCAGCAGAATAGATGAATAAATGAATGATCTACCACAAAATGAATGCAGGACCTTACCATAGCTCCATTATTCTGAAGAAGCCTTTTCTTTTTGGTTTCAATCTGTGAATAGCTGGAAAGGACGGGCAAAATAATTTGTGTTTTTCAAAAGCAATAATAACCAAGCATGTAAACACTCTAACTGAAACAACTACGAATCACAACACTGAGCGAAACGCAACACTCCTTAGCTTTAAGGCTTCCTATATTTATCTAGACGTTCAGCTGCGGAACATTCCCTGCCAAGCACCACTGTAAATAATGTGCCCAAAAATGGAATCTAAAAATAGAGATATACTCCAGATGTACTCAGTGGAGAATAAGCCTCCAGAGCTGGATGGCACAAAATGAATGAAACAAACATACTGACACAAAAAACATCCAGAAATTTCAGAGCAAGAAATGGGCAATACCTGATTTTATATGTGTGTGTGTGTGTGTGTGTGTGTGTGTG
>JAODKC010000137.1:3932434-3952864 GCA_026777985.1 Mormyrops attenuatus
CCCCCCCCCCCCCCCCCCCCCCCCCCCCCCCCCCCCCCCCCCCCCCCCCCCCCCCCCCCCCCCCCCCCCAGACGCATTTGTCTTTAATGTCCTCCAAGTATTACTTACACTAGACTGCCAGCATTAAGAAGCAGAAGACAATTTTGAAAACTGATAAGTCATTTATGCAATATTTTGCAGTTACATTTGTCAGTTTTTACAAATATGTAACTCACACTTAACAGCCACCTCTGAAAGAATGTCCCAGAAGAATTATTTACTTTTACTCTAATCTGGAACATTCTTACATGGTGCTGAAACAGGCCCTCACTTGGTAAGAATCCTGCTTGTAAAACGTGTGTGTCCTGCAATGAACTGATGTCCCTACAGTGTGTGTGTGACCTGCAATGGACAGACATCCCTAAAGAGTGTGTGTCCTGCAATGGACTAACGTCCCTACAGTGTGTGTGTCCTGCAATGGACTAACGTCCCTACAGTGTGTGTGTCCTGCAATGGACTGATGTCCCTACAGTGTGTGTGTCCTGCAATGGACTGATGTCCCTACAGTGTGTGTGTCCTGCAATGGACTGACGGCACTGCAATGTGTATGTCTTGAAATGGACTGATGTCCCTACAGTGTGTGTGTGCTGCAATGGACTGATGTCCCTACGGTGTGTGTGTCCTGCAATGGACTGATGTCACTGCAATGTGTATGTCCTGCAATGGTTTGTGGGAAATGGAATGGTTGGATTATGTTAAGCACCTTTTCTGATAAAACTAAATTGCTTGATAATAAATATTCACTGATACCTGAGCACACGAATAAAACAGTATTTTGGCCTAGTCAGAGGTACCAGTATTGGTTTAAGTCCTGGTTGTTTCCAGAGATTGTGGCATATTTAGCAGCATTCACTTCATAATGGAAGTTTTCAGATCATAAGAATGTATCCCAGGTTATAGATTAAAGACTTCTCTGGGAGCTGCTAACAACCAATCATTGTGATTCTGATTCAAGCCAAAAAATGTAACATAACTGTATTTTCCTGGCTGAGGTGCCAGTATCATGCCTCATAATTGAAACTCCAGACAGAAAACACAATGTAAAAAGGTATTAAACAGTCATCACAGGCCTCAGCAGAGGGGCAGATAGTATCCAGAAAATCTAAACTTTATTTACACTAAAAGTGTCTCTAATGGCATTTGTTAAATGGCAATAAAACTGTAATTTTTTGCAGTTCATCTTCCATACTCCAAAGCACCAACTATTTTGATATCTGCTTTTGTAGAAACAGGTAACATTTGAATTCAGCTTTATATTAAGGATGCATTCAACATGAATAACACATTTATCTGTGATAAAAGTTATATTCAAATAACTTCCCATGTTCCCATAATGAACCTTAGATGAAATATTAAGTGTAACAAAATGGAACAGAACTGCAACTCAGATACCTTGCGAATCTCTTACTTGTAAATTCCCATATTTCATCTATCCATCCATCCATCCCGGTTAGGGTGGCAGGGGGGCCTAGGGCCAATCCCAGACCGAATAAGTCAGGCGTACACACTGAACAGGATTACAGCCCGGTGTCACATTTTAATATTTTAATCTGCTCTGACTCTGATGTGTTTCTGTATCTTGTAATTTTTTACATGCTGAGAAGCAAATGTCTGAATGATGCCAGGGAACAAGGCCTTCATCTCCGCGGTGCCCATTAAGTAATTACTCTTAAAATCGAGTTTGGTCATCTTAGTGAACATTGACGTGATGGAAATGCACAAGAGAGGCTGTTACGTAGAAACGCCAGGAAGGCCTCGCTCTAAATAGAGGGCATCCACCCACCTGGGTCCCATTATAATATAATAATACGCTGCAAATAAGATGCTCAATCAACATATGCTAAGCAGGAGAATTTTTTGCGGTATCATTTTTGGTCTATAATTTGCTTTATGTTCTGCTTTAGATGTTTTGATTTTTTCGCCTGTTTTACAGACACTGATCTATAGCTTTTAATGGTGCTCAGGTGTTCTTCTTCAGTGTTTCGGAAGCTCTTTGTGCATTATTTTCAGGAACTTTTATCATGTCTCCGATTTTTTCTTTGACCCATAATGAATTGAGTGGATTCAGGGTCATGCCGGATGTCTGTAGAAAGCCAGACCAATTACCTGCGTCGTTCTTCTGATCATTTTGTTCTTTCCCAGTCGGTTACATCTGAATGCCAGTTCTGAAGACAGATAGAAAGTCTCATTAACAGTTCTGATAAATTGTATTGTCAGTGTGGTGAAGATCCAATACTCATATTTAGGTTTCCAAACAACATCCACTCTTGAGATCCACTGACAGGATGTTCTCAGCATGGCTGTCCGACTGACCTGGCCTGTCGGCATGCTTCTACAAAGCAAAAACCTCCACAAAGTGATTTCAGCCACATTAAGTGTTTTTTCAAAGCACATAATACAATGCTAATGCTAAGGTATGAGGCTACAAAATAACAGGGGCAGTTTTCTCCAAGTAACGCAAATAAATCTGTTTTTTATGTGTGTGTCAGGACCTGAGGTCTTTTACTAGGTAACTGGAACAGAGAATGGATGAATGCAAGAATGTATTTTGGGTTAAAAAAGAGCCAGAACTAAAAGATGGTCAATGCCGACTGTATGGTTAATAATACAAGGTTTAAATGCTGACATACTTTAATACTTTTGTGTGTGTTGCATTTTTATTACTGGAATAGAGTTTCGTTTGTGTAGTGCAGGCAAACACCAGCATCTTCACCATCTGCTTCACACTGCACACTTTTCCTGGTGAGTGTCACGGTGGCACGTAGAGACCTCTAGTTCGTTCACAGGATGCTCAGATGTTAAACTGGGACATGCAGTCCCTCCAGCATGTCCTGTGTCTGCACCAGGGCTTCTACCCAGTGGAACGTAACAGAGGGGCATCTGAACCAGCTCAACTGGCTCCTCTTGAAAGAACAACGGTTCTATTTTGAGTTTTCTCCGGGTCTCTGAACTCCTCATCCCTCTCACCAAGAGGTAGCCTGGAAACTCTAACCCTCTCCTCATTTTTCCCCACCGGTACTAACGACCTTGTTCTTTCAGTCATTGCCCATGGCTCGTGACCACAGTAGGCAATGGGGAGGTATATTGATAAACCTCAGTCTTTGTTCAGTGACTCGGCTGCTGCGTCACCACCACAGATCTCTGTTAACGTTAGTGTCCCAAACACATGGCGCCAAGAGAACCCTAAAGCCGACCATTGAACTTTAGCCTGATGTAGTCCAGGGCCAAGTATTCTAATGAACATCCTTGTGTTCGAACATGGCATTTATTATGGACAGCCTGTGGCTTGTAAAGAAGTCAATAAACAACAGTAAGAGTTTGCCACTCTGTAACTAGCAGTGTCAAAACCCCAGCTGGCCTGGCTCAATGGGTGGATCCCAGTAACCCTATCCTAGACAGGGAACTCTGCTTTTTGGTACCTTTCATGGGGCTGTTTGTTGGGTCATAGTTTGTCTAGCTTCTCCACAGAGACCCATTCACCCTGGGAAGCCCTACCAGGAAATTGGGCTTCAGAAGACTTATCTCTGTGGCTTGTCAAACCATGTAAACCTCTCCACCATGATAGGGTGACGATCCTCAAATGGGAGATCCCAGTAGGCAAGAGTTTATTCTGAGTGTGCAATACTAACAGAGCATGTCATTAGCAGTTTATGATTGTACTTAGAGGACATACAATTAAAAAAAAACGTTCCATCTACTGTATTTAGGACTATGTTATATACAGTAAACATAGTAGCTTATATACAGTAAATATAACACAGCATCAGACGTCCTTCTTACTGAACCCATGGATACTGCAGTGGGCAATAAATATGCCATAATAAAAACCACAGAGAGATGTGGGAAAGCTTCTGTTGTGCTCACAAGCAGCCATGTGTTAAATGGATGAAATGCCTCATGAGATTACCAGACCATTTGCCACAGGGATGCTGGATTTGTCCTCCCGGTGCCTCACAGCGCAGGTCGATTTCAATACGAAATTGAGGAGAAGAAAGAGGGTGTTTTTTTTTCGGGCATGTGGCCCTGAAAGAGATGTGTGAAGGTGTAAAAGGTAACTCACTGTGATAAGCCTCGCACAGACAATGAGGAGAGATCTCCAGCAGTGGACAGACAGGCTAATCGAGGGAGATCCAGAACACAACAAAAACTGCTTTCAATTTTAAATGTACAGTGTTGCACTGGTAACATTTGGAAACGGTAATGAACCGCCAGAGTTGATTCATGTCTCTCATGTAGTGTAGAAAGCAACTTGTAGAAGATCTCTGTCCCGCTAGGCTGCTGTACATGAGTGTGGGGTTAACAAGTATTTAACAAATTATTAAATACATTTATCAAGTGGTAAATGCAGATATGTGACTTTGTAGAGTGTGTAAGAAAACAGAAAATTAGGTATTTCCATTTAAATGACCTTCATTGTTCCCTGCCCAAAATGCTTTTATTTTACACATACCTATGAAAATTTTGTAAAATAATCAGAATGAGTGAATAATAAAAAAGAATAAGTTCTTTGTGTGTTGCATAATTACTCTTGATACAGACAGGCCTCTATCTCCCATTGTCAGAATTTCCTTGGAAACCAAATGGTGACATCAGTTTGTCGGAATGATTTTTGCAGCCCACTAACACCCTTGATTCACCTGTCAGTCAAAAATGCAACATTTCTTTGTTTTAGCACCTTTTACAGGACATTATTTCGGGGACATTGATCTTCTGATGAATGGAAAACAAAACAAACACAAATGCTGCTAAACAAAATAGATACGATGTTCCATAAGTAGGCACATTGCTTGTCACCCTTTTTTAGGAAGTCGGTTTTACATTAAACTTAATCTATCATAGCCATCTGTTATTGGCAGCTTGGCTCTCGCTCTTGAGGGTCTCAAGTCTGGTTTCTGTCATCACAGTTTAGAAATGGTGGTGCCATAGATCATCAGATCTTGGATTTCCATTTGCAGTTCAACAACAATCATGTTCCAGCATCAGTCCTCACCATTAGCTTCCATTCTTGATCCTCTGCTCCAGGTTTGTACCTTCAAAATTAATATATGGAGAAACTAAGAGTCTTATTCCTATATATATATATTATTACTATACAGCTTTTCTTATTCCTAAGAAAATCACTGTATGGTCATAGTTTTAATGACAAACTAATTCTAACTTTTTTCAAACACTTCAGATTGTGTAATACTTTCCATAAATATAGTACTTAATATACAGAAATGAAACAAACAGCTTGGATGATACAGCAGTAAATTTTATAATACAGAATTATGCAATTTGCTACATATTAAGTTTTCGCAGTCGTTTACTTAAATATACTTGTGTACTAGTGTACTTGATACTAGATTGATACCCAGTCTTCTGTAAATGGGCAACTGCTTTCCAGACACTCTAGTCAACAGATATCTAGGAAATGCTCCAGAAAATTAGTATTAAGATCTTAGGTAAGCAATTCATTAATAATACCAGGCAAGTAATACTCATCTGAAATTAGATATACTGTAACTTTTCAATTACTGCAGCATCCACTCTGGGTGCCCTGTGTTTGGTGCTCTGTGCTTCCTGGGGCGAATGGCAGGTGCATTACTACCTTGTGCTGGGTCAATGAAAATGGATGGATGTTGCTTTAGCACATTCCACACCCATGTTAACCGTAAGGCTTTATGTTGTTCTACTTTGGCACAGTTCATAAATGGAATCAGGTAGAATAAACATAAATCATGCTTAATTAGTAAAACTCTATACAGGCTGATCTACGAGCTACAGAGATACATTTCCAGGATTCGAGGATAGCTGGTGAAATAAAACAACAGCGAAGCTCAAGACCATAATTGAAGTAGCAATGCAATCAATTTCACTTTTTGTGCTCCTGTTCTATTGCTCGAAAACAACCACTGACTGGCTCTGCTCTCTAATTATCTTGTACAAGCTCATGCCAAATTTAGCATTTGGAGTATTAGGTGTTCAGTCACCGTGATTGTCAGCTCTAAAGAAGACCAGGGGACAAATAGACATCTCAAACACAGAGAGCAGTGGTGTGGTGCCCCTGGGGTTTGGGGCCCCCTGTTGGCCACAAAAGGTCATTACACTAGTAGGACTGAGGTGCCCTGAGGTGACTTGTAGTGGGCTCCCAAAAATACCAAACCTGATGAGACTGGCTGGGCCATTTCTTTTACTTCCCTGCCACATCATTCAGCTTCCAATTCAATCTACACTGGTGGTCAGACATACTCGCCCATGTCACAAAAATTTCCACCCAGTGAAAATGTTAGTGTTAATTCACACATTCCCCGGGGGTACATGAAAATACACTGCCACTCTCAAATGAGAGCTGTCAATTTCTCCGTGTGTTTAGGGTCATTTGTGAGTTCGAGGTTAGATATGAATATCCAGCATGTAAACAGATGAGACATTTGCCTAGATTTTATAATGTTATGACACTAAGGAATTATGGCTACACATATACATCCCAGGAGTTCAGAGAAAAACACATAGGAAGGGTACCAGAGTGTATGTGAATTTGGTTTTCTTTGCAAACCACAGACATGTTCTCTATATAGAAGTATGTAAACAGTAGTACAAAGAGAAGTCTATTAAGTTGTAATTCAGAAAACATGGAACATACTGTACATACACCAATGAGCCAAAACATTATGACCTTTCCCACGTGAAGCAAATAATGTTGACTATCTTGCAAAAATGTGTGTATCAAGGTCTGGGATATATTAGACAGTTAGCTAACATTCAGTACTCGTAGTCGACGCTGTATGCGGAAGAAATGGGCTGCGGAATTAAGATTGGATTGACAAATCATTATGGCCAGACAACTCTGAACTGGCAAAGCTTTGCAGGAGTTCATGGAAAGCCAGGATGAGTACCTACTGAGAGTGGTCTGAGGAGGGGACAACGCTTAACAGATTGTTGGGCGGCCAAGACTCATCATTGCAGGATGTGAATGAGGCTATCAGAAGGGCTACTGCGCTACAAATGGCAGATAATTTGGATGATGGTCATGGAAGTAAATTGTCAGGACACAGGGAGCTGCTTAGCCACAGACCAGTCCGAGTGTCCATGCTAACAAATACATGGAATGGTTGAGGTGCCCTTGAGGAGAGGTTTGGGAACTGACGCGGTGTTCATCTAGACAGCCAACAAGATATCAGTGACTTCTTGCAGAACAGAAGAAATTCTTGTTAGCTTTTATTGCATTTCTATTAATTTGCTTATGTTCTAATAGAAAATATAACTACTAAATTACTAAATATACACCTACTATGCCAATGAAGAGTTTTAAGCATGTTCTTTGACCGCCTAAGACTTTTGCACAATAAAGCATAAATATACCCATGTAGCTGCGGATCAGACTGGTCACTCTCTCACATCCCACACATGCTTGACACATACCCAGCTGTCCATATGATGTCACAGAAAAGGGGATTTATCCGCCCAGTTACCTTCTCCCATTGCGGCAAGCTCCAATACTCATGCTTTTGTGCTCATTGTAGGTGCTTTTGACTGGGGATAGGGGTTAAACATCGCCACAATCTCAGTTTGTTAATGTAATTAGTTAAATACCCGTTGATTAGCCAAACAAAGTGGGGTAATGGTGGTGCAGGAGTGTAGGAACCATGCCCCCCGCCAATATTTAATATTAATTCATCCCCCCAATAAACAGACCATTGTATTTAAATCATTAAATTGTGTCCCCCAGTCTCCAGCTCTCACTTAAACCATCGTCTTGATGTATTGGGTAGTTCCAGCAAATTTTTGGGTGATTTTAGGAGAGCTTTGAAATGGCCAAGCTGACACACTTTGGCAGTCATAACGTTGTACTTCGTTTCTTTGAATGCCTAAGACATCTGCACAGTACAGTATATATACACTATATATACACACATATACTGTATGCATCCTGTGTTCTGGCTACAAACAGGTTGGCAAAATAAGTATAATTGGTGGAATCCTATAAATCATCATTCTGTGCTGTAAAATGTCAGGAGGAATCAGAGCTGTCCACGTTTGTGCTCTTTCCGCAAATGTTAATCTGATATGTCACCATTTTGTGTCCGACTTGTGTCATTATTTTTTTCTCATCAGAACGAAATAAAATTTTAAATACAGGACGGGTATGTATTTGTCACATTGATCCGTTTATCCATCCATCCGTCTATCCGTCCACCCATCCATCCATCCATCCCTGTACCAGAAGTTCACAGTGTGCCTTACTCTAACCTGATTCTAATTTACTCTAACTTTTCCTTGCACAAAGGGAGTGTACTATAGATGATTCTGCCCATTGTATCTGAAATTCTGAGTTCATTTACAATCTGGTGAAACTATTTGCCCCGTTATCTGTAGCAATACTTCAGTAATACTTTTAAAACAAGGGCCTGGTTCATGACGACAGAGAGATAACAGGAATTCATTGTTGTAAAGATGCCAGAAAATAGTTTATACAAAGCTGCTCTCTCTGTCCATTACGCTAACATTCATGCGGTCACATCTGCATCTCAGAAATACTTCCCCGGTGACCTGTTAATTAATTTATATATATAGTTTCATGATTGCATCATACATATACAGTATAATACATGGAAAAAGTACACAAATATATACATCTTTTAATTACAGAAATTATAATTGGCTCCTTAAATAGTGTGTTTGATTACGTTTCTTCAAAATACTTACGTTTTACAAAGTTCATTTTGGAACAGTTTCAATGCAGTGAATCATTCTTATTCATGTTATCAGTGAGTTTGAGATGGAAACATATTTTTTCCACCTTCATACCTGAGACATCTCTCTAGTACTGTTCAAAACATCGTCAATCATACTCACAATCATGTTTTTAAATGCCTGTTGCCCAAATAGCATTCAGGTAAGTATAAACATGGTGGACTTTTACCTCTGAAGCCAAATTTGCAAAATCTCTTGGTTAAATAATGAAAACTTACAGTTTCCCAAATAATTTTCCATTATTAATGATGATAATGAAAGGATGCATCTATTTAATTGGCCATTGCTAGTGCGAAATTTAAAAATTCATGTCAATGTGCCATGGAAAGGATTAAAAACCAGATGGCGGAATCTTGAGAGCTAGTAGTTACCTTGTGTGTGTTTTCTGAAATCTCTGAGATTCGATCTGGATACTAGGACATGACAGATAAAAGTGAAGAAAAAAGCAAATGTGCTTCAATCTTTCATGAACCATGTCATGTCCATTTTTTGTTTTCTGATGTATGTAATTCTACGTTTATAATAAAAAAACATACTGTATGCCTTGTTCTTGTGTTATTGTCAGTCATGATATATCGTGAAACATATCCCACAGAAACTGTAAATGGCTTATAGGCACTTGGCATAGCATAAAGGTGTTTAACATAATTTTACATGTACGACACTGTAAAGCAGACGATACAGATTGTTTGGTACAGAATACATTTTAATAAGCAGATTTAAATATCATTTAACAATCTTAAAGCATTGCAATTGAATCCACGTAACCTTTTATGTTTCACACTACAAATCATGTTCAGAATTCTGAGGCAAGCTTATTTTAACAGCGGAGAGCTGCAGCAATAAATGGACACATTAGCCGTATTGTAGTACTGTAAACCCATGTAGAACTGCTTCTCACACAAACAACACGTTGACAAAGTCCACATGGCTTCTACTTTCACATTACACATTCACTGGTAATAAAACATCTCTTTCGTAAAGTCTGGAAATGCCTAATTCCAACTTTATCCTAAATCATTATATATTTTCTATTACAACTTTAAAACATCGTAAGAGCCCGCCACAAGTTTCAATCGCGGTTAAACCGTAGTCCCTTCCAGTTACGATTCACATTTGATGGCTGGCCAACTGAACATATTAACAGAGTTGAATGGGCGTGTCACAAATGTGTTATTATACATTAACTTCTGAAAGTGAGCATTGTCGATCTGTCTTTGATCTCTATCTTTTTCTCCATCTTAGGTGTCCCATATGAAAGTCACCTTCAGCAAGTCAGGACTCGCTATTTTCGATGCTACTTTGTACATGGAGCCAAGATACCTGAAACGATTAATCAGTTAATCTTGTGTATGGCTTTATATAGGTTTAAGATACTTATAAGTCAAAACCAGATGCTTAGACTGACTCATTGCTGTAACTTTAGGTGTGTTTCCTTAATGAAAAGTGAAAGCACCACACAGCTGAATGTGCGTAGAACAATACAAGACGTGCTCTTGTTTCAGACTAAAAGCAGTACTTCAGTTTTATAATAATTAACATTGCATTTAATTTTGAAACAAGAAAATTCCTTGAAAAGGGTCGCATGCTGATTTGCTGGATTGTCAAGGATTTATCATACAATGTAGCTGAGGTGTCCAAGTTCAAAATAAAAATAATAAAAACAGGCACATAGGCCAAATACAGAAACAAAGATGTGTGTCATATATTAACTTAATATTACCATTAACTCTATCTTTGTGAGGTTTAGCTTATTGTCACAAAAATGAAAACGCATATATACAACCTCATTAGCAACGTGCAGGATCCTCAATGTATTATGACAAAGAGAGAATTATGTGTCAGCGTTGTTGTAAAATGATATCCTGCTCATGGTAGTAACAGTTCTAAAACTGTTAAAATTAACAACAATACAAAACAGCAACAATAATTCCATTATTAAAATATAACTATTAAAAGACTGACGATAGATGGAAGGATGGATGGACGGACAGATAAAAAACATCAAGGCAAATTAAATAAAACTAAACGATTCAATGATTCTGTGTAGAAGTCAGTTAGATCATGGTTATAAAAAGCTTGGAGGATCAAAGGGATTTAATGTTAAAACAAGCCATTAGTGATTATTTATATTGTCAGTTGATAGTTGCCAAGCTACGGCCAAATGTGTTATTAATTTTCTAAGGCTTTGAAGAAGCCTTTGGCAGCTCATGTTAACAGCGTCAATTGAAAAATTATTAAAAACTGTATCATGGTACAATTTTATGGGGAGGGGAACACACCATGAGAAATACTGAGATATCCAATAATGACATGATGTATGACTGACACTTTCACAATTCTGACTGACACGGTAAACAACGAATAAAAGTTCATCTGGGTTGCAGAAAAAGTTATTATGAAAGACAAAAATAACAAAAATAACTCTGAGTTACTATGATATTGTTAATACTAATATTTTTAAATAGATAATCTGAACAAAATAAAACATTATATAAATGTATAATTACTCTTAATTACTCTGGCGACTGTAACTTTTATGACTATCTATAAAATAATCTGTTAAGGCCACTAAGATGGACAACTGCACTGTACACAGAGTTAATTCGGAAAACTGCTATAAAAGATTCTGAAACATGGCTGTAAACATTAACAGTTCAGAAGTTAAAACTGAATTCATAGTACTTAGAACTATATTTAGCTGTGAGGCAGGTAATGTTAGATATATAAAAATATGATTTGCCATGGGAATAAAACAAACATCAATAGTACTGATGTGTGGGACATACGACACATATAAAACATTTTTAAATGTATATAGTTTTAAAACCCACGTGAAGACCCAAAAGATTTTTCTGCTGACTACATTCATTTAAAAGAAACATGTTTAGATGAATTTCCTTTGACAATTTGCATCAATCTGGTTCTTTTGGCTCAGGTTCACTTCATGCCACAATAAAATACTTGGTGGTGTCATTTCCCAATATAACAGTCGTGAAATACAGAATCAAAGCTGATATTGACTGAAGTCAGAAACATTGTGATCATTGTGAAGTCACAGCACAGTCACACATCTAATTACAGAGAATACGTTATTATTATTTTTTGAACACCCTTTTTTTGCACTTACAGATTCGTTGATTCAAAGTACAGACTGTAAGTTCTCTAACTGAGCCGGCCAAGGTTCCTCATCCACGGACAACTCAGACCACAAGCCAGTGATGAAGCTGCCAACATCGTGATTGCAAGAAAACATTAATGCACAACTTATTATTGTGGTATAGGAATAGTTAGGAACAGTATAGTATAGGAACATTAGACAGGGGTTAATTTGACTTAAATTCATATTGCTTCATATTTGTTTCAACCAACAGTTGAGTACAAAGTGACACAGTCACAGAGCGCTCAACTGGTTGGTTGAAACAAAATCTTTGTTTGCATTTTTACTTTGTGGGCCTGAAGTATCCACTTCTGCTAAAATGCACTCATTTCCAATATGACATGCCTTGTGTTTGTGAAATGTGATGCTGAGTTGAATTCTAACTTTTGGCAACCTGAAATTATTAAAGAAAGCAAAGAATATTGTTTACCGTGAACTGTCTGACTTCGCCGGCTTCTACCAGGTGATGCTCCGTCTCAGGAGTGACGGCATAAGCCACTTTCTGCAGTGAGGGAAAATGTCAGCACTCATTTGTTAGAGTCTCTCACCTGGGAATTATACCCAAATTTGCAGAAAGGTAAAGAAATCATGAAATATGGAAATACAGTACACATACTGTAAAGCAAAAACTGAAGCCAATATTTAGCAATATTCACCATTCCCGTCAAGAAGGAAGGTACTTTACTGAAAGAAACTATTTTGTAGATTGGTCATCTACTCAAAGTCAGAATAATTTTAAATTTAAAGAATGAATGGAGACTTCGCGTCTTTCTTTAACATTGACTACATAAAAACTACACTTCACTCAAAAACAAGAATCACAATAAATAATATGCAAATACTCACATCACAAAATCTTCCAGGCAGAGTACAGAACTTGTAAATGGCGTAGAGAGGCACCATGGTCATGGAGGACATGGCAATGCACCATCCCAGCATGTTCGCCCACGTCGGGAACACGTACGACCCGTAATTTGGCGGGTTGAAGGTCGCAAAACTGACGACCACCATGAACTAAGAAATAAACCGAAAATTAATGTGTCAAAACCTCCATAAAAAGGCTTCAATGGACAACATGCTCAAATTATAAACCCAGGTAAAGAAATCAAAGAACAGTCAAATAACAGAAAATTTTTACGTAGTATTTAGTATATACCAAAGTATATACTAACGCTATAAACTATGTTATGCATTTCAAAGTAATTAATTGTTTTTTATTAATAGGACAAGAGGGTATAAAAAATGGATGGATGGATGGATGGATAAAGTACCTTGGGGAATGATAATTGATAAAAACTTACCAAAAGAAAGCAAGGGCTCACAAACTTCCAACACATCCTCCAGTAGAGTCCCGGTCTATGACCAATCATTTCCTGAATGTCATCGCTGAAGCGATCCACCCCTACAACAAAGACTCTTCATATTTTATCAGGGTAAGTTCACTTATAAGCAGAGAGCAGTATTGTTTTTTTTTTCCGTGACAGCTATTAGCAAGCACAAGGCTGCAGCGGGAGGATAATATCGTACATTTAATTTATTTAGCCGACGCTTTTATCCAAAGTGACGCACAGTTGAGAAAGCAGGGTCAGAGTAATTCATAGTTTTTAGCTGAATAATGTTACGTCATTTTTTTATTTTGTGAAAAACTAGTGATTGATCTGCTGGCCAGATTCAATAATGAATTATACACATGCTGCAGGTCGTATAAGTTAAATATAAATAAATGTCTGTGTCCCGCTTCGATCGCAATCGATCCGCCTAATAATTAACGAAACAATTAGTTCATACTCCATTGTTTTGGGGTGGGATTTTGTATGAAATTACGTGTGGAGTTTAACCTATGAGCTTTGTGGCAGCAACACACGAAAGTGGCCATAAACTACAAAAGTTCCCAGTCGAGACAGCCCATGGACTTGGAACCAGGACCTAGGTTCCTGAACTTCAGTGTGAAAGGGCCCTTTGATTGTTGCCATTCATTCATTCACTCCCCAGGGATGGAGGCATGTCTAATAGCATGACTCTACAATCTTCTCCTCTCTGGGGTTTCTTTCTCAGGCTTGCCTGCTTGTTGGTTAGTGCATCCAGTTGAATGAATCTGGCATTTTGGCTAAACAAACGTGGTAATAACTACCAGTGTCGGGGTATGCACTCAAATAAAAAAAACAACAAAGAAACTATTAGAGGATTATCTTCCTTTTGATAAGAAACAAAAAAAGGTCAGACGGATATATTTTTTCTTTTAACCTTTACAAAAAATAATGTCAGTCTGACCCTTGACCCTGTTTGTTTCTTATTAGAAGAAAGTTTTTTTGAGTGCACACTGTAATGGTGGTAATTAAGCAATTTTGGTTGGTAGTTGCACCTATTAAAATATAGGTAGATAGGAAACGCCTCTCCTGAGAGCAGGTTTATACTTTATTCTTAAACAAACATGGTAAAATTAGGTGCTGGGCAGCGGAATAAAGCTTGTTTTACCCTCCACGTGGGTGGTCCTATTAGGATGTGACATCATGTGAAAACTATAGATTGGGGATTAAGGACCTAGCTCAAGGGACCAGTGGTAAAATCACTCTGCTGATGCTGGGATTTGAACCAGTGACCTTCTTTTTATGTATAGAATACTAACCCACGAGCCACACAACAGCTCATACAGTATTGTCATAAGAGCTGTGAACTTGACCCACTAATTTGATGAAATCACAGAAAAACATTCATGGAACAAACACCTCAGACACAACAGAGAGAAAAAAATGAATAACCTTTAAACATTTTTTCTTCTTAGAAATAAACTTGCTATACAGTTTCAAAGTCAAGGGCGTGTTCAAATCTGTAAACTGTTATGTTTTCAAACACGCCAAATAAATGGTTGGTTTGTATTTACAGAACAGACATAAACTGAAAAGATCAGTGACTCATGGTTACATCTATATTGTTTGAAAGACATGATTATATAAATAAGAATCACTACCCTACATCGAAGTGTTTTAGACATTAACATGTTAGCGTCATAGCTATGAGTATAAAGCTGGGTACAGGTAGGAAAACCACATCACTTGGAGGACTTTCACCACCTTGATATGGAGAACAGTCTCTGTCTTGCGCAGCATCTCCATGCACGGACTTATCAAAGGGAAATTAGAAATTCGTCTTGGGAGTGTGCCACAAGAGGCCAGGTCTGCGGGTCCAAATCTGTGGTACCAGAGCTTTGTAGAAGGACAACGGAGCCCCAGGGTGCTGCTGCCTGCCCAGTCACACTGGACAATGACGCGGCAAACCAGAGGCCAAGCGTTAGCATGTTAGCATGCTCAGGCTATCAGTGTCTCTATCTGCGACTCTATAATTATCTTCCATGCTAAAGTTCAGATAAGCTGTCTTGATCAGTCATTTTAAATCTTAGCACCAGGTTTCTTATAATGCAGAATCTATGGTTTTGTGTAATTTTTTCATAAAATGGACTGGCATCTCACCCAGGGTGCCCCCTGCAGTTCTTAAGATATGTCTCAGTCTCACTGTGACCAAGATCCAAAAGGAATGGATGTTCTTAAAAATACATTAACTGTTTAGCTCAATAATTATGGAAGTATACAGACTTTGTAGGGTTATTAAAGATGACTGTAGGAAGCTAAATCAGTTTTCAACCTTCTTCGGCCTAAACCTGAAGATTTGTAACACTGACGCTCACACCTACAAGCTGGATGCAGAATGCTTATAAGCCACAAAAGCCACTTAACAAGAACCGACATCCAGCATGGTACTTCAGACGCTGCTCTGTGTCACCGCAACTTCAGAGGAATTCTGCTGCCACTTGAGATCAGCCAATATTCCATCAGGTGCCTAATACGGCATCGGCATTGTCAGCCATGAGCGGACGCGGGTCGTCACCCTTACCGTAGAACCAGGCGATGCCGATGGCTTCAATAAGCACTCCAAAGAGGATCGATGTTCCCGCAGCAAAGTGATCCAGCAAAGTAAACACGTAAATCCCACCCTGCAGGTAAAACAAACGTCTGAGGTAGCTGCAGCTTTAAGTTACCGTCACAGCCTGTTTGGGTGGCCGTCGACCCTCCAAAACAGCATTTAGCATTTTGTTCTGGGTGCTAAAGTCACCTTGCTATTCAGTTTTCCCCAGAGGTGAATAGCTCAGGTTGAGAAAATAAAAATCCAGACTGAGATTTTGTTTCAACCAAGTTCAGTATAAGGAGTCACAGTAAAAGAGTATTCAACTGGTTGGTTGAAACAAAATCTAGGTTTGGATTTTTACTTTCTGGACCTTAACTATCTACTTCTGGTTTCCCCCTCCTGGTCATCCACTGCACACTCAGAATGACAACTACTGAGATGCAGAGCTAACATTAGCATGGACTTCTTTTGCACAAAATGTTCAGCTTTGTCTGTACTGAAGTGGAACTAAAAAGCTAACATACTCAAATCACTCATTGCAGTCAAACTGATATTGTTTTTGCCACAAAAGATATTCTAGCCTTTATCAGGATGCGATTTCCCCCACTTTCTATAACATTACCAAAGACCTCCACACATTCACGTCACAAGAATTCCTGTTCGAATCCATCCATATAAGGTTCTGTTCTGAACTGAAATTTCACAGAACTATCTGCGGCACACTAAACAAGCTCTAAACAGCTGCTAAAGAAAGACAAATGTGACTACGTAATGGCCACAGTCCAGTTCCAGCTCCTAGAATGTAGCGCTAAGAAATAGCAACGATCTGGCAAGTGGTCAACGGTCCATTTCGGCTTCTTACATGTGCCAAACTTGCTACTGAGTAAACGTTTCGTAAGTCAACAAAAAACACGCCAGTGAACTGTTTCTGGACAGCCATTTAAAAAAAAACAATGGCTCAACCGTCAACCCTCAATGGGTATTCAAGACAGTGAAAATACCCGTTTCCGTGCTGATGAATGAAATTTGGTCCTTTACATTAAGGACACAGCTGAAATCTACACATATCACTGGCAGCAGGTATCAGAGGTCTCTTCTCCACACTCACGTTGGTGACACAGAAGAGGGAGATGAGGAAGGTGGATATGACGATGAGTAGAGTGAAGAGCTCTCGGTGCCGATGCAGAAACCTGAACTCGTCTATGAGGCCAGTGATCACAGATTCCATGCCGCCCATCTGAAAGCAGACGCAGTGCACCATAGGCACAGCCACTGTGCAAACAGCTTTACTGTACATCTACTGTCAACAGGCAAAGAATAACATCCCGCGTAAAATGAAGCACTGCGAGACTGCCTTTATAAGGAAAACATATATACCATTATTCTTGTTCTTTGTTTCTTAGCATTTGTCATGTTAATTTCCTCCCTTTATTACACTGTCAGAAAGAGTACTAATTTGTACCTTTGAGGTTCTGCCAATTGTGCCCTAGCTGTAGGTAAATGTACCTTGTAAGGTACAGAAATGGACTCTGAGCAATATCTTGTACTATTGGAGGTACATTAATGTTGTTTGTACCTTATGGTACAAAACTGTACCTGGGCTGTATACACGTTTTTCTGACAGCGTGGTACTTACAGCACTGTCGATACCAAGAGTTAGCAGCATAATAAAGAAGATCACTGCCCACACTGAAGACCCAGGGAGTGTAGCAATAGCCTCAGGATATATGATGAAGACAAGACCAGGACCTGTAATACAATATAATACCAAGTGAAATGTACAGAATATAGTACATTACCGGCAGACATTTCTTAATGATGAAGTATGTGGATAGGAACAGTTATTCACTCCACAAGTGTTTTTCTGAAATTCATTACTCCCAACAATATTTCTATGTTCTGATATTCACAACAAACAACAGACCACCCATTTAATTCCTAATATTTTCTAAACAGATTTCCCTGAACCCTTGAAAAGGTAGAGGGTAATGAGGTGGCAATGAAAGACTTCAGGTCATGCTTCTTATGCCTTTTACAAAATGTATGTGTTACACATTACAAAAATGCTAATTTTACTACAAAAATAAGAATTATTTTATATGGATTTCCAGTGCTACACACATTGGGAGCAGCAACTGAAATTATGATTTCAGTGGAATTTCCCCTTTAATAAAACTGTCATAATCCTGGCATATAAATTTGAGAATAATGACAATTATCCTAATAAACTCAATAGGTCGTGACTGAAGATTGTTTTTACTGAAAACAAATTCATGTAGGTGAAACATTTGAATGTCACCCAATCTTTATTGATTCTAAATATCTTGCGGGTTGATTTTTATTGATTTTTACATGAGCTAGAGCAGTTCTCTTCCAAAAGCAAACATGTTTTAAATTGGACTCAAAGTACATTTTGTTCACATACTAGACAGCCCCAGTGTTAGGGACAGGTCAGTTGTTTCTGGGGGCCCACTCAAAAGATCAGTATGCCCCCTTCAGCATCTCCTAAATAAAGAATGTGTTTGTTTAATATTTAGTGTGGTGAATGTTTGTAGCCAACAAGGGGTTTTGTGGCTAGGGGTAATTCTTCTAAATGTCGAGAAAAGTTTAGGGGAAGCATAACAAAGAGTCTCGTTGATACTGACCATCTGTCGCTACTTCCTCCAGAGCCACATTGTGTTTCTGGGACATGTACCCCAAGTAGGAGAAAATGACAAAGCCTGAGAAGAAGCTGGTCAAGGAGTTAATGGAGCTGGTGATGATGGCGTCTCTGGGAAACAAAACACAACCATGTCTATAACTCATTTGCACACCTGGAAAAGATGCAGAAGATGGATAATAACAGATAATTGCCTGGTGCACTTATACAGGGCCATTTCATGACAATTAATGCATCTGCATTTCAGTTTCATTTTTAAGCACCAATGCAACACATTGAAACTACTGGCCATGCATCCACATTTTTCTGAAACGTGCTAAAAATAAAAATTCAAACTGATGGGAGGAACATGTTTATCAGGACGATCGCTTAAATATAGCGACATAAAGTGCAGTACATTCACTCTTATAGAACTGGCAAATGGTCGGTCCTCCAGCTTGGTGTGAAAGGTGGGGCTTGCAAAGGACTTCAAAGGCATTGTAATTCAATTGCGTGTGTGATGACCGCCCTATTAGGATGTCGACGTGGAGCTCTGCCTTACCTATAGCAGTTGTTGCTGAATTTGTTATAGCTTGAAAACGCTATTAGCACACCAAACCCAACTCCCAAAGAGAAGCATATCTGAGTGGCAGCTTCTATCCAGACCTACAAAACAAACGCCCGGGGATCGAAACAAAGGATGGAGCGAAAAAAACTGTTATTAGAGATAATTGCAGGAAACTCATTCAACACAAAGATGAAAGACACTTCTGAATACAGGGTAATTTTGCAAATTGCTGCTGCATGCATGTCTCTAATCTAATTCTCATATTGCAGCCGTGAGTCCTTAGCCATGTGTCCTTCAGGGGAAATTGCGGATTCTTTCGTCTTACTTAAGGAAAATGTAATTTCTACAACTTCATCAGCTGTGGTAAAGGATTTAATGTATCTAACACAAGCTCTTTTTAGAAAAAAAATATTTTACGCAACAAAATTGTTGTGATGAGTGCGGCCCGTGAACCCACTTGCCTTTCACTGAGGTTTTTGAAGGCACTTATACATGATATAGTGATATATACAGTTTACAGCAATATGAAATCTAAGCCCTTTAGAATGCTAAGCATTTACAAATATTCTTATAGCATGGCATCTAACCCCTGCCTAATCACAACATTTCAGCTACACCATGCTGCTCCTGTTGCTCTGTAGTACTGTAGTGCTCCTATAGGCATTTTTTAAGACGCAAACTGAAAAATCGTTAATGGGAACACCACTTGAATGAAAACCTCAAATGTCGCATAAAAAGTTTTTAAGTTCGCTTGAGGCGGTTTTTGTGGCAAGTTGACGAAGAAGCTTATAATGGAAACAGAATTTGTGATTTAGTAGATACACAGGACAGAAAAACACACCAATGTGTGCAATTTATCTTTGTCTACTGTAACAACACATATGTAATAATACTGCACTAAGTAATAACTCAACAAAATGTAACAAATTTTCATCACGTAATTTGATGTTATTACATAATGCGTTGTTGCACACAGTGTAACAATGCATTATGTAATAACACCACATTATGCATTAACTCAACACAATGTAACAAATGTATAGACTATATTATAATTTTATATTGCAACAATACCCTATTATCATCATCATTATTATTATCACCATTCGATTTGTTACATTCTGTCGATTTATTACATAATGAGACGTTACTACATAATACATTGTTACACTGAAAACTTGCTTATGATTTGTGCAAAACTGTAATGGAAATACAGCTTATGTTAAGCCCATGTGAACGGTATGCACACACCCGCGCGCTCACGTGCAAGTATACACACACACACACACACACATACACACACACACACACATAGGGTAAACATATCCTTATGGGGACCGCTCATTTATTTCTATGGGAAAAATGCTAATGCTAACTATGACGACCTTA
>JAODKC010000137.1:3959736-3979468 GCA_026777985.1 Mormyrops attenuatus
ACATAAAGACAAAACACAAAATACACGCAACTGGGAAGAATCATGCAAACACAAAAAGCAACTTATATTCATTGTACAACATATAATTAAATGTTTTGCATTCCTTAATTCCACTTATTCACTTTCTTTATTCATGATTCCAGTTATATTTGTTTTCATTTCATTTTATATTTGAGTTCATTTTTGAGGCAGGAGGATAAAACAGCTTTCTAAAAAATGACTATTTTTATTTTACTAAACATTCTTTTGATTGAGTAAAAAAAATTGCTTGCATACAAATTTCATAAATATCATAAAATTTCATAAAAATTGCTTGCACACAAATTTCAAAAATTATCACAGAAGTGAGGAACAGATGCACCTGTTGACTGCAACATTCAAGCAAATATCAACTTAATCGCAGGTTACTTACAAAAGAAAATGTTATTGCTGTATGTTCTTACCTGCTGTACGTCCTTTCCAGTCCCAGAAAGTTTTAATATCAAGCGTGTCAAACGCGATTCCTGGTCAGAATTGCAGTCTGCTGATCATACTCGACAGGATTGGGATTAGGATCAACTCGTCATCCAGCTGTGTCTAGAATACGCTAAAAGAGTAAAGCAAAGAAGAGCCAAAATAACTATGCTGTACTCAGTGTACCCAAAGTAATACTGTGCTGTACTCAATGTACCCAAAGTAATACTGTGCTGTACTCAATGTACCCAAAGTAATACTGTGCTGGCTTACGGTACCAAGTGAGGAACCCAAATGCCCAAAGGCATCACAGGACTCTGCTGGACTGTGTGGGGAGCTTGAGGGACCACAGGAGAAATAGGAAAGCTGATAAAACACTCCCCCTCCTCCCCCCCCTCTCTCCCCCACAACCCCTCCTTCCCGCTCACCCCTTCTGCTTCGGAGAAACCAAGAAAAAAGAACTATTCCATCTCTTATCCTCAGAAAACCGCAACCTTTACCCCTCCTAGCAACAGCCATGTTACTAGAAGTTGGACATCTCTAAGTACACAAGAGAGCGGCAGAAAAGCAATGTTCGTATCAGATAATTCCCAGTGGTGTTGTCGTGCACCATCCCATCAAACCCAGAACTGAAGTGACGAGACCTCCATTTTGGAAGATTTCTAATTCGCAGTTTTAGATCAATTAAACCTTGTAACAAGTCTATTTTTTAATTAACTGACAAATGAATGTGACAATTTATACATACAAATGGTATTCAAAAACCTGATATATCGGACGCAGTCAAAAATCAAAGGGCAGGTTTTTTCTTGTGATTATTAAACTAAAGCACACATAATGAAAATAATCGAGTTTAATTACTAGAAACAAGAACAGCAACCTCAGTAAGTACAAACTGCGCAAATATGAATTCCTGTATAAGAGAAACATATAAAACAATAACAGTATACATTATACATTAATATAATATATTTTCCCTAGTGGACTGAATCATCCCAATAAACAAGCAACAGCAAAAGCAACAACAAGCATTATTATTATCATTCATATATAATTATTATTATTATTATTAGTACTACTACTACTACTAATAATAATAATAATTCAGTTAATAATTTATAAAAATGTTTAAGTGACGTTATTTGACTTAATTGGGTTTACATTTAGAGAATTTCCCCATGGGGATCAATAAAGTATCTATTATTATTATTATTAATAATAATAATAATAATAATAATAATAATAATAATAAAAATAATAATAATGGTGATTATTATTATTATTTAACATTGATAACATAACATTGACAGTTAACAAAAGTCATATTATGGCTATGGTAATACCATACCGTACCATTTCTAATTTTCTACATTAGCATTATGGTGAAATTTGTTGTACTGCTATAAACATGAAATATCAATATGTAAAATATCGTTGCAAGTATAAAATGTTTTTGGGGATACTCAAAGGTCATGGCCTTCAGAAGCTAAACAGTTCAACAGATTTTAAGGAACGTGTAAGGCTGACGTTACAGGACCATTCGTTCAGAGGTGGTAGTCCAGGTCCAGAGAGTAAAAGTCCAGACCAAGATTTCATTTCAGTCAGCCATTTAAGTTCTCTGTGACTGTGACTCTTTATTCTATTAACTGGTTGGTTGAAACAAAATCTTGGTCTGGACTTTTACTCTCAGGACCTGGACTACCTAACTCTGCGTTCGTTGTCTCATGTCTCCACTTTGGCAAAACAAATGTGAATTTTTATTTATATAATGTATTTTTATTTTTACATATTATCTCGGAACAGGAAAAATGGAGTGGAAATGGATATTCCCATTCCAATCAAATATATTTAGTGTTCTGCAAAGCCCCCCCCCAAACAATACTCACTATGAACCATGAACCAGTATGCCCATTGCAATTGTTCATTTATTTGCCTGCCCTTTTAAGAAATCTCATTACCTGTAATACCCAACAGGCCTAATTGGATCAATGAAAATGTTTAAATGTTCAGTTACAGCACATGACATCAATTACATAATAAACATGCCTGGTATTTATGAATAACGCAATGTGTTGTACAGAGGCGTTATGAACAGGTCATTACACAGATTAATTGCTTTTGCACTTTCCTAGATGTCAGAGCAATTCACTATTTTAACTGTATAAACATGTATTTCACAGTATTTTTGCTGACAGGATCATTCTAAGATATTCTTCAAATAACCTGCATAAGTTAGGACTACTAACATTCATCAGATACTTGCCCTACAATATTGACAGAAAGGTCAACATAAATGTGGAGAAAAGTGTATCAAGGTGAGCTTGTAACTATAACCAAAAGCCTGTACGTCTTTGAGGATAACTGCTCATCACTGGATTATCTTCACATGTTCTTGTTGCACCAACAGCAGCTCCATCGCCAGATGCCTCACTGCACAATCGCGGGGCACTGTCAGCAATATCACAGAAACGCGGCCCTCCTTTCTGAATAATGAATCTCTCATATTCTCCCACTCAAAGACATCAAAGCAGAATGACGTAGCAGCCTTGAATTTTAGTGCATTCTTTCACCATTAAGTCATTGTGAGATCCAGTGCTTCCAAACAATCCAAGACCTCTTCATACAATGGCTGCTTTCACCTGCTGTGCTATTCTATGCGAGTAACTCAGAGACAAACCAAATAGACTAGATCTCAAAGAAAGAGTTCCAAGATCATCGGGATATACCACATTACTTAAAAATGCCCTATTACAGTGAAGAATATAATTATTATTAGTATAGGACCCACTACAGCAAAAGCCTATGAATGCAAAATCTATGCTAGTTACTCCAAATGATGAGTGCAATTTACAACAGTACAAGGAGATTAATGTTATACGATTCCTCAAAAATTATAAAAGCCACACATACTACTCACATTAGAATCAGAATCCAGTTCATTGTTCGAGTGTGTTGACACACGCACAGGGAAATCGTCTCTCGTTGTCAGTAGCTGTCATACATACAGTAGATACATACACAGTTAAGGCAGGAAATTAGCAAGAATGAAGATCTTGCGGCAATGGAAGGGAACTCAAGCACACCTGGGGATAGAGGTGATCTCTGCGCAGTGTCGTAAGCTTTTGGAATTCTTTGCGTTCTTGTACGTTCTAAGACTGTGTGGTGAATACAAACCCGAAGAGTTTGCTGAACTTCACTTGCCTGACTGAATTTTGTGTTTTATTGTATCAGTAGAGATGGACTGAAGAGGAATAAATGAATAAATAAAAAATCTTTCCCCAAACATGCTAGGAGACGCATGCTCGTGGTCTACAGGGCTTCAGGTCCATGAAACTTATGCTACTGTAGCTTCTAGTAGAAGAGGTTAGAATGGCCAACGGAATATTTATAAACCATAAATTGAGACACCACCTTGCGTGTCACCAGAAAACATTTTACGCGTGACTTCTTGTTTTGCCTGTCAAATGAAGATTTATTGACAGTTACAGTAATGGGCTGTACAAACATAATTGTGGCAAATCTAAAATTTGAAATAGACTGGAAATAAAATTAAACACACACACACACACACACACACAAACACACACACAAACACACACACACACACATAGGCACCACAGACATCAGTTAATTCATGATGGATGAATTTTCAAACTATTCCTACCCCAGAAATGCATGTTGGGGATGCGGTTCTGGGTTTGCATCTACATAATGGCAATTAATGCCTTTTGGGAACTCATATTTTCACTGGGCGTAGTGCAACTGTGGATAAAAAATAACTTCCAGAAGAGACACTGTGACAGATGCCACTCGGAAACCATAAAGAGCTTGGGCATGATATGGCGATACCAACCTGGAGGTAGAAGGGCCACAGTAAACAGAACTGTAGCTGAAGACATGGGCTTTGAGCTCAGTTTGACCTGGGGCCTGTTTCACGAAGCAGGATTTCTTGCTTAGCTAAGTGACTTTTTAAGGTAGCCTAAGCTAAATAGACTTTACCTTGCCTCAATTACATTTAGCCCAGACTACCTTAAATCCAGCAAGTTATCTGGTTAAGCAAGAAAGCCTGGTTTGTGAAACATGCCCTTGTAATGAGAAGTTAGTGAGATAAAGAGCGGAGGGTTTCTGCTTTTGACCGACTCAGCATATTGGTATCTTGGATAATAACACTGACAACTGGAATGAAGATATTTCTGTATTTTTTGCATGAAGGGATGGTGATGAAAGAAAGAAGATAAAGATTAATTTTCAGGGCCTTGTGGGTTGTGATGGCTGAAGGTGGTTTGCAGGGTAGATAGATGTCAACTCATGGGGGTGGGGGGCGGGTCTTGGCTTTGCCAACATATAGGGGAGGCAGGTGAATCAGGCACTGATGGGATGTGAGGATGATGAGAGGAAAACAGGTCGTAGGAATGATTCTTGAGAAAGTGTGGAGAGGGGTAGGAGTGAACAGGGAGTATTCTGCCAAAAGACTTGGAACAAGTGGTCAGACAGGTTTGAGGTTAAGCAGGCGAGCAGAGATACAGAAACCACAAGGTTCCTGAAGGGAGGAGATGGAAAGGGTGTCAAGGGTGGTGTTTGGGGCAGCAGAGGGGTCTGGGAGGATGAAATATGAAAATAGGTAGTTACCAAGAGGCAAATACAGTGGAGTGAGAGAGAAGGAAGCCAGTCCAATGAATGTCCAGCAGAACGCAATGGCTAGAGGTTGGGAATTGGACGGGACACTCCTGCGGTAGAGCAAAGAGGTGCTGGGTAAATAAGGGCTGCAGTTTGGCATTACTGGCGAACTGAGTGTTTTCTTTTTTAAGCAGAATAAAGACATGGGCTTTCCTAGAGTTCAGTGGAAGAGTTCCTGGGCCGAGACACTAAAAGAAGGAGATATGAAGAGGGTAGTGGAACATGGTTTCACAAGGTGTGTCATGGTCAGATGCAGAAGTTCATGGTTTATATTCAGACAGTGATTCAGTCCAGTATTACACAAATGCTTAAAGGATGATAAGATACTGGGCGTATGGAACCAGAGGAAGACTCTTAGGGTGTGTCACCAGGAGGGGAACTTAGAAAAAGAAAGGATCCAAAGTTATGGGGAGGGTGAAGAAGGTTAGGGTAGGGACAGAAGAAACCCAGAAGAACATGAATTGTCTTTTTTTTAGAATGAGAGCTTATTGAAATGATGGTCCTTGCTGATAAAAAGATGTCTTGCACTAGGACGGTGTCTCCATACCAGTGGTGTAACTATTTGCCTAGTGATCCCTCCCATACTACAGAACAATGTATCCAATGGAGGGAGTGTTTCCCAGAATGCATCACAAGACAGGGAATAGTAGGGCACACAGTCACACGCTAGGGGAAATTCAAACACACCAATTAACCTACCCACACATTTTTGGATCACGAGTGGAAACTGGAATATCTAAAGCAGGGTTCCCCACTTTGCAGATTTCTCTGCTCAAACACACCTCAGAAAGTCAATTGCCAGGTTTAGTAGGTGTGTTTGAGCAGGAAAATCTGCAAACTGACACAGACTGACCCTCCAGGACTGGAATTGGTGAACCCTGATCTATTTCAGTGTTTCTCAACAGTTTTTGAACCGTGACCCAGTTTTTACCATGGCAGCTAAGTCGCAACCGTGTATCAAATATAGGTTTAAATTAACGCTGTGATTAAGCGCGCAGTGCACTTTGCAAGTTACGCCAATCAATGCCTATCGCACAAATCTGATTGGCTGTTCCAGTGGATTTTAAATTAAGCGTCTGTGGTTTGGCTTCTTGGATTGGTTGAGTGTTCATTAGTTTGGTGCTAAACATTTGCAGACCCAAGACCCGTTTATACAGGTTAATTCTAGGACTAGAGCTAGGAAATCTGATCGTGGATCGGCATAGGAGCTTGCTGGTTTTGAATGCTTACATTTCCAACTCTGCCCAAATTTGGGTTGCGCCACATGGGTTGAGAATCGCTGATCTAAAGAAGCCAAGCACAAACAACAGGAGAACATTCAACCTCCACAGCCAGAACCAGGATCTGAAGTCGCACCAATAACATGGAATGTATGAGGTTGCAGTGCTAATCAACGAGCCACCGCGCTGACATGTATAGTGAAATGTTTCGAGATGCCTGACATTAGGTCAATACATACTAAAATCAGCCATCTGCGATTAATTCTCGAGTCATCAATATCAACCAATCAGGTGCTCTGGTGCCTATTAAGGTCACACTTACAGTAAGAGACTGTTTGGGAAACAGATGTAGGAAAAGACATACATTTCATAGGATATATCTTTAGAGTCTTTGTAAGACGCTAAGAGTCATCGTTATGGGGTAATGCACCCCAGATCATTGGAGACAGAAAACAAAGGTGACAGGACGGCTTTCCGCCCACACATCCAGTTAGTGACAGTGAGAGGGGGCCCCTATGAAGATGATGATGGGTCAGTGACAATGGAAGGCCCATTAGATGGGGGGGGAGGGGGTAGCGGAGGGGGTTTATTATAGGTTAATATGTAGTTGGCCTTCTTGATGGCACAGGAAACATACTGTGAAAATATGCAGAAAAATGATGTGGACTAGAGGTCTATAGGAAGATGAAATTAGCCTGGTATTACTGCCAGGAGTGAATGCAAGTATGAGGGGTTCAGAACAATTGAAAGGACAAAGTTAAGGTATGGGTAAGTGTCAAAGACAGCAGACTTCTACATCCATGGTATTGGGAGGGAGCAAAAATGTGGACTGTCTGATGGGGAGCTGGGAAGGAGCAAAAATGTGGAGTGTCAGGCATGGAGCTGGGAGGGAGCAAAAACGTGGACCATTTGGGGGTCCCCAGGGACCGGGTTGGGAAACACTGGAATAGGCAACAGATGATCTTAATTGTGGGTTTTACCTCTGAGGAAAAGCGCAAAGCTAAATGCTTTGCTTTAAATTGGTAAGAAGTTAAACTTCTTTCACTAGTGGCGTCAGTGATTGTCCGGTAAATGAAGCGCCACTGAAAGAAATACATCGAATCATTTGAATCAGAGAAGCACTTTAACAATTCCTGGAATGAGATCAAGATAAACTCAACATTTAAAGTGCCTGGAAATTTGTCAAGCATGTGCATTCGTACATTGCACTAAAAAAGAAATGTAGCGACTACCAAGTAAACTACATGACATTTATAAGCAGAAATGCTGCTGCATGTAAAACATTTCATTAATGGCATGTAAGAAACTGCAATGAAAGAATGAAACTTCACATAAGTATACTGCACACAAACCCCATTTTCTGCAGTACCTGCTTTACAGCATGTTAGTCTTGTGTGAATGTCTAATAGGCACATTATTTGTTGAGAGCATAGATCCTGTTTACGACTTGCAGACATATGGGACATTTCAGGGACCTAGACTGTGGGAGTACACTGCGAGGGGGTGTTGTGCTGTGATCCAATCAAACTGGAGCTCTTAAACAAGCCTTTGCCAAATTACAAACTCTTTAACATGGTGATGGATTCTGAGGAGGAAGCTCCAGGAAACTGGTCTGGGCTGTAGTTTGCATTACCTAATAGATATCAGGACCACACGGGGCCCATTAGTCTCGAAAAACCACCCATCGATGACTTAACGAACCACGTAACACAAAGAAATAGCCAGTTCCAGTGTGTGAATTATTACAGTAACCTGTAGTTACCTGTTTAAACCTTTAATTCCCGATGGCTATTCGAAGCACTTCACAAACTGGCTCTAAATGGATAATACTTGACCTTCCCTGCTGGAAGGAAGGCTGATAATACCGACATCTGTTTATATTTGAGTTATATGGGAGTTTCTGAAAATGTGCAGGAGCCCTATGTCACAATGTTTTTTCTTCGGTATGACATAAAAAAATATTAAACAGGATCAGGCTCTTGTACTTCTGTCTTTCGTTACGAGACACGTTTTTTTTTTTTTTTAACTTACTTGAAGCCTTCCCAGGAATGCAAGTCAAGTTTGCAGGTATATCCTCACTGCAGGTAAGACCCTGCTTGTGGTTTTACGGTGTCCTGCACTATAAAAGTAGTGCAGCTATTGTCAGAGTCCAAAGTTAATAAAATTGTTCTAACAGAGACAAAGCATTCAGTCGACAGAAAGGTGATTAAAAAAAATGTGACAATTGGGACAAAATACACACAAACAAAAGCAGGACATTAATCATTAATGCATCCACTGATGCGTAAGTGCATGATGCATTATATCAGGCTGTACTGCTAAGTCTACATAAAAAGTACAAATTACTCGTACTTGATAAACTAGATGCTGTCAAAATGGTGACAATGTGATCCCGACAGCCTGATCACACCCAGCCCCTGACCCCACCCATCTAATCCCTACGCCTCCCACACCCCTCAGCCTCTACAGTCTCTAGCTCCCTACACACTCTCCACCTCTCCAAAATAATCTTTAATAGAAAAACAGCTTTATATGACTTGTCTCAATGCAAATAACTTCACCAGATCTAGTATGTAGCTGTACTTTGACATGCTACCACTAAGTGGCGCTGCTTCAGTTTCATTCAGGAAGATTTAACTTTTTTGGAACATAATTGTATTAGTCTTGGTTGAGGCCCCAAAATCTGTAGCGGCGCCCGTCGGTGGCGGAGGACCAGTCTCAAAACCACGTGATTCTACTTTATGAAGAAACGTACGTAAATTGTCATGAAAATAAATTAGACTTATTAAAAACACGTAATACAAAATACTCAGAAACTGTATCAACACCCTTATACGGTGTAAGATACCGAACATGAATTCGTAATGTGTGTAGCACTCCTTTGAAACGCCAGAGGGAGACAAAACGCTGTCTTTATCTACTCCACATTTTCGGTAACCACATATTTTGATGTTTACAAACTCCAAAAAAAAAGGAAGGAAAAACAACCGCTGTAAGATGATTGTGTGCCATCATCCAGAAGCAGCTCCTATTAACCAATTAGCGGTCACACAAAAAAAAAAACATATAGATGTCATATTTATAAGCGGACCGGAAGATTCGTACTGCATCTCGCAGCAATCGTAAGCGGGGGGCAAATATGTGAAGAAAACTTATGCGATCGCTGTTCTGCAGAACGCCGCAAACGCTGAGGTGCTTTACAGGTCAGACAGGCGACTTCACTAGAAAGGGGCCCCAGGGCAACATCGCTCTGTTGTGCACAGCAGCAGGAAACTGTTGCTAAGATAGAGACGCCGCACAGCGGCGGAAGAAAGAGCGTGTCGCTATTATAAGGACTGCTTAAATGCCATTTACTCAGCGTGGAGTTTCTGTTGCAGACAGACCACCATGCACTACAATGTCCCGGGAGGATAATTTACCCAGTAGACCACTCCGTACAGCCTTATACTGGTGTGGCCCGGAGGGTTAGTGGTACGTGATACAGTATCCTGCATTGCAGAAAAATGCTATTCATTTTAGGTTCAGGTTACTTTATTATATATTTTTAAACCGGGTGTATAAAAACAGTGGTTCTGAACCGTTTTTGCACTGCGGCCCAAGGTTTACCATGCCAGCTCAGCCGCTACCCTGGATCTGGCATAGGTTTAAATGAAGAACTTAGCCATGGGTTGAGAATCGCTGCTCTACAGCAACATTAAAGAAACGTCACTATCACATCAGTTCTAAAAATTTTAAATGGAAGAGGCTAATATAGGCTATACGGCTAATCAAGTTTTGGAAGGCGAAGGTAAACATATTCACCTATTTCTATATTCACATAATACTATATGCTTTTTGACGTACTTAATGATGTGATTTCATAATTTCAGTCAAATGGAACAAATATTTGCACAGATCACAAAATTAGCAAATAATATCGTCCATTTAAAGGAAGTATCAGCACATTTTAAAATTGGATATTTTTACAAGACGTTCTTTCATTTGCAAAATTGAAGTACATAACTTACAGTTAAGGGGCAATCAGTGCGCTATACACACAAATTACCATAAAGCATGGCTCTATATTAAAAAATATGTCACAATTAATCATTAAAATAAAAATAGTTTTTTTCAAATGAGAAATGTAACTGATTTCACCTGAGAGGCTGGCTAATCATTTATCCTTGAACACAATGATCACACGCACACATCTACTTGATTTTCTTGCCCTTTCAATCCTCACATCCTCCCTCCAATCACTAGTTTGTTTCCTAACCGACGGGTGGACTCCATCGCCCCCTGCAGGCACCAGCTGACCGTCATCAAGTTAGGCCAATTTTTTGTTACCTTTTCGCAATGTAATACCTTAAATGGATTAAGTCTGAGAAAGATAATGGAATTCAACAGGTATAATGAAGGATTGCACTGCCGTAATTTAAATAGCACAAAATATTGATGAAAGACAAAAGACCTTTATGTCGATGTGACAGCACAAAATGAGGCAATGCAGCGCTTGAATAATTTATAGAAAAACATGTTTAATAGGTAAAAAGCATATCAATTACATTTCAGGCATGCTTCACTATGTGCAGTCTCAGATATGTCCAAAACCCTTTATAAAATATATGTGCAATTTACAAATACACCACTTCTCCCAGAAAATTGTTGATATTACAAATGCTTTGGTATTCACGTGTTTGTTTGTTTGCAAGGGAAAAACACAAAAAAAGCAGAGGGGAAAAAAGTAAACTCTGATATCATTCCGCACAGAACTCCAGAAATAGACTGGACAAAATTATTGGCACCTGCAACTTAATATATGGTAGCACACACCTTGGAAATAATAAACAATAACTGAAATCAGTTTCTTACACCCCTCTACTGGATTTGTGGACCATTTTGCATTTGCCAACTGTTCCAGGTCTCTCCGATTCAAAGTGCACCTTCTCCCAAGTGATGTTTTTAAGATCTCTCCACAGGGGTTCTATGGGATTAAGGTCTGAACTCTGTGTTTTGTATTTCATCATTTCTGGGTGCTTTTTGAACTATGCCTGCTGTACCCTGTATCAGCAGGTTGGCTTGAATTTGTTAGGAAGTTGATTGAGGTTCTTTACCCACCATCCAAATGATCTTTCCTGGCAATCTTGTCCACGTCCAAGGATTTTGGCTACAGTGCCATGAACTGTAAACATCTGATTCATGTTGCAATGTCACCACCATGTGTTAAAACAGCAGATTAATGACACAGCTACTTTGTGGAAACAAGGAAAAAAGGAGGAGAAAATACAACATGCAGTGCACAGGTGCAACACAAGGGGTAATAACTTCCATCACAATTACTTTCAGGGGCAGCATACAAAACAGTCACATTCCAGGTACAGTTCTATCATGACCTATTGTTCCACCTACAAACCTGTTTGTCAGTTGGCTAATGCTGTTCTCAAATACCTAAAGTAAAGGGTAAAATGAGACACTACTGATTTACATTTCACGGCGATGTGATTTTGTTGTAATAAATATTGGCGCATTTATAAAGCAAAAAGGAGTTCACACATTTCTCGCAAACCCATCTAGTAGTGCTTTAAAACAGCAAGGATGAAAATTATTATGATTGTCTCACAGAACGCATGCAGCGCTTATTGAAATGCTGCAGAGGCAAACTTTATCTGTTTAAAAATCAGTTTAATCTATGACAGACTAAAAATGTTTTAGCGGAATTTAAACTCCCTGCGCTGGAGTACAGTCTGGGGGCTGTTTTTTTTCCCTCCTCTCTCCTCATGTAACTCTGCTTTTTCTCTGTTCTTCCTGTATCCCCCGTCTTCCTGACCGGTCTACCCCCTATAATGTGATGTTTATATGTATGGTCGGGTTGATGGCCGATTTTTTCGCTGGTACTTGTGACTAGTGACATGGTGTATTGCAACAGCAATAAAGGGTTATCATCATCATCATCATCATAATGTCCGTACAAAACTGAAAGTAAGAAAAAGCCTGATCTTAATCTAGCAAACGAAGAGTTACATGTGCGTAACAAGTGATGTTGGTATCAATATCGTACATCACCCAGCCCTTTAATATACTGCAGCCATTTTTTGCATTAAGTACCAAATACCCTGCCTTGTATTGTAATGTCATTCCAGTACCAGTTTTTACAGCGGTGGAAGACCACTTTCTCAAAGTACCAACAGTACAGTACTTTTTTTTTTTGCGGTGCACAAGTGCCCCAAATGTCAGTGTACAGCAAACATGAAATATAAAAAAATTAGTGTAAGCATACCTGACCACAATTTTCATTAAGCTCAGTACATTTTCAATGTCCTAGCACTAGTGTTAACACTAATGTGTGAAGACATCCATCCATTTCCTGTAACTGCTTATCCCATTCAGTGTCGTTGGGTAGGTGCAGAGCCCATGGCAGGGAACAGCTCAGGATGGGGCACCAACCCGTCTCAGGCTCACACACTCACACAGGCACACCTACAGTATGGGCAATTTGGTAACTCCAATTAACCTCAGCATGCTGTTGGACTGTGGGGGGAAACCTTAGTACCAAGAAGAAACCCCACGACGGCATGCAAACTCGACACACAAAGCCACGGCAAAGACATGAACCCTGGTCCCAGAGATGTGTGAAGACAAGCACCTAAAAGACAGGATTCTAAATACCAGAAATGATGTTAGAGCCTGAGATCAGGGTTTCTGTCATTTATGGGGCTGTATTTGACATTCAAATACATAGCAGGAAAAACACAACAAACCAGAGAGAGAATGGAGAAGAGAGAAGCAAAAACACACATTTTCTTTCTTTTTTATTATTGAGTCACAATGACAAGTTAAATCATACCAGTCTCAATTAGACAGTCCAAAGTAGTTTGATGCAAATCTTTACATATGTTAAAAACAAAGGGGAAAAGTAAAGTAAGAAAAGGGGAATGCAGTCCACACAACAAGCCATCAGAAAGACGGCTATCAACTCAAGTAAGGAGAGGAAACAGGACGTCTTTCGTCTTCAGCTGATTGCGGAGCAATAGTAAGCAGGCAATAACGGGAAAAGTAAAACTTTAGTTCATTTTTTTAATGACCCTTTCAAAAATTGTTAATTGACCGATGGGTTCTTCTTACGAGGTATTTAAACAAGCAATAGATACACAAAATAAAAATCAACTCGTGTTCCCAAATATCTCCCCCTGCCCGTCTGTCCCTATTGGGTTCAGAGGGAGAAATTTCACAGCACTGCTTACAAAATCTCAAAAAAGTGACCAGCTATTCTGAATTAGGGTGACTGTTGCAGATCAAGGACTGAGTACCTTACAGTAACCCCACAGGTATCAGAATTTATAAAAGCAAACAACTGCTTTTACAGATCTAGTCATTATTTATGTAATTGTCAAGCTGTATGTACAATCTGTCAAATAGCAATCATAATCAAAACAGCACTCCAGCTTAGATACACAGAAATCCTGAGAAGAGGCAGTCATACAGGTAGGACAGACCACATGCATACACATTCAACGATATCCTCTTAAAGGGAAAGAAAACTGTCCACTGGCTGCTTCTTTCAAGGCGTGATTGCAGAACACCATCTGTTCTCAACAGCAATAGCTGAAAAACTCAAAAGACGGTGTTGTCACATTTCTTAGTGAACAAAATAAATCAAAATCTGGTGAGGTGGCAGCACAAACACGCTAACCAAGGTGAGAGGAGAGCATTTACGCACTGCCTGAACTCCTCTACCACACCATGAACATGGAATTCCACACCTGCCTGGCAAAAGGCCTGTCATGCACAGAATAACTGCTAGTCAAGGCAAGTGCCTCACAGGCAAAAAAAAAAAAAGGAAAAAAACACAAGACGTTAATGTAAAAATAAGAATTGTGGCCAATGCTATCTAAAAACACATCTGATACTCCAGAAAGGAGAACTTGACTGCGAAGGAATGACTTTGTAATACATTCACTCTTATAAGAAACATGTTTTAAAACTTTGTTCAATGATCATTTATGCTTTTTTGTCCCCATCTAAATGGAAAATAAAGAAATAGGTTTAAAAAATAGGTGGAATGCAGAAATACTTTCGTCTAGCATTATTTACCATCATTGTACAAAAAATGTAAAAGGTACAGGACGCGTATTCAAACCAGAAATACAAAACATAAAATGATCTCGCTCAAAATACACATGGCAGTGTGAAGAGGGGGAGGGAAATCTATTACTGTATATCAAAATTCACAAAATGCCCTGTATTTGGAAAATTCAAAACAGCTAGCAGAGAACCTTATACGTTATCTTCATAGGACACCATTAAAAATCTGGGGAAGTAAATTAAATGGGACCAGTGTAAAGCCATAGTGCAAACCATACTGTGATAGGGGGACACTGTATTCAAATAGGGGAAGGAGTAACAAGTGTAAACCAGTAAGTTTAAGATCAGCCAATATTCTACCAATAGCAAAGTCACAGCAACTCCGTTTTAAAAAGGACCAATAAAAAAAGTGAACTGTAAGGCATTAAGTAATGCATCGTAACATTTGCTTGGGACCAAATGCTACAATTGTCTGCCACTGTCATTTAGTATGTAGGAATACTAATTATAACAAGACCTGACTGTAATAATTTAAAAAAAAAATCATTAACCACCAACTTATTTTTAACTAGATTTACCTTTGAGTTTCTGGCAGGTCTTTAGTCATAGACATGCCGTTATTTCTGGCAGCCAAGAAAACCTTTAGTGTAAAACCACTTCTCTGACCATCGCAATAAAACAAGTTGCTTTTAGATGGACATTGAAACTAAAATGTCAGTGTAAAAAAGGGAAGAAAATAAAAGAAAATTGGCTTTCACATTTTCATGTACATCTGACAGACGCATCCCGGAGATAAGCCTAAAACTCGGGGTTCTGTGAAGATGCACCTGTGAGTGGTACCAGGTTCGTGCCACAGAATAAGCTACATGCAGATGCTCTAAATCGCGTGCTCACCCCTCTGAGGTCTCTCCCTATTAAATCATGCTGAATACAGGCGAAGGACAGAATTAATTTCAAGGCTGGACAGGTGTCAGTCAGCTTATAGTACAGGACACCCAATTTTTGGATTCTCTCTCTTACTTTCACATTTTCACTATTATGAAGATTGGCTAATTTCAATTTTCCCTGGACCTTTATGACAAGTTAAAAACACAAAAATAATTTATGCCTAAAAAACACTTAACCAATGTAACACAACTATAGTTTGGCTTATAAAACTAGGGAGCAGATACACATCCTTAGGAAGAAAACCGTTGAATGCTTGTTTTGTTTTAAACGGACATTAAAAACATCTGGGTTTGTATCATAAAATGTATGCAAATATCTTAACCCATACTTAAAAACAGATCACCACCATGTGTTAAAAACTATTTAAAATGTAAGAATTTTGTATGGAATTTTTTTTCAGGTGTATTATACAACTGCCAGAAAGTTACGTATCGAGGGATTTTGAAAATACTATAACGGAAACACGTATAAAATGTTAATGAAAGTGAGATTCTCCAGAAACTGCATTGTCCCCCACCCCCCCTCAAAAAAGACAACCTAACATTCCACATTTAAAAAAGTGCAAGAAATGTGCAAATCTAACTTAACCAATTATTTACAAAAATCATAACCAACTATATTTAGCCATCTTCGCTAAAGGATCTTATGCGCACACACACTGAACTAACAAAAAATTGGTGATTCTTATACCTTTGTTCCTGGCATTTATCTGGTACATGCAGGAACCAAGGTAGACGTTTATTTTGTATAGGGGGAGACATTTATTGCAAATCTGAAATCAACACAATCGGCCCAGGCAATTTTAAATGGGGACCAATGGAGAAAAAAATGTGATTAATTTCCATCCATCTCCAAATAAGGCATAAGGACAAGCTGGTGCGATGTCGACTTCACAGAATGTAGCGATTATTTTCTGAGCCCGGTCCCAAGTGCGGGAGCCGTGATTTTCACATCCCATTCATAAAACCGCACAAGGCCTGAAATTTTCGAACGTTTAAAATAAGGGTTTGCCGTTAGTATTTCAGCCATATCTAGATGTATTTGGTCCACGGAGCAACTTAGCATTTTTCTTAGAAAACTTTTTTTTTTTGTCTGAGGAATGTCTAAGTGTGTAGGGGCACGGATTTAAAAACAAAATTAAAAAAAAAAAGGACGACGAACGGTCGGCCAGACAGGAAGATGTGCCAACCCAGGAAAGCGTCGCGATACTCTACTAGCCTATTACCCTAGTCAGACAACCACTCCCCTCTAATCATGAAACCGATTCATCCATTATAACCAGCAAAGGGGCCACTTCATCATCAAGCTCAGAAGGAAACCTGCGGGGATACCTCCCCCCCCCACTAACGCTGCTTAATCACGCTTAATTTTTAGGCTCCTAATAATACTGCGTGAATCCACTGTGAAGCCACAATAACCAAATGCTCACATTTCAACGCATTACTTCCAAGGCTGCTATTACAAAACATCTATGCACAGAAATGAACATGATAACGACTCGAGGCTTTACAGCGCAACCGAGGCTCTTTTAATCCTCGCTTTTTTTCGTTCAAAAACATGCATCTGGATCACAGCGCTAAATTAAAATAAGAGCTTCCACATATTTTACTGAGAAGCTTATTTGCCTTTGCGATTCCAATTCCTATCTCAAAAATGATTTAAAACAATAATCCCTGCACGTAGCGGATGGGGAGATATGGGGCGGAACGTAACTTCAGTCCGTCTGGCCGGCCCTGCAGGGTACGCCGAGCCCGCACGGCCTCTCTCGCCAGGAGAGAGGCGGCGAGCGCAGCAAGCGGGCACTCAGTTGAGCTTCTTACGGTGAATGTTCCGGGGGCCATCGTGTTCTTCGGGAGTGATGTCTGGGCAGAAGCCATTGGCCATGTTGGACAGGGATTCGACACCACTCTGGAAGCTTGCCCGGTCTGGATAGAGGTATTCCTTGGCAAAGTCAGGGCGCTCTTCTGCAAAGCTGCTGAACTCATCTGCCACAAGGAGGTGCAAGAAACAGTCAATAACTGCACTTTGCAACTGTTAAGTGTTTTCAGCTGAGGCACTTTTCCAATGGTACCCAAGCAACAAGAAAAATAAATTTATGAACTATGACATTAAGTAAATCGCTTTTTATCCAGTGTCGAAATGTATGAAGTAAAAATAAAATGTCTCAAAATGGAAAGATTTCTCTCCAATTTTTCACTTCATTGCCCAAGTTAAACATGGTAGGTCTCCTGGTGTCCTTTCTAATTTTACAGACGACGAGTTACACTATTAAGACTGATAAACCATCTGACAGTAATTAAGAAAACAGTGCAATGTTCCACCCAGTTTCCCAGAATAAAAAAAAGTCAGAATTAGTACAGATTGGAAACCTTACAGAACAATACTTATTACCATAAAATCATAAGCCAAAGTCAACTGTGAATTAACGCCCACTTCTGCTTCTTACCAAACGTGATTTTTCCTTTGTCGTCAACGTCGATGGCATGGAACAGCCGTGTTACACTCAGGTCTGACACCCCTAAGGCCGTCTTTAAAATGCACGCCAGTTCGACCTCTGCGATCGCTCCGTCCTCTTCTGCCTCAAACATCTGTCAGAAGACGGATGACCACGTCACACTAAAGCAATCACCTAATCACCATAGCACTGGTGTTCAGTTAATAGCCTATAAGCCAAAAGTGTTCATCCTTTCAGGCAGCTTGCTTTGTGGGAGGGAGGGGGCCCACCTTGAAAGCCAGCTTTATCGTGTCCAGAGTTTTCGATGGTCGGCATACCACCGATAAGGCGATAATGTACTCCCTGATGTCCACTTTGCCTTCCTCATTCTAAATGAATGAAAACACAACATTAAAAAAAATGAAAGAACTGACATCGAATATCATAGAAAGGGTTAATCTGGAGACCAGACAAGTTGATACAGATTTACCACTAATCTACAGTATATAAATCACTCAATAAGACTGAATGCCCTATTTTGCTTAATGTTTACGGGACAGATTAACTTGTCTGGGGTCCCTAGGCCGACAAGGCTACCCCCCGCCCAAGCGTGCCACCTGAGCTATATTTTGGAGCCAAAAGAGAAATGGGAGAGAATTAAAAACAGCCCAACGTCAATAAATCGCTAATCACCACGCGGGGTGCCGGCAGTAAAACCAGATTTAATTAAATTAAAAGTCGATCAGCCAGATTTAATCAAACTAACCATTCCATTCCCTTGATTTTGACAGGGCACGAGGCTGTAACCCGGGATAGCCTATCCATTAAGCCACCGTGGAATACTTGTGTTTCATTAAACCAACATGTTAGTTATTCCACTGTGAATACACTTAAGGAGCAAAAATAACCACTGACATTGTACTGTACCTATTTTCTTATTCCAAATTCCTTGCACCAACACACACACTTGTACTTTTTATATATTTATGAACCACACAGGCATCAACAGACTACATGTGACCAGTCTTATCTTATAGCCGTGTCTACTGAATATATGAGAACCATGGACAACTTATAAGGCTGATTCTAATAATCTCACTGAGGAAAACACACACAGATAGAAATTAAAATGGGGACAGTCCCGTTACGGCAGTTAATTTGTTACACATCCTGGGTCTTGGTCGCTCTGCACAAAAATTCCCTTTACAGCTAGTCGTGACTCTGCTACAAATCCGTCTCCATTATACAGTCGTCAGAGACGACGGATCGTCGCCCTGATTCTGGAACAGGGCTCTTGGCACCATGTCAAACTAATCAGCCGAAGGAGAATCCTCAGGATTCTTAAATGGCATTTAAAACCTGCACAATTACAGCTGCCCTTAGACAAGGTCTGCAGAGTCACGGGAGGTCACAGTGCTTCACCATTGCTTACATAATGAACGAGTTCTAAAATGGCACACAATACATCACAAATCAACACTGAAATATTTTCTAACCAATATGCTAACAAAAGCAAAAGAATATTTCCATGCACTTATGAAAGAAAGCACTTAGTACTTAATGCTTTTTGACAATTAGCATCTGGACTGAACATAAAAAAAAAAAAAATGGGAAAAACAAAATAACCTGCACATTATGCCAGTGGGATTTTAGAACGAGATACTGAACCTGGTAGAAAACCAGAATGACAAACTATATAAATAAATGCTCTGGTATGTAAATAAAACTGCCGCATGGCTTTCAGACTTACTTCATCAAAGAGATCAAACATGTCTCTCAGCACGGATGAAACTGGGACACCCAAATACTGCGCGAAGTCCTCCAAGGCCAGTTTCTCTCTTTGTAACTTACTGGCTCTCTCCCCACATTCCCACAGGACCTTTTCAGTGTTTCCTGGTTTCAAGCTGCAAAATTAAAATAAATAATTTTATTTATATAT
>JAODKC010000137.1:3986697-4041646 GCA_026777985.1 Mormyrops attenuatus
CCCCCCCCCCCCCCCCCCCCCCCCCCCCCCCCCCCCCCCCCCCCCCCCCCCCCCCCCCCCCCCCCCCCCCAAAACATAACTGAATAGACCTAGTTAAAAAGAACCAGAGAAACTGGCAAACCAAGCCAGCTCAAGCCTGAAGCCACATTCCCTATATCCAAGCTGTGCTTTGATGGAGTCAAGACACATACAGAACCTTCCTGATAACAGTACAACTTGTGTAGCAGGAAGAAAGTCTCTGTATTAATTTGGTGGATTCTAATCAACAAGCAGGTGCCAACCTGGCTAATCCATGAAGTCATAACATTAATTACGGGCTCTATTTTTCCATTGAGGTCAACTATTTTTGTCAAATCCTGCATTATTATTGGTTTTGAAGAACTATTTCCAGCACAGAAAGCAATCTAAATAGACACTGTGTTCCAGGCAATAAAAAAAAATACCCATGCATTTCTGAAACTGCCAGATATTTGAAAAAGCATGCGTGCACGCGTGCACACACACACACACACACACACACACACACACACACACACACGCATGCACCAAGACAGACAGTGTTCTGTATTACTGGGTGCAGCACATTCCCATAGATAGGCTATCACATGTCCCCTAGTGACCACAATCGCGTGTCATATAACAAGCATGGCTAACCTGGCTTATATGTTATTTTCCTTATAGCAATATTAACCCTTAGGACTGCTAGCTAAAACTATTTAAACCAAACAATCAGCCCACTTCTTCCCTCTGGCTGGTGAGGACCACACAAAGAAGCCTGCATGTCTTCCGAACGCACAAGGGTCAAAACCACTCCATCTCTCACACGCCCCCATTCCTTCTCTTTCCCGTAACCCCGTGGCCCGAAGCCGCCCTGTGATCTCAGGCCTCCCTGCAAGGTCCCCTCGCCGGGCACTGCTGATTAGATGTGCTACACCCGGCATCTGACAACTTTGCTGACAGGGTCTGCAGCTCCCAGAAAGCCATCTGTCACCAGGCCCTCAGGGATCATGCAGCTATCTGGACAGCACGGTAATGATTCAAACTTATAGGAACGTGTCTGGCAGGGCACAGATCATGGGGGGGTGCAGCAAGTACCAGCAGGCAAATTACAGAGGTGGAGGGGGCTGCCACTCAAGGAATTATGCCTCTTTTAAATTACACACTACTGACACTTCCTGTGGGCCTTAAAATAGCCATACACCATGCCCTCGGCGCATTCTCAACAACCCCTGGCCATGAAGTTGTGACGAATGCCACTTTTTATTTGGGAAGTCCTGCTTTGTGAATTTCAGACGTGGTAACAACTGGCCCAATCTCACAATTCCCCAGTATGAATCCAACTGAACGGCACAACATGACAGCTGGTGCAGTTTTACCAACTTGGTAACTAGACTAACGGGTTCTTTGTTGCCAATATGGGCAGATTTGGTTCTCCATCTCCTCGGCTCTGGAGAGAGAAAAGTGCCTACCCGAAAAGAGCCTACCAACCAGAATGTTCTTCGGCTTGGAATAGTAGCTGTTCCTACCGCATACCACCATCGGCAACGTGAAAAGTCAATAGAGTCTTCTGAGCTGTGGAGCACGGCAAACACTAGAACTTTGAGGACAGGAAAGAAAAATGAAACACACTGAATGAGCTGAAAAACAGACATGCACGAGGGCACAGACTTACTGCCCCAGACTGGAATGTCCTTGCTCTCCGCCTTCATCACAATGGAAGCCATCGTCATGGTGACTGGAATGGCATCAAAGTAGGAGGAGTGTGGAGCGAGCGTGAGGATCGGAGCGTCAGCTGGCAAAGCCTGCTGCCCCTTCACAGTCATCCAGTGGAAGCCCCCGGCAAACCACATCGCCCGCATAATCGTTTTCAGAATCACATCCACGACCCTGTCACCAAAGAAACCCCACAAACACAGAGGAGATCACTTAAAAGCTACTCATAGGTTTAAAAATTCTTCGATTACATTTGTGCAGGTAAACACACTTTAATAAGAAAACCATGTGAAACATTTTAAAAAGCGGCATATCTACAGGTAGTTTCGTAATTTTCAGACTGCGACCACACCTATGTGCAAATGACCCTAAGTTAAATTCCCTTTGGCCAGTGCATAGTTCATTCACATTCATTTCGTCATGAGGGGCGCCAGTGCACAGTATGCGAGTGCAGCCCAGAACTTCTTGTGCATGGGTACATTTCATCTGCCAATGTGCAAGGCGATTGACCGGGTGTTTCCAGTAAGTGGGTGGCAGAAGAAGAGTAGGTAGCCACATGCTGCAAGAATTTGTATAAAAAGGAAAACTCGCCAAATCCCTGGGCAAAGAACATAATTTCTACAGGCAAAGAAATATGTTTGATATGTCCTAGAATGCAAGAAAACTGCATATACAATGCACTTTAGTGTTTTTGTACATTTGTAGACACCATTTAAGTTTTGGTTCATTTTCTCACAGTACAGTTCAACTATAAAAAGGTTTACCCCTTTCACTACGCAACTTGTACTCGTGTTTTCTGCAATACATCTGCCCTCTACTGGTCTGGTGGAATATCATTGCTGTACAGATGCGCAGACCGTGACGTGTACGTCCACGGACAAATATAGTATGCGCACCCAGACTCTTGTGGACAATCGTAAAGACATGCGGAAAAGTGAAGTGTGAACAAAGCCATCATGTGAACTCGTACGGAGTTACATCCTTACATATATACTTCATCTTCTACCAGAATGACTAGGGCGTTAAAGGCTGTTTGACACGGTGGCATTAAAGATATTTTAGATTCCCAAACATTTCGGTACTGATCTAAAAATGGAAGGCGTCAGATCACAGAGCTGTGGACAATGCAAACAGTAAGAGAAAGGGTGGGAACAGCAGGGAGGTTTTTATTAAACCCCAGCATGTCACTGAGCACACGCACTGCCACGTTTTATGTGAATAAAGTCAGCTGTAGCGATCTAATTTAGGAACAGTGGAAGCGGAATAAAAAAAAAAAAAAAGAACACTTTTGTTGACAGACACAAGGCTGTACTTCCGTTCCACACAAGAAGGTGGCAGTGGAAAGCAGAAGTAGTATCCCGAGAGGCACATAGAGGCGACCAGCAGGTGACCCAACATCAGCACACTGTAGGTCACAGTAACAGCACTAGAGAGGCCCCAGGCCTAAAGCCCAGGTTAGTTTGACTCACCTCCGCCACCAGCACTGCGGCTCCACGACTTCCTCAGAACGGCCGACGGTGGCGATGAAGGCGAAAGGCCAGGCCAACAGCATCATGAAGGCGGCGAAGAAGAGGCGGACAGGAAAAAACGTCAACGTCATGACGGCGATCTGCAAAGCAGCGGCAGGGAAAGATATCGTTACTGCTTTGAGGGGAATGCCGGAAAGGATAATCGCAAGAGCGATACTCGTAGACGTGGAATATGTCGCACTGCCTCAACTTTAGTGTTTATAAAGGCAAAGTAATTCAAGGTTCTTCTGACGATTCAAATCAAAGCTAGCTGCATAACGTGACCTCAGAGATTGGGTATAAGATATTGATATCCCTTCTGAAGGCCTATCTACCTAACAGAACTGGATGTTGTGGATAATGAAATACAATATACTGTTCTAAAAGAGCTGGAACATACTGTTGTAAGAATTTCGATTTAATATTCATATTTTTTGGATGTCCCATCATATGTCCATGTATCTCTCCACCAGTTTCCTCTCTGGCTTATCTAGATAATGTTTTAAACAAGATCAGACAAATAAGTAAGCCAGGCAGGAGACATTTTCGGATGACACTGATGTGAAAAGTAGTTCAGTAGATTCTGCCCATTACAATTAACTGCTAAAAACTGTATCTGTGAAACCTGACACACATTAATTATTGACCAGGTCCATGCATAAACCATTACCCCTACATCAGCTATCAAACCTGTTGATTGATCTGTAAATTTTAAAACCAAAACCCGGGGGGGCGGGGGGGGACACTTGACAGCCAACACCAAAGGATTACGGCAATACCTACACTGCATAGCCAAAGTAAACCCTTCTTAATTAGTGGAATCAGCTAATTAAAGCCAGCCAATTGCACACACACACATGCACCCGCCAGCACCTAACAATGAAATACAATAGGTCACAGTGAATAACTCAATGACTTTCAATGAGGCACCATTATGGAATGCCATTTTTCTAACAAGTCAGTCAGTCAAATTTCGGCCCTGCTACAGCTGCCCTAGTCAGCCGGAAATGAAGCGACTGTGATGTGAAACTGTATACGAGCAGCAGTTCAACTGTGTAGTGGGGGAGCCACACAAACTCACAGAAAGGGGCCATGAACAGTGCATAGAAATCACATCCTCAGCTGGAACCCTAACTGTGGAGTTCCAACCTGTCTCTGTAAGCAATATCAGTGCAAACACTATTCGTCTAGAGCTCAACATGGGTTCCCAAGACGCAAGCCTAAAAACTCACCACGCAATGCCAAGCTTTGCTTGGAGTGGTATGAAACTCGCCACCACTGAAATTTGGAGCAGTGAACACACACACAGGGATGACTCTTGCTTTGCAAAATGGTAATCTGACAAGCAAGTCTGGGTTTGGCTGATGCCAGGAGAATGCTACCTTCCTCAATTCATAATACAGTTTATAACTTTGGAGGAGGAGGAGGAGGAATGATCTAGGGCTGTTCGTGGTTTGCACTGCAGCCTTTATGGAAACTTGTAATGCTACAGCATAGAAAGACATTCTTCACAAGTCTGAGCTTCCTAGTTTGTGGTATCAGTGCGGGTAAGAGCTTTTCCTGTCTCAGCACAATGCTCCAGCGCAAAAAGCAAAGTCTGTTCAGAAGTGGTTCACTAAGATGTTGATGGAAGAACCTGACTGGCCTGTGGAGAGCCCTGACTTCAAGCCAACTGAACACCTGTGGGATGAACTGCAAAGCTGACTGCAGACCAGGCCTAAACGAGCAAGTATCCAACCTCACTAATGCTCTTATGGCCAAATGGCAGCAAATCCCAAAACCAACGATACGACATCTAGTAGAAAGCCATCCCATTAAACTCAATTATAAAAAAACACACAGATTAAAATGACTTTGATTACTTGGCAATATGGAAGTAAGACGGCACATAACAAATGAGGGTCCAGATACAGAGCTAAAGCCTGTCGTGTGGAAGCACTTCATATTAAAAGTGAATGAAAATGCAGTCAGTCAATACTGCAAAGCGGAACTTAAATATCAACAGCATGACTGCAATACAACTACATCTTAAAAGAAGGCATTCAGGTTTGACAAGGTCACCCCAGGTTAGCTGCAGATAAATGCTGAATAGCCTCTCGGAATAGCCTAGCCTGTCTTGGTTGTTCCTTAGTTGCACTTACATTATGTAGCATAATTTAACTTACTTTCTATGATGCATACATCACAAAATAGACGCTTCTAAAACGCCAGTCATCTACACAATATGGTGCATGACCTTTTTTTGTGAACATACTGTGCGTTTTGAGTAAGGCCGGATGATATGGAGACTAGACATTTTAAAACATTTAAAGTTTTTGTGATGTAGTTTTTGTGAGGGGTTGAGCATTAACTATAGCCAAGTAGAAATCAACTATAAACAGTCTATCCAATATGTTGGTGCTGCTGCAAGTTGTGAGGACACATCACCTGCTTCTGCTCAATATCATCTCTATGGAATCAAAAACATTTCTGTACAGCGGACGATAAATGTTTTCATTCCGGTTCACTTTCCTCCTCAGTCATTTTTCTTACATTTGTCACAAATATGCCACACTACGAGTGAGTCAAACAGCAAGGATGAGAATGTTTATGACTGGCTGAGAGCACACGCTCAGAGATCATGCATTACCAGCAGCGGGAAGCTTCAGACTTTTTTTTTAACATACTAAATACTGAAATGGAACCATCAGTAAGATTGCGAAGCTTGCCAAATTTGAGTTTCCTTCGACAGTAAAGATGTTTAAGTGCAACTCGTTGATGGTCTTAACCCAGCTCAACCAAGTGGTCTTTGCAATGTGACAATTGCATAGGAAGAACATGCAGTGTTTATATTAACACTGCGAACCGTGCAAGCCTAGCACTGATGATGGCACAGTGGGTAGTGCTGTTGCCGCACACGACCGCTTTGTGTGTGTAGAATTTGCACGTTCTCTCCAAGTGTGTGGGCTTACGCTTGGTTCTCCCAGTTTCCTCCCACTGTCCAAAAAATGCAACTTAAGCAAACTGGAAACACTTAAATAGACTATGTGCGAATGATTGTGCGCCCTGCATTGGGCTGGTGCCCTGTTGGTTCCTGTGTCATGGATCGATCTCTATATACATATTGGGCTGTGACCGATATGACCAAAATCTCATACCCTGATACAAGTCATCTCATACCCTGATAGGACATATACAACACAACTACCTCATTTTTTGTCTATGGATCAGCTGCTGTACAAATTGGACAACAATCTGCAAATAAAAATGAGCAAAATCACAAATGTGTGATCCCCAAATGCGCAAAACCCTTTTCACATGTACAAATCGCTCTGTATTTTTGTGAATATGATTTTACACAGCACAAATAAAAATACATATTTGCGGATAGTAATGTCCAGTTAAGTGTGCTTTAAGCATTAAACTATGGGGGACAATGAACACCATGTAACATTTACAAGTGTGTTTTTATACGTCTTTATTAATAATTGCTCTGTGTCCATTCATCGTCACTTACTGTCTTCAAGACAGGTGGGCTACTGAACGTGCAGTGCACACGCAAACATTGAAACATTAATTAAAATTTCACCGTAAAGTAGTTGGCAACTAATTTAATAATCGATTAGTTGGGTCTACGTTATTATACACATAAGTTCAGTGGCTACCCCCTAATTTGGGAGGAGTAAGCTAACCAAAGCCACGACGGCAGTAAAGCACCATTGAGCTGGATGCCGACCACCAAGAAAAAGGAGACGAGAACCAATGCCATGCCTTGAGTAGCTTACGTGATGAATTCTGGAAGAATTGGAAAAAACGTTTGAAAAATGGCAGAGGCGGACACAGCAGAGGATAACATTTAAGCAGAGGAGGCTAACGTTAGCAGAGAGAAAAATACACGACCCAAGTCGTCAAAAGTATAGGAGCACTTTATACTAATGCCTTCAAAGAACAGCGTTAGGTGCAAAATGTGCACAGCTGATCTTGCAAGGCACGGGAGCACATCATCACTGCGTGAGCACCTGAAGAGGAAGCATGTTGGAGCCATGGGTGAAGGAAATTCACGGTATGTTAATTTGTAGTAAATTAACGTATCACTTATCCATCAAGAAGCTAAAAAACTAGACAAAACAGTGAGGGTATTTCTGCCCATTAAGTTTGTTTTTAAATTGGGCTGAAATCGTGCATTTGTCCGTTTTTAATTCTGCCAGGTACGGTAGTATTTGACGATAATTAGCTAAAATTAGGCTGGAGAGATACTGATGTATTATGTGACGTTGTGGAGATTTTGGATTATTTTATGCAATTATTCAGATTAACGCAAATCCTTCATTCAGTGGTGTAGTGGAGGGTAAATGCACATAAAACGCCATTTACGCACCTTTTAAAATTTACAAAACAGCGTTCACTCACCTTTTTTGAGATTACTAATGTTGAAGGATATGAAGTTACCCACCGTTTTTACTGCTGTGCATATAGTTTACCCAACTTAAACTTCTTGTTATCACTACACCACTGCTTCATTTCTTCATGATAGAAATTTATAGTATTATGAAATGTTGTAGTACTCAAAACCAGTTTTTGAAGGTCTCGATCTTGTCTTTGAATCAGCCGTATTTGTACTAGTTCTTGTCATGGACTCGGACAAAGAGGATTCGGGATTTTATTTCGATACCAGTCGAGACCACAGAGTTCAGAGTTCAGAATCAGAATCACTTTATTAATCCCCGTGGGGAAATTTGTAATGTGAGACAATTTCCCCACGGGGATCAATAAAGTAATTCTGATTCTGAACTCTGAGAATATTCCTAATAATGAGCCGTTTACTGTCGGATTGGATAACTTCTCACTTCAAGTGCAGCCAATGACGTCACTGCCGGCCGCGTTACGCGCCCCGCCCCTTCACACACGCACATGTGTGCACATGAACACAGGTGAAGTCGTGGTTGTCTGGGAAAGATGTCAACACAATCGTCTATTATCAAATGTGGTACATATACCACAAAGTGTTTACCCTACCATTCTATTAGGGGGGTGCCCCAAGTAAATTTTATTTAAATTTTATTTTCTATATAGCGGCAGATCACAACAGAAGTCATTTAAGGTTACCTTTCCTATAGAACAGGTCTATACCCTTGTCCTTTTATTAAACAAACTAAATTGTATTATGTTATTTATCTTATTTACAGTTCATCACTGTAGTATGCACACTTTATAAAAAAAGATTTTTTTTCCCATTACATTGATTCAGCTGCTACAAAATTTTCATTTTTTGTACTCTTAATGTAGCATACATTTATTTTTTTATGCGAGTTGCTGGAAATAACCTTTGTACAAAGACAGTTTGGGTTACAAAAAATGCTGGAAATCGAATTGATAGTTTCAACCTGAACCCACTTTAGGGTATACCTCCCTGGTATTCTCGCTTGATGGTGTATGTGGGGATATGTGGATCTGTTCCTAAATATTCTGAATATTCAATGGCATGATCAATAAATGTTGCCGTAAACAAAATATTTTGCAACACCATGACATAAATGATAATATAATCATATAATGCATAATATGAAACAGATGTTTTTATTTCATCCACTGATAATTATATCATCATATCACATCATAGCCCTACACACACACACACACACACACACACAATTACCCTCCATTCCTCACAGGCAAGGCTTTGACGCATTCCCCCAAAACACATAGCTCCTGTAACGTGCTATGCAATCGTACACAAACATCACAGTGAGCACTGGGGCACTGACACACAGATATAAATCTCCAGCACACATTGTTACGTAACAGCAACACTGAGATTCCGAGTCCTTGGCTGATTGCTTCTACTCAACTCTTGAGTTCTATAAGTGGCATGCAGGAAGGGATTTTGTGGCTTTAAATATTTGAGTTCAATGACCCAAGAGGAGACATCCAGCCTGGAACAGATGCACTGTATGAAGTGGAAGGATTCACACTTTCCACAAGGGTACGGATTGAACAGCAGACACCATACTGGTTACAGGACCTGCTCTCTGGACACGCAGGTATAAAACACCAAAAAAAATGTGTTAGGGTGGGTAAAAGACGTGCACTTTGAACATTAACTACTTTCCAAGCTGGAACTGTGCGTCAAATTAATCAGCCGACAAAACACCTGTATTCTTCTAATCTGTACATTGCTAACCAAATCAACACCACGTTTAAACAAAACCTGCGCATTGAGTGGATAAACCACAACATCCTTGTTTTCATTACTATGTCCTGGGGATTACCCAGCTTCCCTTCACCGAATATCAGGGTTAGACCAAATTGTTTGAAAACATTTTTACACAGGGCACACTTTGAGGGCAAAAAGATGATACAGCAATTAAGACAAAAATAGGACATTGTACTATACTGCAATATATAAGGGAACATCTAAAACAGACTTGAATCTCTTAGAGCTCATGCCAAATGTCGACCAGATCAATGCTGTAAAACTGAAATGTGGTATGGTGTAATTTGGAAGACGATATGCTACAGGTGAAGTACATATTTTGTGCATTATCTCACACTGAAGATTTATCCGATATTTCATCTGCAGTTTGGAGAACTGCACATTTTTCTAAAGTTAGAAATCCAACTACCAATTTAACACCTGGCATACAACCTAAAAAGCTAACCTACTGCTAAACTAGAAGATACGGATTTCAGTTCATTTGCTGTTTGTTTATTGCAATAAAATGCAAAAGATCACCCCTTCAATGAAACACCATAATCACCCCAAATTAAGTTAAACAGGTGGTACTACAACGTCCAAAACCCAACTGAAATTACTCCTAAACCAAAGCCAAGAGACCCAATATATCAGTTAACATATTGATATTGGTCAATGTGTTAATAATCAAGATAGAGGAGAAAAAAATCCACACTGTGGCACCACTAACAGCTAAAACTTAAAAATAAGCAAATACTGAATTAAAAAAAGAGAAGCAACACGAAGTGACAAAAATGAGTTATCAAGCAGTAAACTCAAAATGGGTGAAAACTGAGATCAAAGTAAAACCATAACACCCAGAAGATATTCCCCATAAATAGCCAAACTTTCAAATTAAACCAGGATTTTTTTCCCAATGCAATTCTCAGTAAATCTGTTGCCTACAATTGTGGATGTGATTAACGTATGCCCTTTGAGTTGATCATTTCAACAATGCCTGAGAGAAATCTGTCTGAGATCTCCTTGCTAACACAGAGACTAAAGCACTCTCGACAAGACACACTGTCTACTGTCATACGAAGCAAAGAGCTCATCTTTCCACAAAAGCATGAACGTAACAGTGACGTCTCAGTCAACAAAGGGGATTCTCATCATGCCTTTAAGCTGTAGCAATAGGACAAAAGATCAGGAAACCTGAGGCATGTGTTTGACGTAATGTCAAACCTCAACGATCATGTTGCACACTTACACATTTTTTTTTTTAATTATCCATTGTTACAAAAGGGTGAGGCCTTTCTGAACAACACATAGCCAGGCTGATGACTTACCTCTCCCTAAAATATTTTTAAAACAAAATTCTACTGATTTTCCAAATTTGTTGCGGTACAATGCATATGCTACAACTGGCCTGATATAGTTTGAACTGGCTTCATTCACACAAATGTGTAGATAACAAAAACACAAATAAGGGATGGTAAAATTGACAGATTCACATCAGTGCACCCGCAGTTCAGTTGTTATGAGGTATTAATTGGGATGTGTCACTAACCAATTCACAGTCCTTATTAATGGTTACAGTGAGACGTAACAATGCTATGAATCCAAAACACATTTCAGGGGGTATAATGCCAAAAGTGATTAATCGTATACAAGCACCCTTATGCAATTCCTTAACTTTCAAAAGATTTTTTTTTTTTTTTACGTTGTGTATAAATGCAGCTGCAAATATCTTTATGATGAGCTACAGGTATGGGATCCAAAGTTGGAGTGAGTCAGCAGTACAAAGCAGTATGTTTCCTTACATTTAATAGTCAAGTTACCACAATGCTAACGTTTGCTGGGGAGGAACAAAGAAAGACATTGGACTGTTTAGGTTAAAAAAGGCGAGTTCCCATTTTAAAATGTCACACGTACTAAAATACACATATACCGACAGTCCCAAAAACCAGTGGTGCAAATATGTTAAACAAAACTAGCAAAATGTGAGAATATCATGGGCATTCACGGTCCTATTATGTCTACTGAGTGCCATAACTCAGAAAGGCTTAGCAGTCTGCCAAACCTAACGTCCACGAAATTCTTTAAAAGAAAAAGAAAAAAAACTTAAGGCCTCAACTGTGCAAGCTACATTCCTGCTAAAACTCAGAGGGCTCAAGAAGATCGAAAGCCACACAGCTAGAGTCAGCAGTCATTTGCAGCCTTTGCGAGGGCATTACGCCCTTTTTAGCGAACTGAAAATGCCAGAAAAGGTTTGCAAGTACAGTTTCACTGCCCCAAAACACAGCAGAGGAGGGGGCTCACGTGACTTCCATGGGGACTGACTCAGAGCCAATGAAAAGGACCGACACCTTGGCAGAGGAGGAGGGACGCTGGAGGGAGCATCCAATTACAGAGCAAGAATCATCCTGAATTACACCTTAAAGCCCCACAGAGAAATAAATCTGCAGGCTGAATTCATGTCCAAAGGCTGATATCGTTAACTCCATTTCAAACTATTTACATTTCCAAAAGCTTAAATGGCAGTAATTTAACTTTTTTCAGTTTAAACTTAGCCTCAGCAGTAATTTTACTGCTTGTTTGTCATGCAGATCATGTCTTATAAAGTGTGCAGATTCTTTTCCCTCCCAATGGCACCACTGAGAAACCGGGCGCCAACTAACAGCACATCTGTTAATTTCCCCACAAGGCATCAATGGGTGGGTGGGGGGGGGCTAAAAGCTGAAGGGTATCCCCCCCACTTTAAAAATACTGCATCAGTACCTAAAATTCATTCTTGGAAACAGGGGGAATCCTGCTTATGTCACAGTCAAAAATGAGTTATTCTGACCTACATATCTGCTTAGATAAAATACTTTTGTTCAGGACTTTCCATACCATCTCTCCCAATCAGCATCAGAGAATCTCACTGAACAACAGATTCAAATTGTATGTACCCCAGTCAAGAAAGTACCAAAAAGTACAGTACTTCAATACTTCTAGGTGTTGGTTTTCCACTGGCGTAAAAACTGGTACTGGTGCCAAATGACATCAAAACGCGAGGAGGGTATTTTGTACTACATTAAACAAATATGACTGTAGTATATTACAGGGCTGGATGACGTGCAATAGTAATACCAACATCAGATATTATACACATGCAATTCTTACACCGCTAGTCAGCTAGATTAGATCTGGCTTTTTCATACCTTCAATTCTGTATGAACATAATGCAGGGGGTTTAAGTTTTGCTGAAACACCTTTACTCTGTCATAGAAAAGAAAAGAGTTCGCTGTTTAATTCACTCCTAGATGGGTTTGAGAAACAAAGCACTACCTTAGCTAAATAGTACATAAAAACAATAATGGAAAGTATGACATTAGATTATTTTTTTATTTCAGTTGATTTTGCAGGCAATAGTTTAAAATTTTATTTTCGCATCTTTGTTTCGCTTTATGGAAATGTTTTCATTAACGATAAACATGCCTTGCGTACTCTAAGGACATAGCGCACAGTTACTTTTAGTTAAACTCTTATTTATTCTTATTTCATGCATACCACAATTCATAAATGTTATTTTAAAAGCACTTTTGCTCTACAGCACTACCCCCGCATCTGACCTCAAAGTACGTGGTTGCCTGGCGCGTTGACACTACAAGCATGAACATTCAGGATCGCAGCTGCTCTGGCACTACGGCAAGTTCACTTCCAGGTGAAGTATGAACTAGCCTTTACTGTCGTTAACCTCCATACTCCATTCTCAACCCTTGCCTGTCCTCCTCCTCTTAATCTCTTTACACTTGATAACTGCTCGATTATAATGAAACTTCTCTATGTACACTTTTAATGAGCTAGTTCCGTTTCAGCTGGCCCCTTTCGTCATCTCCTCAACCCAATATAGCTTCAGCTGCATAGGTCATAACAGATACTTTGCGTCTCAATGTCTTTTCAACGCTGCTGCATCAGAAATGCAATCTGAGCGCTGGATTAATGTTGACGTTTTGGGATGCAACTGGCAAATCACGCGCGGCCATACACACCGCTAAGTAACCAGCTCAATTTGTTATTTATTTCTACCCAAAGGCTCATTTTAAGCAAGTTACCCTGAATCGTCTTTGCATTCCTAAGCCTTAGCTTTAACAATGAGAATCCTGCACACGGCCATTATTAGGTCTTCTGGGAATAGGTGCTCTTTTCATTGAGTGTTCAACTTCAGATGATGCAGATCTGCGCTTTAGCCAGCAGACCATGTTTCTCTGCTCATTCAACTGAACTTATTTAATTGAAATCTGCACCAGAAAAGCTGCCTGCTTCCACCTGGCAGCAGGATGCTAGCAAGACATGAGCCCAAATGTTGGGGCGCAGGCATCAATCTGACCATTTAGCAACCAAGATTCTATTGCAGGAATGCTGCAAGTAAAACTCATGTTACTAGTCTCATGAGGAAACACAGCTTGCAGTACTGACAAGATTTTGGCTGTGCACATTTGCTTATGAATCCATATCTAGATAAGGATATAAATTAGTTTACGTGTTTAAAGGAATTTGCAGAATTATAGATTCAGAATCATAGGATTGCAGGAATTGATTAATGACCCACATGGAATTTCAGACCCCATGCTCCTCAGGGTCATAAGCGACATCCTCTCTTTTCAGCGTTCGTTCAACGTTGAAATGTCTGAAGGTGATGATACCAACTTTTTTGAGCAATGCTGCTGTGGCACCTTCCCATTGTTAACGGCCCTCACTTTTGTGTGAAAAACTGTAAAATCGGCAACTTTTTGCGATCATCCAGATCCACGAGTTGCCCTTTGTCTCATCTGGTTGGTATTTGTCTGGCAACATTGTTTAATTTGTTGCCCTGTGAATCACCTTAATTATCTGCCACTGTTACCAACTTATACTCCTCACGTGGCCTTGAGAACAGTAATCAGTAGTAAACTATAGTAGCATTTCATATTTATATATGCAAAGGATATGAACTACTAGAAAACTCCAAAATTTCAAATATACTAAAAGCAGAAAAAAAAACACTAAACTAGAAACGAGACATACATAGCCACCAGGATTTATACAGTGTATGCAACAGATAACTCACAGTTGTCTTTCCAAAGCTTTAGAAATGCAAAATCCAATTGGCAGTCCAGGCCTGGTGAAATGTTTACCAATCACACAAAGTGAAATCCATCACACAGGTCTGGGTGTCTGGGTTATCTCAGTAGATTAGTACGGGTAAAACAATCCACAAATCAAACAGGCTGAGAACAATCAAAGATTCTTATTGACGGCCTAACCATCCAACACTCTTAGATTTATGGTGAGCACAGGCACACAGCAGTGAAGTATGGATGACATTCCAGGGCACACACCCCCTATGGGCAATTTAGTCACTGTTCACTACGCATGCACAGCTGTGAGATGAGGCAGCGCCCCACCAAGGCTGCCCCTACTCATCCTATGACAGGCTTCACCACACACTTTACTGGATCAGTGGGTCCCAATCGAGGGACAGACCAATACCGTTCTCACACAAGATAGTTTTAATGGCAAGAGGTACCCATTACAAAGATCCTGATTGCCGGAGTCTTGGCAGAAGTGCCCATGAATGCTTTGCCAATCCAAACAAGATCCGGTATGAGGAGACTGGCTGCCGTGGGTCACCTTCTTCCGAGAACTGGAATTTGGCAGAGAACAGCCAGACACCTGGCTTTGGCTTGCTGGCGGGCTTCACTGCGCTTGCTTGTGTGTTTTATACTTTCCTCATACCTTTCTGCCACTTTTGCATTCCACTGCAGCAATGGAGCATGACAGAGAGGTAGAGGAGCAGCGAAACATGCAGTCAGACAGAAGCTGCACATTTGGAAATTTGTACCACATCATTTCATTAATTTCTCAGCCAGCTAAAGTTTTTTTTTTTTTTAAAAAAAAAAAACACACCTCCAGTGGCCACACATTCCCATTATACAAGCATGCTTCTACTGAGCTTCACATGAATGGCACTGTAGAGTACTGTTTCCTACTCCAGTCTTCGAGGACCCACAGACAGTCAATGTTTTTGCTTCCTGCAACCAGCATACCGGAAGCTGAGAGAACAAAAATATGGACTGACTGGGTTCCTGAGGACCGGACTGGGAAACACTGCTATAGAGTCAGATATTCACTTGGGGAGACACTATCATGCAAAGAGTTATTTCTGTATATTACTGCTGGACAGCTGGGACTGGGAATCTGCCACTGACCTTTCGGGACAACAGTACTGTAGTTTAACGTCACCATATTCTAACTTAACATCTCTCCCACACACACAGCTTTAAAAATACAATACGAGAGTGAAAACTACATGTTCACTTATTCTGTGAGTTCATACACACTTTTTAAAATTCCATGCTTTTCCAGTCTGTGGGATGGAGGTTCAATGTGTTTACCCTGTGCACATTCTTATACTCACGTCAATAACATTTTATTATTTCCCTTCCTTATCATATAGTTAACCTCACACCAACCTTGTGACCCATATCTATTTAATCACTATTTGTGTAACAGCTCACTACTATTTATCTTCCTAACATGCTTATCAAGAAGTATGCTTAGAAGCACAACAACTTGACATAAAGCAGTAGCCAATATCAGTGAAGTGATAACCAAATTAAACAGAGCAACCCGCAAATTGTGGGGTGAATATTGCCAGCAAGTGACAAGTAAGAGACATCAAAATGGTAATATAAAGCTTGTTTGTGTGTGTGTGTGTGTGTGTGAGAGAGAGAGAGAGAGGGGGGGGAGCTGGGGACAAAACAAAATCAGAAACACACAACTAAGCCCAGTTAAGAGGTAAATGCCGGTGAGTGGGGGTATCCAGGGTGTATCAGTAAAAAGAGGGCACTTATAAATCCTAAACAGAAGGCCAAGAGGGAGTCGTCTGTTCTCATTAAAGCAGGAAGCGTCCCACTCTGGCAAGAGAGGAACAGCCAACACGGGCAGTAGAGAGTAGAGTAGAGAGAGAGATTCACAAGCAGACTGGTGTTGAAAACACGAAGAGAATGAAGGCTGATATACAGCCAAAGGAAGGCCTGAAAGGAGAGGCACAATCCTTCTGCTACAGGGGCAAAGGAAAACAGAGCACTGGTGCCAGGAGAGAACATCCAAGCACCAATCCAGAATGGGGGGATGCTACATGATGTCATAGCTCCACAGAATCCAAGAAGTGGCTCATGCTGGGACCATTCCAAAAGGGGAGGGGGGGGCTTAACCTACTATAGCTTAAAATCAAAAGTTGGCAGTCAGATTTGGGAGGTGTGTCTCTGCAGGTTAAGACTGTTGCTGGTTCGAATCCTACAGCTGACAGACAATTCACCGTTGAGCCCTTGAACAATCCCAACTGCTCCAGTGACAGGCTGACCCTGCTCTCTTGTACATTGCTTTAGATATAATCCTCTGCTAAATTAATGTCAAATATTCCTTTTATGTAATTTTTTAATTACTTTGTAAAGGGACAAAGAAAAATACACATTATTTTATTCATTTATGCGACTTTTGAACACAATTTATTATTTCTGCCATCATGCAGCAGATGAGCAAGATAGCACTGATTTAATTATGCATGTATGTATTAAGATGCAGCTGTTTGCAGAGCTTTCATAAATATTTACATATTAAGCAATAATGAAAAAAAACAGATTTTGGTGTCAGTGAACTCACCGTCTGATAGCATACAGCAACCATTTCACATTTGTTTACCAATTACAGTGTTTACAGCACTGGTTATTGGCCTTCCACACAAAGACCTAAGTTGAAATGATCCTTTCTTTCCTGGACGACTCCCTGATAAAACCTTCAGCTTAAATATGACCTCTTTATTCAAAAAGTAACACTTTTTCAATAAACCCAAAGGCAGTTTCCCACCACAAGAACACTTTTCTAGAACCAGGATTTTTCAGGAACTTGTCATCTTCCCACTGCAGGAACTCAGTCTGATTGTAGTTCCCTGGAGGTAGTGCCGGAACCTTTGGATTTATTCCCTACTCATGACTAAGTACTATTCATTCAACCACAAATAACTCAGGTAAGCTTTATAGTGGTAAACTTGCTGACTGGTTGACCACTAGGGCTGGGCGTTATCATATCAATATTTTATCGTGTATGCACAATAATCACCAGGGCTTCAGATAACGGCCGAAACATTTGGCTGGACACCAGCTTTTCAGTAATATATGAACATTTATTTACACACACAATCTGTTAAGCAGATTAGTAGCACGTTTTATAATGCCTAAAACTTGGTAGTCAGTATAAATTTGGCATATCCTTATGTTTAACAAACGTGTCAGACTTTAAATTGCAAAAAGTACCTCCACACCACCAACGTCTTTTACCTTATTTATTCACAAGATCTCCTCTTTAAAAGATGTTGTGGCTGCTGAGCTGTTCTTCATCGCCACTTCAGTGCACATCACACTGAAGTATACCAAACCGTAGTATACCAAACCACAGAATACCAAACCACAGAACACCAAACAGTAATGTCACGTGCCCTGCTACAGTGCATCACACTGAAGTATATCAAACCGTAGTATACTAGAACAGTAATACGTCATGTGCCCCGCTACAGTGCATATCGCACCGAAGTATATTAAATCATACTATACCAAAACAGTATTATATAATAAAAGATTTATACAATTTATACAGATTAGTAACTTACTCAATTTGCACATCTAAAGTGCTAAAAACTACCACCATTTGGAGGGAACCAAGCATCCTGTGGCTCCAAATGATCAAGCAGCCAGGGATGAAACTGCCATTCTGTCAGTCCAGTGCTGTCAGATGGAGTGTCACTTGACCACTGCTGCCAAGCTAAAGAATTTCCTGCCAAATGTGTTGCTTTTTTTAACCTTTCTGAGAGGGAATTCTAGTTATAATGGGTGTACTATTCTACTCATATGAACACAACCAACAAATACACTCTGACAATGTCAGGTATTTTTAAATATTGCATCTGAATGACTTTAAAATTGATGCTCAGGAAAGGTGTGATGAATTCTGGCTTTGATGCACCTGGTGACCAGTCTAGGCTTATCTTTGTCATGTATTTGGGGCTCCAATACGTTTTGAGTACTTTTGTGGTTTGTGATGACCACATCATACAACCATCCATCTATTTTCCATAACTGCTTGTCCTTTTCAGGGTCCCGGGGGTCTAGAGCCTATCCCAGAGCCTACACACACACACACACACACACACACACACAAGGAAAAACCCAGGATGGGGCACCTACCCTTTACAGGCTATTCACATGGCATTTGTTCACTTCTGCACACTTATGGGCAATTTAGTAACTCTAGTGAACCTCAGCATGTTGTTGGAATGTGGGGGGAAATCAGAATAACAGGAGGAAACCAACCGATGACACAGGGAGAGCAAGCAAACTCCGCACACATGGATCCCTGGCAGAGACTTGAACCCTGCTAACCACTGTGCCACCATGCTGCCACAGTCATGCATTTAAACATTTAATTTAAGCTTCAGGGAAACGCAATCCTTCAACCACATTTCCCCAGCTTTTCGGAGTCTTGTTGCGTGGTGCTATTAACAGCAGCTATGCGAGTTGTCTATACTGGTGTGCAGTGCACACAACATTAATACACAGTACTGTAAGCTTATTTCAAGGAAACAATGATGTGAAATGCACAACCAAATCATACGCCTATTTGCTGGGGCTATGCTTAATTGATTTTCAGCTGGTGATTTTTGCCAACAAGACTAAATAGGTTACGAGCATGATTACACTAATAAAAAAAATATGAACTAATTCTACAGCTTAATTTCAAAAAACGACTGCAGGAAATATGCATGCATTTCCTAAAACCTAAAGACCAGCATACATCCCACTGCGTTTAATCTGTATCACCTGACAACACAAATTGGTTCAAAACTTTTATTGAATTCTCAAAACACATACATATATCTTGTGCCTCGATTAGCTCTACAATCTAATCACTCTACGTCTCCCTCACAAAAAACCATTAGGGTTAGGTATTTGGATTTTAAGCAATTCCAAATCTGATTCCAGTTCTGCACATTAAATCCTGTTTTTATCGATTCTAGATTCAATTTATAATAGGAGTAAAAAAAATGTTCCGTTATTGAAATACTTCATTTATTCTCTTTCACATTGAAGCAGTCATGTCATTTCCATATTTTCTTAAAACAAAAACAGTGTCAAAATAAAAACAACCACACTCTGAATCTTGGATATCAATTTGCCACTGTCAGAAATACTTAATCTGCCTACACTGGATAGTGCACAGGTCCAGTTTTAATAATGTGTAAACTGTAAATAAGTTGTGTTTTATTCATAACGAAGCTTAATCTCAGGGGTACATAAAGCCAAATTAGTGAAACAATGGCTGAATGAATATATATATTTCCCTCCATAGCTGTGCGTTTAAAAATGTACAATACCCACTTAAACCACGTTTGTACACAAAACTGGCCTTTGGGTTTTCCGAATTAACGACTGGCTTACGGTGTCAGCAACAGAGTATTTTCGAATTAGAGATGGTGGCTTGGATCAAAATACTTAATAGAAGTAGGCAAAATTTAATGTTTGATATTACATAGTTATACAGTATTTCAGCAATTTTAAAATGCAACAATATTCTCATGTTTTGAAATTCCCCAAGATACAGTTTCGCTGACAGGAAATACTGCAGCATGCTGTGGTGCCATTAGACCGCCCAAGTCTAAATAGTAGTTCTACTGTAAAATGTTTTGGGTTCGTAAACGTGTAAGCAGAATTTTCATGCATTAACCTGGACATAATTGATGAAAAACACACGTGTAAGAATCGATAACAGGAACCGTAATTCAAATGTCACACTGAATTTCCAGTTCTTCAAATCTAAGAATTTGAGTTTCTAAATAAGTTTTATAGGGGCTGTCACTATCGATTATAACAATAAATCAGTAATCTACTGATCAATCTGAAGATTCATTGAGTAATCATGTATAATATACTGTACATTGCAATTGCACACAGTCAATTTAGGCAATCCTCTTAAGTTGCATATTTTTGTATAGTGGAAGGAAACTGGAGGACCCGGCAATAATTATGCACACACAAGGGGAATGTGCAAACTTCCCCAAACACAAAACGGCGGTGTGTGGCAACGGAGCTACTTACTGAGCTACCTTCATTTTATAGGCTCGTATGACGTGCAATGTTAATACCAACATGACATTTCATGCACATGCAATTGTCACATCGCAAGGACTGCAATGGTCTGCTGAGTTCAAACCATCAATAGGTTGCTCTAAAATATTTTTACTCAGAGAAAACAAAACTTAGCAAGCTTAATGACAGTTCCTTTGCAACATTATCTAATATACTTTATTTTTTTAAATCAGTCTAAAGTTTACCGCTGCTGCTTCTGCATGAGCTCTGCATGCGCTCTTCGAGAATCATAATCGTTCATGTCCTTGCTGTTGGACTTACTCACAGATCTTGTGGCACGTTTGTGAGAAATTTAACAAAAATAAGTGAGAGAACAAGAACTGGTCATGAAAATACATTCGTCTTCCGCTGTATGGAAATATATTGTATTTATAGACACGTATTGAGCAGAAGCAAATTGTCAACACTGTTTTGCATCTGCTGGCACAACTCACCAACTTATTTGATAGATAACTATATAGCCAAATAGAACTTAATTTTCAACTCCTATATATTGCAATGTGAACTCTTTCCAGTATCGTTCAGCCCTAACACACATTTACAAAAAATAAATTCTATTTGGTCATATGTACAATATTATGTAAACTGATGCAGCCAAGCAACAGGGCTAACCTTTATTTAAGCTAAGGCTGGGTTGCTATATCAAGATTTTAAAACATACCGGGATATATGGATTGAGAAGCTACTGTTTATATTGAGTTAAATGAAGTTTTAAAGTTTTTAAATAAAGTTCTGCTTCATGACTTTTATCTTCCTCACTGTAGGCTGCTGGCCATGCTAATCTGCTCTGCTTTCAACCTCACGCCCACTCCCATGCACACGAGCTGTTCTGGGGTTAACCCCGCTGCACAAGCAGTTTATGAAATTAGTACAAACTTAACGACATCAAACAGTGTGGCAGATACATGAACACGAACACAGATATTTGTTGAGGTAATTAAAAAAAAATTTTAAATAGTGGCTATTAACGCGTTGCATCGATTGTGGTCTGTGTGTAACTGCACCTGGGCATGAAAAGAAGAGCTGTAATTAGTGACTGTATTTAAGTAGCCCGCTCACGCAGCATGATATTCTTTTTAAAGTGCCAAAGCATGTTTTTCAAGTTGACATATCAAATCAATTTGAACTTAGTAAATAACGGATGGTAGGGAAGTACTTACCAAATCTTTAGGCTAGAATGAAATGCTTAGATAAGACCACCTCGGCACGAGCTACCTCGCAAGGTAGGCTGGCTTTACAAGCTTCTCTTTGCACGGCTGCAGACAATATTTTAAGGAAAATCTAAACGCACTTCTTACAGGCTAGTTACAGTTACAATCTGTTAAAACAATGGAGATCATGCAAGTGTGACAGGTCATTATTTGCCTATTCACTTTTGTAACATTTCTATATTTGTGCTGTATTTGAAATTATATGAAAATGTAGCCTACATCTGCAGAACAGTTACACTTTTTTGTTTTTGTTAACATCTAAACATTTTGTTTGCATTTGCACTGTGTTCTTAGCCTGTATCCCAATGCTACTGTTATTGAAAGCACTTTCAGATACTGTCAGCCTGTTACTTAATAATAAATTAATGTGTCGTGGACTTAGTGTTGTTAGTGTTTTTGTGACATCTTGTATTGCTTTGAGTTACAACTCATTTTTCCCCCCACTTCATAAAAATATCAAGATATTTATCATATATATCCATTTAGCCAAAATACATTAAGATATAATTATTCGTAAATATCGCCCAGCCGTAGTTTAAGCAGATATTTTGACATACGGGAATTGTAAACAGTAAATCAGGCAAAATAAGTTACAGTGGTGACAAAGGCAGACTAGGCTACTTCAAGAGGCTAAATGGCACAAATCAATGGCTAAGCACGTGAGTCCATGGAACCTGAATGTCTTCTTTTAAGATGTATTTGCATTGCCGTCGTGCTGCGGAGATATTTAAGTTCTACTTTGCAATACTGACAGACGACTCCATTCTCATTGACTTTCAATGCAAAGTACTTCCACACAGATGATGATTTCGGTCTTTATTTGGACCTTCGTCCTCTATGAGTCGTCTTCCTTCCACCATATTGCCAAATTTTAATAGATGATTTTTAATACACGTGTAATCATGACAGCTTTAGTTTTTAATTGGGGACTGCTTTCAGTACCCAACCCTACAAACAAATCTCCTCTCCCTCCTGGTGTTACACGAGATATACGACAACGGTTTAAAAATAAAAATGGCAAGTAGCACTGGAGCGCCTAATTATAAAACTCAGTCGCAGTGTCTACAAAAATGGTTGCAAAATGACTAAATGATTGCAGACTGAAGCCCTGCAACTGATAAGCCAAAGCACTGCTTAAGTTTGAGAATAATGTTAATATGACACGCATACCATGGCAAGCAAAACTTTCGTCACTAGAATTTGCTGGCAAGGGAAAAGTAATTTATTTGGATAAAATGACGTTGTTTGAGACGGACTACAAATAGCAGTCCCTGCCAAGGGATGTTCTTTACACTCTCAAGCACAATTCCCCATCCGCCCCCCCTCCTCAAAAAAATCACTTTCAAGTAGTCCTCATTTTCCATAAAACATTAAACATGAATGACTGGTGTCAAATCTAAAATACAACGGAAATTTCATTAAAAGTTATTCAATCTGTAGATAGTAATCCCTAGACTTATGCAAATCAGAATCGTAGTATATTACTGGAAGTCAGCAGCAGTTCAAAAGCATATCAAAGTGATGTACTGCTACTGAAATACCCTCGTTACACACGCCAAAGAAAAACATACAGGTGGTCCCTCGGTATCTGCGCTGCAAACCGCAACTATGCAAAAACTGATCTATAGGCAACTGATCTAACCTCGCACTGCGCAACGTTTTCTCCAGGTGTACAAAAAAAAAGGCATGGTTTGGAATGCACAACAACAAAATAACGTTTAAAAGAAAAAAAAAACCTCCAGATCTCTCTGAGCTAGCCCTACGCTAGCACCTGCGGTTATGATAACACACCATATTTCCACTTCACGTCATGCATCCCCGGTTGCTTTAATCTGGAGTTTTCAGGACTGCACAATGATCCAGAAGCCATTCGCTTGGCCTTGTATTAAAAGCACGTCGTTTCATGCCAAATGAAGCTCAGTTCCCGGGCACATCGTCTTAAAAAGCATCAGGTACCCAATGTGACTCGCTAGTTATCAAGCTTGCACGCTGTACATCTCGCGCGCAGGGCCTCGCGCGGAAGGGCCGGCATTCACAAACGGCTCGCGCTTACTCTGTCTCGGTACTTTCAAATGTTTAATTACGCTGCAAAGCAACAGCTGCCGTTTCGAGTGGTGGTTTAAAGTCGTGGTCGTCGCGTTTGCTCCGAAGTGTCGTACAGTGCCCGAGATAGTTCGGAGAAAAGCCGACGCGTGGGAACGAGGGGTAACCCAGCCTTAACTCGTGCCTGACTGGAGTCCACGCTGGATAATTAGCCCTGACGGTAACGTCCGTACCCATCCTGAGGCTACTTCCCCCGCCACCTAGCCGATTTACATGGGAAGGTTGCTTCTCTTTTTCGTCTTCGATAGAAGCGACTTTCTCCCGAAGCGTGTTGACGAGATGCCCACTTACCCTGGCTTTCTCCAGGGGAGTGAATCGCAAGTCGTGCACAAAGGGGTTCCTGAACGGAGGAGCCAGCTCTTCCTGCCCACGTCCATCCGCCGCCAAGGACCGTGCGTTTTTCCGTAACCTCATGCCGAAGAAGCCCGGGGGACAATACGTAAAATAAAAACACTTCCCAGCACCTCCGTCTGGCGGCCGAATCTACCGCTGCAAAATCGCCTAAAAGGTTTTGTTGGCTTCGGTGTTGGGGCGCCGAGGGATTAGCCGAGGATCGCGTCCGAGTAGCAGACCGCGCTGCTTCTCTCTCGATCTCGGCGCTCGTCCGCCTCACTGTATCTTTCCACTGTACCGAAGACAAATAGGATCCGCGAGCCTGCCTCGGTGTGAGCATGCGCACACGGCTCTGACGCTGACATCACGGCGTCCTCGGGATGCCGCGCGCCTTGCGACCCTTGCGCTGGCGGCGTCGCGAGCGCCGTGCTGTCTGTGCAGCGGTAATCTTCGCCGGTCAGTTACGGAAGCAGTGGCGAGCTGAGAAGTTATATATTAATATAACATTTTAAACGGTCGTCTTAATATTTCCCGAAGGCCCCTGTAGCTCCAGGGTTTAATGTTCATCCGTGGCGAAGCTCGTAGTGCTAGTTAGAGGTGCGTCGTATTAACCAATCAAGTTGCGACGTTATCAAAGTTTTCAGCCTTTATTGTTCATCCGAGAAAGGAATATCTTTCTTTCATAATAATGTCTATGCGCTGTGGTCTTTTTCAAATTTGAAACCATGAAAGACTGGTTGCTTATGTAGGTTTGCGGTCTTTCAGCATTCATTTGTTTCGGGTACCGCACACAACAGATTTGATTAGATTCAATTTAATTGTCATCGGTCGAAGTGCAAACACAATACTTAGACTACCAAATGCAGTTTGGCGTCAAATCCGAAAGTGTATAATTCTGCGAAAGCGTAGAAACAGCTGTACAATATGTACACGTGTGAAAAATAAATAGAAAAATATGCATTCGTACAGGGGTATACATGGTGTAGTAAGAATAAGTATATACAGTACATCAGGTTTCCCAATTAACTGTTTGCTTTATAACAGCTAATTAACCGCACATTGCCAAGTGCCTGGAGGTGACAGTGTTACGGAAGGCCTTATACACTGTCAAAAAAATCTCATCAGGGGAAGAAGTGGAAAGTTGAGAGAAAAGTTAAAAAATAATAATAATTAAAAAACACTTAACTGACAGCTATTTTATTATTTATGGACAAAAGTATTATAGAGAATTAATTTACAATCTAGATACAGTTCTGTGGCCAGTTCTGTGATTTCACAAGGTTCTGATCCTAACTCTTGGTTCTTTGTGTGTGTTTGCGCCATCTCTTTGTATTTTTATGGGTTTCTACCAGGTACTCAAACTTCCTACAGTCCAAAGACATAGCTTAGCATGACTGGTGTCTTAATTTATCTGTAGTATCTCATCTGCTTCCTGGGTTGGGCTTCAGGCTTACTGCCACCTTGCAATGGCTGCGTATTTATTGGGGGACAAGTTATCATCTATACATCTACAAAAAAGTTAAAACGGGGTAGTGGTGGCCTAATGGTTAGGGAAGAGCACCTGGACAGATAAATGAATGCTGGATGGCTTATAACAAGCTGGATAAAATGGCAGTTGCTTCATACTGGCGGGAACCTGGTCTGTATCACAATTTTGCTTTATAGGAACATTTCTTTCGGGTTACAGTTCCGCCAAGAAGTCTGTGGACAGTACTTATACTGAAAGAACTTAAGTATTTAACCTATATACTGTCCCTTCCTTCAACCATTTCCCATAACCACATACTCAGTAGAGGGAGCCTGGAGTCTATTCTAGGAAGCATAGAGCACAAGACAGGAGACATCCTAAATGGGATGCCAGCCCTCTGCAGCTCGCACACTAAAACACACATCCACACACCATGGCACGTTGGAGACACCAGTTTACCTAACAACATGCTTTTGGACTGTCTGAGGAAAACAGTACCTGTACCACGCAGCCATAGCACAATAGGAGCACGCAAATGTCACATTCAAAGTGACATCCTGAAGTGCGAGGTTACAATGTTACACATTGCTAATCAATGAGCCATTGCACACTCACCTATATACTAATGAAGAGTAAATTAATGCGTGTGATTCATGTGTTTTGCCAGCCACCCAAGCCGAGGGTGCTAGAACAGTGGCAATTACTAAAAAACAAAAAAAAACAACATACTAACATCTAATGTTGAGTTTTACAGTTGAATTACTTGTTTTATAGATGCCCCTGTCATTTGTCTATGCACTACATCTAAGAAAAATATCAAAGAAATGTGTCTGAATTGCAGTTTAATTGTGTAGTTGTGTTAAAATGACTGTGAGTACAAATGAGAAAAAATTGGATAAATAATTCAATAAATAAATTATTGAAAGCATCAATCAATAATTTAAAGAAATTAAACCCAACACACAAATATAATCTTGTAGAAAACTGACCATGGGTAGTTCTCAAGAAAGAGACACCCAAATTGTTAATAATATTCAGATAACCAAATTATTCAGATAGAAATGCCTGTATGAGTTGGGAAACCATTAGATAATTATATATCAATACATAGATAATATAATATAATATAATGCAGTATATAAGGCCAAAATTCATAACAAATAAATCAAAAATAATTACTTTGCAACTGAAATAGCATTTGTAATATGAGCTGTACATTCAACAGATAAGTATCTTATCTACCTTCTCTTTTTCATAGCCACTCCCTATTGTAATTTATCTTTTACATCCTAACTTTAATGCAGGTATCAGTTCTACTGGCGAACAATCTGCATCTATGGCTTTCAGTTCCAGGCCAAGTCTTAATTGTTAAGCAAGAATGATTAAATTGCATTGCACATGGTTAATGAGCCAAGATGAGATGCAAACAATTAATGAGATGATAAGTGATAACGATGTTTGTCGTCATTCTGATCAAAGGGAGAGGAGAGCTGCAAACTGGGCGGTGTGCTGTCCATGGGCTTGTCACCAACCAGGATGAAGTGCCTTCTGGGAAGCAAGGGACTCCGCCTGCTGGCCGACCCTGTGCTGTGGCCCCCCAAGCCTGATCTCGCCTGGATATCCGTCTGTGTTTCTCATGGAGAGCAAGACGGAGTAGGAGGAAAGAGAATTTCCCCACAGGGCTTAATTCGGTTTTTCTATTCTATTCTATTTCTGTTATATTCTATACTTTAGATATATAGACTAAGAAATACTTTTCAGAAGCAGGAAAATAATAAAAAAGAAAAGCATATGCATGGGAAACCCCGGGGTAGGATTCGGTCCAGTCTCACAATCCAATCCCTCATGCTGTTTCTATTTACATAATAAAATATGGCTGTTAATTATAAAAAAAGATGGTTCAAGCTCTTGTGATCCAAATGAGTGAATCAGATGAATGGCTGTGGAAGGTGAGCACAGCTACAGGGGACAGGCGTTATGCTGGAGGAATGCATGCTTGCAGTGCCTATCTAAATGCAGTAATGGATAGATTTGTTTCACAGTTTTAATATTCACTTCTTGCAATTCTTTCTATATTAAATGTCATCATTCTGCCTCAACTTGTCCGTCAGAATATATAAATGATCCAAGCAGGCTAGCTCCAAGCATTTCCATATGGCACAATCATGTCTTTTATCAAGTATTATAAATGTCAGTGCTTGCTGAATGTTTTGTGTGTTTAGACAGGCCTTGGGGTTTGTTTTCTTGCCTCGAATGTGAGGTAACCATAATTTCACTGACTGAAATTGAGACTGAGATGCGTTGTGGGCCAGTGGTCGGCACTGTGGCCTCCAACCTCTGGGCCATTGCCTTGAATCTTCGCCTTGGCTCCATGCGTGTGCAGTTTGCATGTACTTTCTTTGTGGTCAGGGGGTTTCCTCCGCGTATTCTGATTTCCTCTCACAGTCCAAAGGTTAATTGGTTTTGCCAAAGTGCGAGTATCCACTTTTGTTTCATGGTTTGCCCCCATGAATTCTGGGATAGGCTCTGGACCTCCCCCCGCAACCTTGAACTGGACAAGGCGGGTACAGAAAATAGATAGATGGAAACTGTGACTAGTAATTAGACTGCTGTGTTATTGTTCCAGTGCTGGGGGGGTGGCGGGTCAGGGTGACGTACCTGTGATCCAATGGCTGCCGGTACAGATGTAAGTAATAATAGCTTTACTTATGTAGGACCTTTTGTACACCTGCATGCTACTCAAAGTGCTTTACAGGGAGTGCAAATAACAAGTAATAAAAAATAAAAACAGAATCAAGATAAAAAAAAAAATAAAAGTTTGATGTTTGAGCTTCGGGGGGGGCGTTGCATCTCACATCGTATCTGAGGCACGCACAGCCGATTATTTTGTCTACTTAGGGTACCAACAAACTTCTTATGCAAAAGTGCAAAGTGCTGATGCAGAATTTGTGCAAAGCTGGTCTTGCCGATCAATTGCAATTTCGACTCGGAACCCCTCATGGGTACAGATTGGTAAAGTGATTTCACCATTGAAATGAACCCATATCTCTGAATTGGTATATCTGATCATGCTTTCCGTAAAAAAAACAATCTGTTATATAAATTAAATTGTCCATCATGGTTCTGGTTGGTCCAGCTATTATACATTTTGGTCTATGCTTAAAATTCCGTTCCAAATAGTAAATATGCACTAATTTTGCATGTAGTTACCTAGCTTTCACTTTTGTCAGCAAATTACAACTTTGCTCTTCTATTCTATTTTTTAGCTGACACTCTTAGCTGAAGCCATGTAGATTTGAGAAGGCAGGGACAGAGAGTCCCTGGAGCAATTTCAGGCCTTGCTCACGGTCCTAAATCTGCCAACTCTGGGATTTGAGTTGGTGACCTTCTGATCACAGGCCCAGCATCCTAACTCAATGCTACTGCTCACACCACCGGCCTGATGTTTTTTTCCCCGAGCAAATTAAGGTAGGTTGCTCTGGGGTACTGCGGAGAGCCTTTCTCCTGGGACGTGAATCGTACCTTTGTGTGCTGTCTACTTCATTGTTCCAAACTATTCTATGTGTCACTTTTGAGCTCTCGGAAAGTATGAATCGTGCAAATATTCGCATTTGTGCTTCATCAGCTGCCGCCCTGGTTTCTCTCGTGTTTGTGTTTTTGGGAATTCTTTTTGTTAATTACATATTCACCCACATTTCTTTTTTTAAAATCAGCTAGCAACCATGGCTCACCTTTTGGGGCGTGGCTGAAGCTGGCATTGAATCTGCTGCTGTCCATTCCACTTTAAGCAACCCACTTATTTCACTTATGAATATCACAGTGACAGCACAGTGTTATGTATCACATAAGAGTTTTTCTGTACCTATCCTGACATCTGGGCGGGAATGTTCACCTGCTCCATTGAATATGGCCATGCTTAAAAGAATGGATTTGGGCTCAGTCCCTCTCAGGGACTCTCAGATATTTCAGAGGAGGTTCCTCTGTATGATTAACGAACTGGTACATATAAGTGACTGAGCAGTGCTGAATGACCAAACAAACTGCCATTCATTTTTGTTTAGTTAAACAAGGATGTGGATGAGTAAGGAAACTTCATAGCTAGGTGAGACCTTTATTATATCTGGAGCATAAGCAAGCTCGATTCTTGGTGGGATGTCCCTTAGGAATCCTCCCTCAGTTGCTTAATTAATTCCATCACTTTGATAATTTCCCTGCAGTACTTTTGGAAGCAGAGTTTTTTTATCCATGTTATATTTTAGTGCTTGGGTCGCTACACTGCATCGTTGGCCAGCACGCTTGCCTCATACCCCCAGCGTGTGGAGTTTGCACATTCTCCCTTCATCACGTAGTTTCCCAGGGACTCTGGCTTCAGTTCATGCATTTAGGCTAATCTCCAGGCCTTGCATGTCCACCCATGAGGACAGACAGTCCAGTGCTCAGAAACACCACAAGCTACTTAACAAACAACCATAGTGTTAACTAATTATGCCAACAAATGGAACAACAAATGTATTGGAAGTAGTGAATTCCAGTCCTAATGGAGGCCACAATTTCCCTCACATGACATGCCAGTAAGATTATGCTAAAGGTCAGTTATTGCAAATTAAAACCCTACATGGAAAGATAATTGTCTGATATCCAAGCTGGAATCGGGAAATGAGGAACACAATTTTCAATTTGCCTCTGAAGAGCAAGAGTGAGAAAAACCTGTACAATTATGATTCAGAGCTTAAATGCAGCTGGAGAGGTAAATGCAGTTGGTGAGGTAAATGCAGCTGGAGAAGTGAATGCAGCTGGAGAGGTAAATGCAGCTGGAGAGGTACAGTAAATGCAGCTGGAGAGGTAAATGCAGCTGGAGCCTCTTGTTTATAGGTGCTGTCGATGTCATCTCCTGGTGACCATTTAGATATTCCTTTCTTTTGTCTTCAGGGTTACTAAAGGCACATTCATTGTTGTGGCAATTGAGTCCATTAATCTAGGAGCAATGCATAATCAATGTTCCAACAACCTACTCAGCTTATACATGTACAGCTGACAGAAGTATATATTTTAGACTCTCTACACTGCCACTTGTCACATTACTGCCAATTGTTCATCATGGATATTTATTTATGCTTATTTTTTAATGTTAATTGTTTAATGTCTTGTCTCCTTTATACTTACTGCTGTGTAACAACCAAGCAATTCACTCTACATTGTGCTGAGTGTAACTGCATATGTGACAAATAAAACTTTGACTGATTGATCGATCTTGTTGCTGCTTACCCTCTTTTCCCCCTTTTACCTTCTCTAAGCATTACCATATTTTCTGATGTATTAGGGATTATCATAATATTTCCAGATTAAGACAATTTCAGTCTTGCCATATGTGTTTGACGTAAAAAATCAGGCCTGATTTAATTAAAAATCGTTTGTAGTCCGTGGTACTCTTCAAAGCACCAAAGTTCAAAGGCATCAATAGTCTTCCCGCCCTGCGTTTCCACTGCTCAGTATTCACATCCATAACAGTCACAGGAAAAACCATATTCTGTATGATCTTTGTTCTTTGAGACACATCGGTACTTTTGAAGATTTTTTTTCGGCCCTTCAAGTGCCAGCCTATGACATATATCTTGACTGGATCAATTTTAAGGAGGTAAAAGCAGTCTATAATGCGCACGGTGAATGTAGTATCGTCATACTTTATATCTCTTTATATTTTGTCTGTGCGCAAATTAAATAGCTATGATGATAGTCTGCATCTTTGTTTCACTCCTGGAATGTCATATGCTGGAAATTGTGCAATAGTAAGCAGCCTCCTTTGGTACTGGAGTCTAAACTGATCTCTTCTATTTGTGAGCATAATTTTGTCAGCACTTTTTTGTTCATTGCTTGTGATGTTTCTGTTAGGTATGCTGTCTGTCCTCATCAACTTCCTTTTAGACAGTGATGTTTCATAATTTAACCACCATTTTCATGAGTGTTCTCCCATGTGTCTGACCTAGTTTAATAAACTTTATTTCTTGACATTTTTGCTACACAGGTTGTCGGTACATTCCTTCCATCTCTGCTTGGTCTTTGTTCCATCGGATATCATTGGCCTACCAATGTCTTTCAACACATACACTTGAGGCTGGACTATACTAAGTGGATTTTCTGAAAAACAGTCCTTCTTTACCCATGACTATTTCCCTATTCAATGACTTTGCGGATGTTGCCATAACATTGGTCTTTGGCGTACATTTTGAAATTCAGCACTTTTCAGACCATTATCTCTCCTGAATTTTCGTTTCTCTTTGAAATTTCCAGCACACCTACTTTGACTTCTTCGGATCTTTCTTTTTGACCAAACATTTCCCAGACTCCTCTATTCCTGGAATTCTGTCCACAGTTCTCGCTCGCTATCAAATATGTCCAGTATCTTCAAGCTCTTGGGAGTTTTACTTACATAAAAATGTTCTGAGGTCAGAAAGAAAACTGATTGGTTCAGGGAGATAGACCTCCTGACCAATCTGATTGGTTAAGCAACTAGAGGAGATGAAACCAACCAATCAGATGTCTTTCTTGTCTAGTATTTCTTCCTAACAGTAAAAAGTGTGAGAGTTTCAGTCCCGATGTTACAGAATCCCAGAATTCACAGCTAAAATAAAACAAATCATTTAATGTCTCTCGGCGAAATTGATGGAGGGGAAAGGCAAGGAATAATTGTTACTTAGGTCAATTCATTTTAATATAATATTATAAATGTTGCAATTTGCAATATTTGTTTTATTGTCTTGAAAGCTAATACCTTAAAATGAGAGTGTATTCAGTTATTAAGCACACTTTTAATGGTTGGCAGAGCCATTTACCATATAGCTTTTAGATTTAGAATTAGTTTTTTCTTCATAAACATTAACTTTCTGTTTTAGGAACAATGTAACAAACTGAGAAAAAGTGTGTTGGTGGCCATAGTGGAGTGAAACCTTGTTTGAGTCATGTTCAAAAGAAATTACTTTGTTTGGCTGTGTACCCAAATTAAAATATCTTTATATTAATAATCACTGCCATTTTTTGTTATGATTGCAAAATGTATATAAGAGAAACAGACGTTTTCCTGGACACAAGCGGTCCTTGGATCAAAAAGGGTTGAGAACCACTAGAGCGAAAGACATAATTTCCAAGATGGGTTTTGGCGTCACCTAGTGGCTATATTTATATGTATTTATAGGCAGTATAGTTACTCAGAAGGTTAAAGCATGACCCCTAGTGGTAAATTAGTGTTTTTTACTGGGAAAAGATTTAGAAATTTTATGCTTGAACAATAAAGGATGGGCATAAAATACGTATAAAGAAACAAAATCAACAAATCATTATTTTACTGTATAGTGCAGCTTTTCAGAATTCATTTACAAAAGATTTAATTCTTAATATACTTATAATATTGGAAGCAATCAAATAAAAATTATTAAATTGAATCAACAATAATTGGTACTGTACAGATCCGTGTGGGGATCAATAAAGTATCAATTATTCCATTAAAATTCAAACTGTGTCACATTCCAACGATACCAGTACGTCTTGCAGTGAAATGTTATTTTTCAAAACTGGTGACATAAAGCAGAACAGTGGGATACAAATGTAGCAGGGCTTGACAGGGTTAGATAAAAAATTTCATAGGAAACTAACAGTTCTGGGGGGGATACACATGTCATAACATACAGATGTGCAGTTATAGTAGTATGTGCAAATAATAAAGCAGTGCATCGGCAGGCAGACGTACAGATGTGCAGTTATAGTAGTATGTGCAAATAATAAAGCAGCGCATCAGCAGGCAGAGGTAGTTCCATAAGTAATAAACAGATTTTGTAACAGGGCAGGTTAACAGCCAAGTGCAATGCTAGGCGATGCCCTGGTTTAGGGTTCGAATGGCGTGCAGGAAGAATCTCCACCTCATTCACTCTGTATTGGCTTTCAGGGAGTGGAAGCATTTTCCTGACCTCAACAGAGAAAAAAGTCCATTATTTGGGTGGCTGGGGTCCTTCACTATATTCCTGGCCTTGGTACAGCACCACTTCCTGAAGATGGACTGCAGGTCAGAGAGCTTAGTGTAAATGATGCCCTCTACTGATCGCAGAACCCTCTGCAGAGCTCGTCTGTCCTGCATGGTGCAGTTCCTGAAGCAGGCTGTGATGCTTCCTGTCAGGATGTTCTCAGTAGTGCAGGAGTAAAAGTTCTTTAACACCTTTGTAGGCAGTTTGAAATCCCTGAGGTGTTTGCAGTGCTGTAAATGCTGGCGTGCCTTCCTCACCAGGGTGTTAGTATAATCATTCAAAACCATTCAAAGACCAGTGTGATGTGCTCTACATTCGTGGTGTCAGGCAGCATTCTGGATGAGCTGAGGCTGCCTGACTGATTTTTTGCCAAGACCCCCGAACACACTATTACAACAGTCTTGTGTCCAGAGCTTTAGAGATCTGGACCCCCGCAACCCTAAATAGGACAAGAAGGTACAGATGATGGATGGATGGATGGATATGCAGTACTTTTAACAAGGAGTCATTGCCACAAATCACTGGGCCCAAGGTCCCTACACTCTCAGAAGAAAAGGGTAAAAGTTTGTACAAACTGAGAGTGGAAAGAATAAGCCTGAAGTTACAGTGGAAGGAAAAACTCCCTCAGACAGAGGAAGTAGCTTTGCCAGGATGAGGCCTGTCCTATTTCCAGACCCCCATGGTGTGGAACAGAAAAGCAACGATGCGAGACACCAGGGTGAGTGTCAGAAAGAAGCTCCAACAGGTCAAATATATCTAGGCAGTGTATTTCGGAGGGAGAGGCAGGTAGCTATGGAGACTGGGGAAATGGCTGCATGCAAACAAGGGAAACTGCACCGAGAGCTGGACATAGCTTTAGGGATAAGAGCATGATTAGCAACCAGAAAATTCATCTTCATGTTCTCCAGTTGCTTCATCTCGGTATCATTAGTGCCAGCATAAATAACAATCAGAGAAAAATTGCGTTTATGTTCGTTAGCACTGTAAATTGCCAGTGATGTTGGCCATTCTGGCATACAGAAAATTTTTCACTGTGGTCTCTATTTTACATTTCTTAAGATGGGATTGCCTGTTACCACTGCATTTTCAACAGCTTCTAGCAAGCAACTTATACTTCGTCCCAGGTAAAGGTCAGAGGTGGAGATTTCAGGTCCAGAGAGTACAAATCCAGACCAAGATTCTGTTTCAACAAACCAGTTGAGTATAAAGAGTCACAGTCACAGAGAACTCGACTGGTTGGTTGAAACAAAATCTTGCTCTGGATTTGTACTCTCTGGACCTGAAATCCCCACCTCTGGTAAAGGTATCAGTAACAGTGCTGCCTTTAACAGAAAATAGCAGGGGACTTAGGGCCTGCAGTGAATATTCTTCAAGTTAAAGTTAACTTAGTAGGGTTACCTACAGTTAATCTTAGTCTTGGATTAATTTAAATTTTAACAATAAAAACTAGACAGAGTAGTACAATATCTTGAATAAAATCAATGACCAGTGGTATGTATATCATTGTTTTCTTGGGACTGTGAATTTTCATGAAGGCATGCAGTGTTCATTAAGTTATATCATCCAGCACTGATTTTGTGCCGTTAACATCATGCATTTCATTAGATGTTTCCATCAGATGCAGTGAACATGGTTTTCATAAGTGATTAGTTACCATAGTAAAAAGCCATTATTAATTTGTACGGACCAATATTTTAGACTTGCAAAAAGTTAACACAAATGATTGCAATAGGAAAGTCTAGTTATGAGGTCTGGGAAAGGTATGCAGGTGGTGAGTGGATCTATGCCCATATCCGGATGGTCAGAGGTTCACATCCCATGGTTGGTAGAGTAATTTTATTACTGTTGGAACCCCAAAAATTGCTCCTGGGATGCTGGGTAAATGGCCAACCCTGCATTTTGACCTCAGGATTTGCTCCTATCTGTACGGTATATGTCTCAAGACGATATTCATATGTACTTATATCCATAATTTAGAGATCTTTATTATCTTCCCTGCATGTTATGCTATGGCTGCCTTAGTTTGGCTTGAATGGAGAATGTTTAATGTGGTCTGCAAGGCAGTCAGGACATAACAGGGAAAATAACTTCAAAAATTGTTTCTTTACAAGGTTAATAGTGATACACAGTGTCATGGTATTTTTTACAAAAATAAAAAAACATCAAAAAGTGTATTTAAGACAATGTATGCATAAAGCTTACACACTGTATTCCTATAATTATTTCTTTATCGTACACAAACAATGTCGTAGATTTTAAGAAAATTACATGTTCTTGGTGATATGTTATGAATCACCTCTAGGTGGCAGAGTGGCTCAGCAGCTAGGGCTGTATCTGCAGGCCTGATGGGCTGGGGGTTTGAACCCTGCCCTTTTCTCTGTGTGAATCCTGCACAGAGTACATTCACCCATGCTGTGAGGTGAACTGGCATTATTGCCCAGGGTGCACGAGTGTGAGCCCTGTGACGGACCTGTTTCTCCTGCTCACCATGGCCCTCTACTGGAACAGGGATCACAGAAGAAAGATGTTTGCATTGATAATGTGTATGACTACAGCCTCCCTCTGAGACTGCTAGCCAACATGCTGGTGGGATAAGGTATACAAAGTGATGTATATGTGTACAGCGTGCTTAACCAACATTGTTCCCTTATTGGTATATGTAACAGACAAACTACCCTACTGTGAGTGTGCATTATACACTCTATATTTTTTTTTTTCAAAGACCATTTATTGATAACTGAGTGCAATGCACTCATGAATATTTAATATCGTCTGATTGTTGCATTATGTAAACAAATATGTAATCATTTATGCATGATTTACACAAGACGTTACAGAAGTTGCTACTGTATCTTATTGTACTTGCATAACCCACTTGCACAATGATTTGCACAAAATCCTTGATATTTATTACTGCATGTAAATAAATAAATTCTCATTTATATGGTTATAAGTATGTATGTGTACAACTTCCATTAGTAAATGTATCCAAAATTGTGTTTGTCTTTATTATCATTATTAATGTTATTATCAGAGCACATGACTATTCCTTTATTTCCATACTACATTTATTTTACATTTGAATGCGTAAATACTTGGCGTAGCAGCCAAATCCGCAACGTGCCCAGGAGCTGGACATTCTTGTCCCGAATCATCATGGCCAAAGGCATAAAGCTATATTGAGTTGTAAAATTATAAATGTATAATTCTAAAAGTGTGTACTTCCTATCACACATCATTTCCAGGCTGTTCCGCAATCATGTTCTTGCTGGTTTTTGTAATTGCAAGTGTCAAGAGCGCTCGCTTGCCATAGAGCTCTGCTCGAATTGTATTTTAATTTAGATTGAGACAGCACTGTCAAATCTCCCCTCGGGCAACTGTATCAGGTCATGACATTTGCATCTGGCAAGATTCTGAGAGGCGAGGTTAATGGTAGGAAGAAAAACCGTGGGAAAAAAAAATGTCCTTCCCGTCTCAACAGACCTGAAATTAAAAAGGAAGAAAATGCAATTTAAAGACATGAAGTAAACACTCACCTAACACTTGTTTCCGGCACACACACAATTTCTCAGCACTTGTCCAATTTCGTTATAGCCGCAAGGCAATGCATTTTAACATCTAGTTCTACACCACTGATTAAAATTGAAATGCTGCTATAAAATCAATCCTTATGACATTTTAAAGAATAAAACATGGGGATTTTTATACAAAGAAACATTTTGTTTCTTTTTCAAGGATTTTATAAGAGATGTCAGAAAGGAACTTTGCTGTCAGGTGTATGTTCCTGTACAGATGTTCAACAAAACTACATGCTTATATACAATACTTATGGAATTTACTTTTCCTTGAAAACAAAATACTTAGTGACATATTCCCAGGGTGATAAGGCTGTTGTTCAGTTGTAGAAATGAGTAAATACAACAAATTTGAAAGTGAATTGTTTTGCTGTTGTGTATAAATTTGACCCAGGGATGAATATTTGACAGGAACCTGAACAAATGATATTGTATTGTCAAGGTAGACAATAATATTTTCCAAGTTTCTTTGAATGATAATTGTGTTTTCCCTATTATTATTTTTTATTGCACTTGCATGTGCTAGGGACAATTGTGAGATAATATTTTGTTTAATTCAATTGGTAGTTTAAATCAACATTAATTTATTGCTAGATTTGGTATATTTGTATGGTTTTTTTCCATAAGTGCTCTAAAATATATTATTAACTAATACAGAAATGGTTGTAAATTTCAAGTGATTATACTATTTCCAGATAAACCAAGGATTTTTAACTTTCATAATAAGGTTCCCTCCATCTTCCAAATGCTCATCCTTATCAGGGTCACATGGGGGTCTGGAGCCTATCCTAGGCTACACAGAGATGGGGTACACCCTGGACAGGATGTCAGTACATATACACCATCACAATAAGGAAAAGCCTGTTCATTTATATAGCACAATTCAGACTACAGGCAATTCAAAGTGCTTTACAAAGACAGAAAGATACATTTAAATACAAGACATTAAAATCGTGTCTAAAGGACAAAAAAGCCTTAAAGCCAAACAAGCAAACAAATAGTCCATTGAAAAGAAATTACATTTCAGTGACAGTGTATGATTAAACTGATTTAATTTGTTGAAAAGCTGAAGCAAACTTGATTCTGGGAACACTTGGTACTGTAAACCTCTCCCAGATAACCTCAAGGTTCTGGATGCTTCATAATGTTCGTGTAAATCAGAAATGTATTTAGGCCTGAGACCATTTAGTGCTTTGTACATACGTAATAATATTTTTAAATCGATCCTGTGATGTACAGGAAGCCACAGAAGGCATTTATGGACCAGTGTGATATGCTCTCCTTTCTTGGTGTCAGTGAGGACTCTGGCAGCAGCACTCTGGATGAGCTGCAACTGTCTGATAGATTTTTTTACCAAGACCTGCGAACACACCATTACAATGGTCTAGTATGCGAAAAATAAATGCATGAACAAGCTTTTCTTTATCTTGTTTGGACAGAGATCTTTTAATTCTTACTGTTTTTATGGTGCTATTACGCCTTTATGTGGCTGTTGAAATTAAGGTCCGAGTCCAGAACTGCAACAAGATTTCTGGCTTGATTTGTAGGTTTCAGTGTCATGGATTCAAGGTGAGCAGTGACTCTTGATCTTTCTTTTTTGGGGCTAAAAACAATAATTTTAGTTTTTCTTGGTTCAATTACAGAAAATTCTAGCACGTCCAATCCTTGATTAGTTCAATGCACATACTCAGTGAATCTAAGGGACTATAGTCACGAGGTGACACTGTAATGGAAAGTTGGGTGTCATCTGCATGATTATGGTAAGAGATGTTATTGTGTTCCATAATCTGAGTAAGGGGGAGCATGTAGATGTTTGTATGTAATAGAAGTGGCCCAAGAACGAACCCTTGAGGTTTGATAACTACAGTATTCATGGCTCTTGGAAAAAGGCCTGACTGAAGAGAACTATTGACTATTTGTTGCACATCTGATGCTAAACAATTAATTAATTAATACAATTATACAATTAAAACATCTTTAAAGAACCTTGTAGGCAGATGGTCAAGGCAGCAGGTAGTATGCCTAAGGCGTTTACCAATTTCTGTCATTTCTGCATGGCCTAGGAGTTGAAAATGTGCAGAATTAACTAAAGCAGTCTTAGACAACGGCACCGGTAACATCGACATTTTGGCCAAGATGGAATTACAAACTGTTTGTCTTGTCCTCATAACTTTATCGTTGAAAAAAGATACAAAGTCATAGAATGATTTGGTGGATAACAGTTCAGGAGGATGCAATACTTTGTCAGCTTGTCAACAACAGTAAATAAGGTGTGTTCATTATTGCTTTTTTTATTAATGATTTTTGAGAGAAAAGACTCTTGCCTATGTTAGTTCTAAGTGATAGCTTATACCAGTGTGGCATTTCTCCGTGGCCCTTTTTTCTTACCAGAGACAACTCTGACCTTCGTGGGGGCTACGGCATCAATAATGTTTAGAACTTTAGATCTGAAACTGTCTACAAGATTATTGACAGGGGCTGAAGGTAGAGCTGGTGTGGGTGTCAAAGCCCGGGTAAATAATACACACACATTTTCATTTATATAGCATTTCTGATTATATCTGTTTTGGCTCTGCTGATATCAGCAGAGATGGTCATTTTGAAGAAGAGTAATGAGTGGAAAGGGCAACATCAGTCAGTCAGTTATATCTACACCTTTGGAAGTAATTAGGTACCTCGGTACCGCAGGAGGAAAGAGGAGCACACAAATCCCACACACACAGAGTTCAAGTGGGGCTCAAACTCCATCCTCAGAGATGCAAGGTAACTGTGCTACCCACTGAGCCACCCACTGGAATCGCATTACAGAAGAGTAATTGATGAGATAACTGAGAGCTTGAATTGAGGCCATTTCTGTGTCCTGGAAGCAGGGCAAGAGCCTGTCTGAATCTGTCGGTCAGGGGAAGTCAGTGCGATGGTGCCGCCTTAGATTCTGCTGCCATGGAAAATGTAAGAACATGACATGGCAAGCCGGACAGGTTGTTTATGTGGAGAGGGCAAAGCCTTCCATTCTGGACGAGCTACACAGCGCACAAAGCCAGCCGGCGGTGACTCCCAGTAGCCTGAGGACTATACAATAAGCTGGAACGTGGAGTGGCATTGAAAAAGGAACCGTGACAAGCTGAAGGAAAAGCTAACAGCACGACAGGAAGGAGCGAGGCCTTGTACCAGAGCAATGGCACTGAATGCTTTCTACTCACCTAGCTGTAGGAATAGCTTATGGCATAGTGCACCCTGGGACAGTGGTGACAGAAATATAATATATCAGTCCTATGTTTAAATAAAACAATGTTACTATTACTTAATGTAATGTTACATTGTAATACCTTGATTTCCCTGTTCCATGCTATTTGCCTCACTTGTATGTCGTTTTGAATAAAAGTATCTGATAACGAAACAAATATAAATAGATTAGCATTACCCATGAAACCCTTTGGGAATGCCATACCCCTGTATTCAGGGGCGAGCTGGTTGTTTCTGCATGGTTTCCCCGCCCCCCCTCTGATGTTTCAGAGATTAAATAAATTGTAGTGTAGATCATAATTAGTTAGCTGGTCAGCAGAACATGCTGCGGCAGCATCTCCTACATAATAAACATATTTATTTAATATTTAGTGTGGTGATTGCTTTGTTGCCAGCCACATTCATGGTCGGAGTGAAATCCTGTCCTTGTAGCTGGATCAGAAAGCAAAGAAGACCACTGGCTGCTTAGTTTTTCATTATTAAATCCTGCAGGGCATTTTGTCTTTTTGTTTAGAGATAGGGGTAGCATCCGCCTTAAAAGGCATTTTAATGTAAAACGGACACATTCATTTTGTAAGGGATGCATGCAATCAGGCTTGTAATAAAATCTAAATAAATGATCTAGCAAAGCAGAAGCTAAAAAATAGGGTAATGTGTAACTGATTAGATATGAGCTAGCAGGAATGCTAAATGAACACCTTTTCTACAAATAATGTTAAGATGTAATTTGTCAGTTCTCAGAAAGCCTTTATCGCCAATGCATAGGTATCTACAAACTTCCATTAATCTCTGTCTCCTTTGATATTCTCTATAAAGTAGTATCAGCATCTTGGATTTTAATCTGTTTTGGGATTCGTGGGTCTTCAAGCCAATGTGCAATCTCTATGGCAAAAGTAGACACAGTAAAAAATAATAGCATAATTTACCAGTGAGCACTGCATTTTGACCTAACCAGTTTTATCACTGTAGTTCCCGTTCTACTTTTTCCCATGGAAGAGAGACTGCTTCCTCAAAAGCCCAAGGTTCTGTTTTTACATTATATTTTTAGCCCCAGGCAAAATTCTTGAAGTCTGACAGGCTGACTGAAGTCCTTTCAGATGGTGAAATGCTGTACTGGACACAGCTGCTTGTCCATCAATGGTGATCATGTTCAGAACATATTTACACATAAATCTCAACATTTCTGCAGGTCGGAAATTTATCATGTAGACTGACAGATTTTACAGTCCCGTTTCACATGTTTTCCACACTGAAAATAACTTACATTAATTGTATTTATTTAATTATATATCATACTTTATTGCATTCAATTGCATTTAGATCTGTTTGCTTTCATTACATTCCCTTTAGCTGTAACTCTGTTTATTGATTGCTTTGTTTTCAATAGCTTGTATTAATAGTGAAAATAGTTCAAAATATATTGCATTTCAAATTTGTTAAATTTCATTGAGTTTATTTCCTGTGATGTTTTAATTATACCCATCAGTGGTTCCAGTGTTTGTCAGTTGTGTGAAATCTTTGTAAATTTGGATTGTGAAAGCAGTTTTTTTTTAAATCCCGATCATTCATCTGTATTAACCGCATTCATTCATAAAAACTAAGGTTTCAAAACTCCTGTTGGCGGCTTGCACTATGCATATTTGCCGTATCTCAAAGCCTGGTCCTGTTGGCGCACAATCTAAGGAGAGTCAAGCTTTTTTTTTTTTTTTTGGTCCCAGTTGACAAGCGCTGCTTTTCTGGGCCTGCCGTGCCATCTGGTTTATCCACATTCCTTTGAAGACAACCGGCACTTTGGAAGACGGCCTCGATCGAGAGCGGCTCAGTAACCGAAGCCACACGTTGTGCAATGTCAAGCTGTTGTAAGACAAGGGAGATCTCCTCGGTAACACAAGTCCGAGACTGCCCTTTCACATGCCTGTCTTTCAGCTTTGCCCTGCAACAAATACCCACAATCTGTAATTTTGAACAGGCCGAAATATGCAAATTCTGTTTTTAATAGAGGCTGAGGAAAAAGGGTAGAACTCATTTTTGGTACCAGGTGTGCCTTGGGGCAGAGATATGTCAATCAATGATCCTTGAAAGAACCTTACTTGATGGTTTGTAATACATTGAACATCAAGTGTTGCTACCTGTGACCTTTTATATCAGTTGCAAGTGCAACGCTTAATACAAAGACCATTGTTTGTTTTTTTCCAAGAATCCAATACAAACCCACTTACTCAGAAATGTCACATTGGAAAAATGCTTCTGGTCCCCGATACCTACACAAATTCATATGCGCCTCGTCTGTGGAAAGCGTAGGTGTGATATTTGGGAAAAAAACCCCCCAAAAGTGTATATGGCGGGCAACAGGTTTAAAATAGTATTTGTTTTCCAGATTATATTATAATTTAAGGCATGATTCACAGGACAGCAGAAGTCTGAGGTCGTGCCTTAGTCATTTTCTCCTTCTTCAGTTTACTGAAATCCACCCTGAATGTGGCCCAATTGCTGTTTGTATTATGAAAACAGCAAGCAGCTTAAACTTTTTTTGCGGTGAGATCGAGACATTTCCGCAAACGAGATTCAAAAAAACCATGTAATGCTTTGGAAAACTTGGGTTTGCTAAAAATATTGTTTAATGTCATCAGACTTAATCCTGTCAAAAAGTTTACTGTGAAACTTAAACCACAATGTAAAAATAATGAAATACATCATGTGACATTACACTGAAAGATTAGTGGCATATAAAAGTGAGACAGATATTTGTTAACAGACTGTAACAGAAAACATTCCAGCTTCATTCTGATTGAGCTTAGTGCCAGGTCCCCCAAAGCAGGTGACATCTTCTCAGTGGGAAATGAGGTAAGATGGGGCTAGTATGTGCCTTTAAATAGATGTGATCAATGTAAAAGGAAAGACCATGGACTTCTGTACCAAATTAAACATAAACTGCTGTTATATTCTGCAGAACCATTCATTTAAAATTATGCAAGACTGGGAAATATTTTTCTGGCAGCCACACAAACAATAACAATCACTTTATTTTTGCCCTATAGGATATACCCCGGGCTTTCCTGCTGGCTTTCGGAGTGTTTTGGTGCTGTACTGTATGTGTCAGTTTGACAGTGCGACTTTCCAGGCTGGGACTGAATGCTCTGACCTTGGTGTAATGACAGAAATCCTGCCTGCCATTCATCATTTCGGGGAGCCTGTGAGTGCATGCGGCAGAAGTACGACGTCGTTCTCTGTACGAAGAACACGTCGGCTCTCGGCCTGGGAGTTGCAACACCTTTGTTTGTCCTGAATCGAGGCAAATTAGCGCAGAGTCTTTCCTAGCTTTGCCCAGTTGCCCAGCTCCATGGAGAGAAAGGGGGAACCAGGCCTTTCTCTGCTATGAGGGGGGGTATATGGACATTGGCAGTTACGGAGGGCTCCGGACTGCGACAGCCTCACAGAATCATTTAAAATAAACAAACAGACAAACAAACAAATAAATCAAGTGCACCCACCCAGTGATGCCCTGCCTATGCACAGTCCTGTTACTTCAGTGAGTGTAGGTTGCAGGTGGTGGGGGGGGGTCACAGGAAACCCCTCTCAGGGCACGTGGAGTAATCAGGATGGAATGCAAATGGATGACGAAGGGCAGGGAAAACAACAGATTATCACCTCGGTGGTATTGACTGAGCAGAGTGTCGGCTGACAGGAAGCATGGATCTGCTCCAGTGCTAGAAGCCTGATAACAGGGGGAGCCCATTGACCTGCGTTCCATTTATTATTTGGAGGTTATCCATGGTAACGGTCTTGGGGGGGGATGGTGAATGGTGGAAGATCACCACCATTCACTGCCCACCTCCCGCCACTAATGGGCTGTAGTTACAGCTATGCCCGTCATATTCCATAAAACAGGGCATTTATGGTTGGAGACTATAAATACATCAAATAATACCAAATATTGCATCAACATGATTTGTATAAGTGATCTTTTAACTTATATAAATTCAATAAACCAGAATTTTATTTTTCTGAACATAATCTGCCGGTATATCAGTTCATGAGTGACACTTGTTAAACCTAGAGTGAGATTATTTGAGATCACAAAATATCAGTAAGAAATATGCACAGGATGTTTATCTACTTTACTTCTGTTGAAGTGCTACATTTAAAGTCGGTATTTTTACTGTAATTGAAACAAACAAGTGCAAATAGATAAAGCTTGCTGAAATGCCACCGGGCAGATTAACCGACACTGAGCAGATGTACGGGCTAATTTGAAATCCTTAATGAAGAAAAGCCTCCCATTGTAATCCAGGTTAAAGCAACGCTTACAGGAACATCACTCTTTTCCCTGGCTTTCACCTCTGATCGGCCGAACGGCAAGTCCAAGTCAGATCAGAGAAATTCCCTGACGCCACCTGACAACTGCAGACTGCAGTTTATCATTTTGACTCGCGGCTACTTGGTCTGATTCGACAAAGCTGCGTGAAATCCGCCACCGCGACGGCTCAGCGCCCTGCTGGGAGGCCCTCCAGACCGGTCTGCCCTCCTGTGAACCGGCCGTAGGACAAGTCCAGCTACCCTGTGTTCGCAAAATGTAAATGCCATCAACGTGAACAATTATTACAGCATAATAGGCCTGTTGAGGCAGCTTTACTGCAATTAAACTGGACATTAAAGGGCAGGCAGGACGTTTGTCAACATGGTGCAATGTTCAACACGGACGAGTAAGGTAACAATTACAGCAAATACGTGCTTGACAAGCAGGATCAAAAAGTACACAACATTAGCGAAATTACCAATTTGGGGAGAACAAGCGGCTTGGGATCCACGCCTGGCTGGGCCTCAAGCCGTTCTATAATGCCCGCCGGTTGCTGGAAGTTTGCGAAGCGCCCCCTATTCCGTCCTTGTCACTCAACACAAGATAAAGTGGTGCCTCCCTCCACTGGTGCTGTTTCGACAATCCCGGGAACATCTGCGGCCATGACTCACATATCAAAGCGATGACATCGTTCTCATCTTTCCGTCCTCTGATGAAGGCCTCTGTTAGGCGCCGTCAATATGCTACCATAGCATCCAGTGCTGTGTTACATCGATGTGTCTTATTCCTCTTCGCTATATAAATATAATATGCATTCATATTGTGTACACACCTATAAAAACTGCAAAGCAATAAATACTGTGGTGTATTTGCACACCCTTTGCATCCTATTTATTATTTACTGTTGTCTTATATTGCACCGTTTTGTCGTTTATGCTGTCCTGTATAGCACTATTGTTGTCCTACTGTCCCCCTATCCACCTGTCCCCTCCGCTGCAACTGGGGCACAAGAATTTCACTGTGTCCCTCTGAACATGTGACAATAAAACATGAATCTTGAAGTTCAAAATAAACAAGAGCAAAAAACAAAAACTCAAAAATGATCCACACCTTTTTAGCATTATTAACACATGTGATATTTTAGCTATCTTAAATAAATTAGTTCCACCATTTCCAAACAGTTCAATGTTTTTTTTCCAAATGCCAAATTGCGGGTCTCTCTGAATGTGTTTACTGGACTGGAAAAGAGAACAAGTGGTAATTTCTGAGCTTTTAAGTCAGAATCTGACAAATTGCTTGATATTTACACTGATTTCAAAAATGATCAACAGTGCAATAATTGTTGGAATGCATTCTCGTTATGTCCTGGGAAACTAATGGTAATTTTATGCCACCCGGCAGCATGCAATTCCGGCTGTTGACATTTGGTGGAGCTCTTGCCTTGTCATTTTCAACATTATGGAGGACGGGAGCTGGGAAGGGATGGGGCAGAGCAGGAAAAAATCGGGGGTTCGTGGGGCATAGCGTTCCAGGATCAGTCACATTGACTGTCTAAAGACATGATGCAGGTTCTGCACAAAAGCCTCAAAACGGCGACTGGTGACACCCAAAACTAGTCACCTATTATCTAAAAAGTCATCTCCATTGAGACTTTGTCCTCACTCAGTACAACATCCTGTGAGGTGGTAGATGTTACTATCAAACACCATTTTATGGCTTCTTCTTACATTTGTACATTTTTTTTTTGTGCAGATTAAAAGTAACAAATTGCTCATCCATCTTCTGCCAAAGCTCAATATATATACAATATAATTTGTTTTATAAATTGACCCGAGATGAAAGCTAAAAGTCTTCGCAACAGTAAAGGTGGTGTGGGGGAAAATAAAGAGAGGAATTCAGTAGACACCTGTTGTCACTAAGATGCAGTAATTCTGCAGTAGTTTGCTGGACAGGCCAGTTCTCAACACCAGGGCTGTTGGGGGGTAGCCGGTTCTGTAGTCTTATTGTTAGCCTAGCAGATATACATACACAAATACGCACACATGCACGCATTGTATCTGCACGGCTTGCTCTTAGTTCTTGTTATATATCATACAGTAGAATAAGTTAGACGCGTGAAAAATTCACTAGTAGTTTATATAAGATATTTGCAGGTATTTTGCTGCATTTTGGAATATGCAGCATACAAAAACAGTTTTCCTGTAAAAATAAGAGCCTTCCTGACTCATAACAGCCTAGTAGACGGCCTTCCTCCAGAATGTGAACCTTTATAGTTTGTACAATGTATAATACATATAAGCTACTGTAAAATATCTTTATTAATTAATGCTGTACAAAAAAAAACATTCTTGACATCATCAATAAGTAGACCTCATGTTGGAGTTGGAAAAACGCTGGCAATCTTTTTTTGGCTTTTGATAAGCTACGTCAAAAACATGTTTGAATTATGGGATAAAGTATGCAGCCGTCGTAGGAAAACGGAAGCGTCTCAGAACAGCTCAGCTTTCCGGCATACTCGCTGATTTCCCGGCGTCTTTAAAGCCTTAAGTCACGTTTCCTTGTAGCAGGGTTAGGGCGTGGGGGGTGCGCTTGCAATTTTAAGGCTCTGACACGGAGGATTTAGTATCGTCTACTTCTTACTGATTACACGGGGCACAAGACAAAGGTATACAAGCCTAGCCAGGGCATTTATTTGCCTGTGAAGCAAGAGAAGTAATTGTGTGTGGAAAAAAGAGAAAAAGCGGCCACCTTCTCCCGGTTATCGCCAGCCAGACGGCCTCTTTCCCAGAGACGGAAATGCTAATCATCAATCTCGCCCGCGTGCTACGTCTCTGTTTAATAGCTGATAGGGCGTCTCCAAAGGCTCCGTTCGTTCTTTGTTTAAAATGACATATAATGGGCCCGTCCTTATCAGTGTCTAAATGCATTTTCTGAGCTGTATCCCCACTAGGGGATATGGTCCAGTCTAATAAATACGTGCAGGATTGATTTTGAGCCTGGGATAATTTAATCCATCAATTTCACATGAAATGAATATGCAAAAGGAATTGTGTGTGTGTGTGTGTGTGTGTGGGGGGGGGGGGGCTGTCCACTTCAACTGTGAAAGACGGAAGGAGACGGGAAAACAGTGGGAAGTTCTTATTAACGTAAAATGGATTTGAGGGATGGGACAATGTGGACACTATTAGTATCTGCCAGGACTGCCCAATACCTGCATAATTTGCATCTTTTCATTACAGGCGCCTTACTGCTAATAAGCGACCATCTATTTAGTTATGTTTAAACATGACGTGCTTTGAATGAACACAAACGAATGTATCCCCTGTCTTCTTGGTGTATTACTGGTCAGTATAATGTGACAGACATATTTTCCGCGGCGAGTCATAATTACGATGCCCAGCAACAACCCGTTAACAAAGTGCGGCCGGAGTGGCGTGAAATTCGGTTGTCGTGTTGAGCAGTCATCTGCACTGGCCGGACGCTCCAGCGCTCGTCAGGCGCCGCTGCTGTCGAGGCAAAGCGAATTCGTTAACGGGACTCTGATGCCAGGTAGAATTAGAGCCGGTGGCCAAACGTGATGCGACGCGGTGAGATTAGCGCCATTAGCATGATGGATAAGCGCGGCCGATGGCTCGTTTTAAAGCTCCGTGGCACGCGGCGTGATCTGATGTCAGGGCCCATCTCTCAAAGAAGAGACGTGAATCACCTCTGAGTGCATAAAGACAGTCGACCTGCTTCTCTTTACGCCTGTGGATTGGATTAAAGTCCATAATTATTCTGTTTATAGGGGTAAGCGTGTGCACACATTTATACAAGTATTGTTTGTGTTTCCAGCAATTACTTATTAGCAGAAGAAGGTGTTCTTGTTGCTGTTTGTGTTTTGGTAGGGTATTTAAAAACAGTTAATAATGATTCCTTTATAATATAATGATCAACTTAAATGCCAAACTATCCATCCATGCGTCTTCTTGTGTAATCTGATTAACTCATTGTAGTTCCAGGATTGAAAATGTGGAAGCACACAAAGATATTTCATATAAGCCATACAGAGCTGGAATTCATTCATTCATATTTCTGCATATGGATTGAAGTTGGCATGCATTACTCAAAGGGAATTTCGGTATGAGCTTCATTCAGGCAGTCTTAGCTACACCTGCACCTCTTCTCCGTGGTATTTGATAAAACGATAAAACATCTCACTGTGAACTTTACAAATTTTTTTTCCCAGCTGGCTTGGTAGTGGGTGTGTGTCCCTGTGGGGGGGATGGGTTACGAAGCACCCCTTTCCCTGGTCCTGAATGAGGGTCAATTTGAACTTGTAGATCAACGAGTTTTGGACTCCCCTGAGAATTAGATTACACAGGAATGCATATGAAAGGGGCATCTGGATGAGCGAGGGGGATGTAGAGAGTATCTCGCTCAATGCGGGCCTTTGATCGGGAACAGAGGCGAGCGCGCCGTGGCTCAAAGCTCCCGGAAGCGTCCTTTCAGCACCGTGGCGGCTCACATGGGGCATCCCGAAGTCATCTCGACAGCTTCCTGACATACCCCTCGCCCGCTGCGCTTACGGTTAGCTTCCGCTTCTTGCTCGCCCGCCGGCAGACTGTCGCTCTGTTCAAATTGCGATTAGCTACTCCGTAATGAATCGACTCCGTGAAAGTGCAGGTGGAATCTGAAGTCCCATTGATGGATCACTACGGGTGACCTTGGGGACGGGGGGGAGGGGGGGAGACCTCAATGCAATCTTTGAAACCTCTCAGTACAGTACAGCAGAGTTTAGCCCTGTTCAGTACACAGTCTTTGTTTGAAGTATGAAAAAGATGCACAGATCGAGCTTCTTTTAGGACAAAACATCCATTATTTATGGATTTTACACAAGTGTTGGTTGAATTTGGAAAGAAAGAACCCTTTAAATATCTATTGAGAGAGATTCTCCATACTCAAAGAAATATTTTATATTATAAGCAGATAACTTTTTAATCTAAAATCGGACTCATTTCTCTTTCTTGGTCAAACTTGGTGGCTCAGAAAGTCTAAACATCTTAGAAGCATAGATGAACATGAGTTTTCCTTTTAAAAAGATAGATGAGAGCTGGTAACAAGCAGCGTCCCAATGTTTCCCAGCTGATATACAACACTTTCTACTCTATAATTCTGCAAGGCTCCAGCTTACAGGGCAAAGGGTTACACTAAAGGAAATGAAATCAGTATTACGCACAATTTATGTGAGATACTCAAGAATAATGCATGCATGATCTGAGCGCTGTTTTCCAGCCTACTGCACTATTATTGACTATTCATTTTTTCTGCTTGTCATTGATGTATGTGCCGGAAGACCAGGCAATGCATATGTAACCTATAGCCCTTTAAATATACATTCACCAGAACTAAACCTCGCAATGATTTTGCCCTTATCTGCATTTGCAGGTTGGTAAGATCCATCAATGTTTATGAAACTAAGCCATGTAATTCTGTTGCATTTGTCTAGAGAGCACGCGTTGGGAACTTTTCCATTACACAATAAATATTGTGTAGCAACATTTAAAATATTGCCCGCGAGGTGTTTTATATTATTTTTTAGAGGATTTCCAAAATATGTTATGAGATAAGAAAGATAGAATAATTCTCCCCTATTTCACGGAAAGATAGCTAGGTTTTATTAATGACCTGCCATAGAAAGTGGATGGGTAATTAAAGTTTTTCCGCTCTTCCTGGCAGGACATTGGACAAATTTTGTTGATGGTTTGATAACCAAAGGACACTAGCAGAAAACAAAAAAAGGAAAAAAGAATGCTATTGATAATATAATTCCTCATTCGATTTGTACGGGACAGCCACTACTATCAGTTAATTTCACCTGTGAATAGTTAATTATCCACCAAATGCATATGGGTAAGCCATTAATTAAATCTGACTTTGTCATTGGTTTAATTCCCTCTTTTGCATGTTTTATCGGAGGAAATCAGGTTTCGGGAATAAGAAACCAGTGTAACTACAGCTGAAATGTGTACTGGGAAGACTAATGAAACAGTGGAAACTGGAAGAAGAGTATATCTGTAAATTATCTGTAAATTGATTTTTTTTCCCCCATGGTTTTATTATTTTTCAACATCAAATACCTGGAAAACATTGATACAGTTGCAGAACTGTGAGCAACAAATAACTATTCAATATGAAAATTCATGTTCTGAATGATGCTCATGAGTCCCAGTGCTGATCAAAACAAAGAAAACACAATAAATAAATGTTTATAAAATGGGCTTTCCCTGTATAAAGATAATTAGTGGACTGTGGCGTTCTATGGATTTTCTGCGTGAGTGCATCTGTGCATTAAGTTCAAATGTAGTGCAGGGTCTGCAGTAAGTACATGAGGAGTATACCTTACGATGTGCAGAGTATGTTGAGGACACCTGCATGAAACCATAATTATCATCGCATTAGATTGTATGTTACCGAGCGTGTGGCCCCAAGGCTTAGGCCTCTGCGCCCATTATTGGGAGGTGACTATTTTGAATCCCTGGGCTGTGAAAATGATGCTGCCGTTTAACCCCCAAATACTCCAAGGTACCTTCATGTCGGCTGACTCTGCACTCAGAGTGCCGACCCATCACTGGACACCCAAAATACAAATGGTAAATAAAGAGTGAAATTTGAAATATTTGGGTTCGAACACTGTGTAGTTGTAAGACGGACATAGGGTGAGTGTGCCGGTTCAGCATCGGTGTGGCTGATCACTGTCAAGCATGGAAGAAGCAGTGTTATAGGTGAAGAGAGCTGGTGATCTTTACCAAATCCATAGTGATCTCAATCATCGTGGCTTTTATAGCATACTTGTAGTATGACATGGCATTCCATCAGCATTACAGCTCATTGGACAGTCCTTCACCCATCAGCAAAATGCACCCCAAAGTCATGCAGAACTATCTGCTACTGAAGGAAAGTGAAGTACAAGTCCAACTAATTACTTGGCCTGCATAGCCTCAATCACACAGAACTTATATGAGACAAATGGACAAAATGTTATGATGAAATGTTACTGGAATTCCTCTTATTTCTGAATGTCAAGGCAAATGGTGGCTGTTTTTCAGGTAATTGAGATTTAAGGAGAATTTTCTTTGGAGCTCTGGTTTGTATATCATAACTTTTCTATATTGTAATGTGTTTCGCATTTTGAAAAATTCTGAGAAAAAAACATGAAACATTATTAAGGAACTTCGTTTTCAGCAAGTGAACTCAAACCTTTGAATGAACTTTGTAGACAGTATATCCATCCTTCTTTTATTATGTTTATGCAGAGGTGGAATTTTCAGGTCCAGAAAGTACAAATCCACATCAATACATGGGTACACCCTGGATGGGATGCCAGGCCATCAGAGGGCACAAGCGCACACTGTGGGCATTAATTAGCCTAACAGCCAAAGACCTTGGACTGTAGGAGGAAGCTGGAGTATCTAGAGGAGCACCATGTGACACAAGGGAGATATGCAAACGGCAAACTCACAGCGAAGGTGTGAGGTGTCATGTGACAATGTTACCCAATAAGCTACCATGCCATATTATATATGCTGCCTTAAAACACTTGTAGGCGTGCAAGCATCTAAAGTTATTTTCACTCGATCTTTTCAAAACATACCAAACCATAAATCTATAAACTTGCAGAATATGTGCACATGGTTTCATCTATCATGGTCAGGTGTGACAACTATATACACAATAAACTATGCACTAGGATGTGCCAGTTGCCATATCCTACACTTGATCTCTTTTTACTATCACTTTTGAACAGCGATCCAATAGTAGTCAGTGGGTTAATATGATATAACATACCTAATATAACATGCACACACTCATATATGGGTCCTTCACTGATATTTCTACCTTGATCTCTTCTTACTACTGTAATAATGTAACTATCACAGTCAAACAGCCATCCAGTAGCAATCAGCGGGTTAACGCTGCCTTTGACTGGTCCTCCTGTAAGTATCTCTTTTCCTGGTTTCAAGCATGAAAATTGGCTGGGGCCCAGCGCACATCGGTTGCGTTAACATTACACCCGGCGATTAACTCATCAAATAAAATTAAAGTTCAATGGACTGTGCTGTATCTGACCAAAAAGCAGAACTCTCAGCTAATAGACCCAACTTCCCCTTTCCACTTGTGTGCCTGAATGAAACTGATCGAAACGGACGAAGAGACATTATGAAGAGACATCGCCAAAAGATGTATTAATGTTGAGCTGCAGCTTTCGGTAAAAGTCCAATTATTCCTTTGAAGCCATTAATACAATATCCATCATGGCAAATGTATCTGGTCAGGGAGGCTGAGATGCATTAATCCAGGCGGGTGGCACTAAGTGTCTAAGTGTAATATTACCCATCCCTTGTGTGTTTTGCCAGACAGCAGTGAGCCTGTGTAGACAGATCCAATGTATACTTATCACAGAGGATAAGGAGATTATTGTTCAATCGAAGGTTGCCCTATCTTGACTGTAACCCTGACCTGGGCTCTCATCTTAATCTTTAAAAGCCCTGGACATCAGAAATCCCGCTCTGCGATTTCTCCCACCTTTTAGAGCCTGCCACAGGGGTCAAATTGCACCTCAGAGTTCCTGAAAAGTTTGACGGCCTGAGGGAGGGCGGGAGGGAAGGGCTCACACAAGGGCGTTTGAAGTTCTTGAGTCCCGGTGTTTATCAAGCAGGAAATGTCAAGCGATCTGACGCGGGTGACATCACGGCAGCACCTTGGGGACCGAAGATATAAAAACTATCTGGACACGCTTGCTGATATGATTGCCTTTCGTGTTTTCATACCTGTGTAGGATCTTTGCCGGTCCATAGGGTACACCACCGAAAAAAATTGGACTCTTCGGGAAATCAAAGCAGTTTTGGCCACCAACACCTCCATCTGAGGAAGTGATGTTATTTTGTCAAAGTCTGGACAGCAGATAACCTTTAGTCACCTCGAGTTCTGGGTCCATAGCTCTCCTGCTTTTCCTCCATCAGATCCCTGTCAGATGATGAAAGGGCCTTTAAGGGGTCTTGACAGGAAGTATGCACAGTTTGCTCACGTACCTGTTTTGGGCCTGGTCACAGCAAAGCTGTCTGCCGACACCACTTGTAAAGACTTGCAGACTAGACGTGTGTGATAAGGGTAGGACATGGGGTGCCGCGCCGTTGCGCTCCTTTCATCTGGGCTCTGAAACCGGAATCTCTGCGGTAAACGGAGGTAATAAACCCTGCCGTGGCCTGTCTGTCTGCTGAACACAAGGTGGAGTCCGTGCCATACTCAAAAAAATAAAACAAATCAACAATTCAGTCCATAAGTAAATATTTTTGATATCCTGAACTTGTAGTATAGTAGCACAGCTTTCCTACCTCGTGAATGTTTACATTTAGTCCGTATTTACTCTGAAGAATTCAATCAAAGAGAATGAAAATAGCCTCAAAGACATACAGTCTAGTTGAAACAATATTCAAGAAGCTTCTGGAGCTAAGATGAACAAATTGTCTTCTTATAAGGCTGACACATCTCTCACAGTTACCAAGGCTCAGTTTTATATTGTTAATTAGTCACTATATTTATTACACTATTTTATGCTGCTTCTTATTGTTTACATACACATTGCACTGTGTATACAGACCCTTGTGTCCAGCCCCCCTGTTTTTGTGCTGTCCTGCATTTTGCAGTACCTCAGGTAACATTCAGAGCTCATGAAGAAGTGTTTGCTCTTTCTCTGCGGAGCTGAATGATAGACTGACCCTTAGGGTCTGCAGGTGTGCTGGGAGGATGAAGATGAACTGCCTGCAGTTCTGTGTTGATGCTAAAAGAATTTGTGCAACCGAAAAAGGGCCCGGTGTGATTCACATGACGCGTTTCTGAAGGGAACTGAAGCCGTCATCAGGAGAGAATCCTTCGTATGGGGTATCACCTTCGAAAAGCCTTTTGCTCATTTGTGAAAAAATCGTCCGTCTGTCCGTCCGTCCATCCATCCATCCATCCATCCATCCATCCATGCAAGTCAGTTTTTGAACAAGTTGGATTTACCTTACCCTACCACTCAAGACACCTTATGCCGAAAACACTATTTATTTATTTGTTTTGGGGGAT
>JAODKC010000137.1:4043270-4065466 GCA_026777985.1 Mormyrops attenuatus
CCCCCCCCCCCCCCCCCCCCCCCCCCCCCCCCCCCCCCCCCCCCCCCCCCCCCCCCCCCCCCCCCCCCCCCCACTATGCTCTGATGCTGTTTTGCATTTGTACAAGTATTTGTGCATTTTAATCGTATATGAGACACACAGCCACATACAGGCGAGAGCTTGGGAGCTGAGCAGAGGGTCGGTCAGCACGCAGTACCCTGCAGCAATCGTGTGTGTGGGGGGGCGGGTTCTTAAGGCCTTGCTCAAGGGCCAAATGCCAGCATCACACTGCTAGCCCCAGGTTTCAAACCAGCAATCTTCTGCTCATAGGCACAGAGTCTTAACCCATTGAGCCACACACCTCCCTTATCATGTATGTAGGGGTGCAGGACAGATTCTTAATTTACCCCTGGAATCAGTTTTCATTGCTTCCTATTGGCAAACCGTACTGTGAACACTGTTGACCGGTTCATCTTCCTGTATCCCACGTTCCCACTTCAAACCAACCCGTGTCCTTTTTTAACAAGGTCATCTCCCCAGTGCCAATGCCTGGGCTACCTCAGTAAACAGCATGCAAGGTTCTCCTCAGTCTAACTCACTTGATGTTCAATAAAAGATAATAAAGGAGGTAATTAGAGCAGCAGTGTCAGTTTAAATGTACTTTTTTTGTGCCAAGTTAAATCCCACCAGAAAACATTGCAATTTACTCGGTCTCATGGAGAACAATACTGTCCCAAGGGTGGCCAACACAGAGGGCCATTACAAATGACAATTTATATTTCATATGTTCAGAAATGTTTGGTAGAGGTTACAAATGGAAACACATTAAAGTATTGATGCTATGCAACCAACAGAGTATGTATTAGTAATATGCTGGGAGCGACTGGCTTGTCTATAGCCGCTTGTTGTCAGGATGCATTTGACTATTCAGGAGAGCAGGGAGATTACAAACAAAGGCACTTCGGAACACGGCCTCAGTTGGGCACGTAGGGACACACAGGTTAAGTGTCGTATGGTGACTTTCTAGCGCACTGATTAGATAAATGAAAGGAAATTCTTATCGTGTTTTCACTTCGATGTATTTATAGGTTTTGCCCTGACCTGTAGCCTTGTATGTAAACACTACTTTATCAACCTTGTTCTTGTTCACCTTATGTTTACTAGTCTAAAGTATAAACTTCTTTGTATTCATATAATTCATGTTTTGCTATTATCTAAAAAAACAATCATAACCATTTAAAAATGATCTTTTCAAATGACTATTTTCCAAATAATATTTTAAGTAGTCGACAAAGGGCAATTCTACTCAACAGACAGTCAGGCTATCTAAAGTACACAAAGGAAATATCAGAGCCACAAATGTGAAATTTGTGTATGTTAAGAGTTCTTTGTATATGTACACACACACACACACACACACACACACACAGTTATTCTGGCTAAATTGACAGCTGATGTTGAGGAGTGATCAATAACAACTGGGTGTAGCCAAGTGGAGTAAGAGATAACGGAAGGAATTAGATGTAACAAACTGACATAGACAAATTAGGACATTGATTAGAGAAGTTAATCAAACGGACAGTGTTTGTAGAGAACAACAACAGCATTATACATTTACACCCTTGGTACAACACATGTATGTTGTCACTGTAACCCAGTAGTGTCTAGACAGTTATGGAAGAGTCATAGAAGGGTATAACATATAGTATTTTGAATGAGAATTTAATAGGATATCGTGGAAACAGTATATTTTGTCTGTTTTTCTTCTGTCGAGTAGGCAACATTAAAAGCACATGTAGGGAGATATGAAGACATGTTGTCCATGTGTTTGTACTAGTTTTCTTCTGATGTCCTTCTACCTTGTACTGGATAAATGGCTGGGTGGGTGGACAGTTACCGAACAAAGTATAACGATAAGATAAATGTGAGCAGAATAAGAGTTCGGATGAACTTCACTTGCAACATCTAAACTGCAACAAATGAAATATGCCCCGAATATGTACAAATATATAAAACATTTAGCAAACACAGCTACCAGAGCATTTGACAGTGTTTATACTGTAGCATATACCTCCCAGCAAGGCTTAAATCGTCAAAGTAAAAAGAAAAGGGGATCTTAAGATGACAGCTAACTGTGCTAAAAAGGTACGGATTAATAGCTACAAAATGAAACATTGCTAGGAATGCTTGTTCACCTCTGGTTATATGCATATTAGATGTCTCGGTCAAAACAGAAATAAAAATAATTAAAATTGCAACAATGCAATGTGCAGGGGAGCATACTATAATCACTACATGTTAAAACATAAGTTGTAAGTCTTACTGCATGTTATAATCGTATTTTGGGTGTAAGCCAATGAGAAATTTGCATGAAGATGAATTACTTATGAAGCAAGACAGTTTTTAGTACTGTGGGTACCAATCAAAATGAATTATTTCTATTGTTAATTTTTCATTGCCCCTATCCAAGATGGAAAAAATGCATTAGTCACTTAACATTAATTTAATATTTCATAGTAAGCTGTTCCTCAGAAAAACAAAATAGTCATCTAGACGGAAACAACACAGAGGGCTATATTACTGAAACTCAAACTTGCATTGTCACAATAAGTGATCATCAAGAGCAAATTCATTGATTAATATTTATCTGTTGTCTATTGCACATCCGCTATTGTGCTTAAAGTAGACTTACTTTAACACGGTATGGAGGCAAAAAATGATAGAATCGCAAATGTGTTTTGCTGGAGTGATGCGTGTACACTTGAAATTTCCGCTGTTTGACTAAAATTAGTTGAATTCACTTTCAAAATATCAAAACCTCAACCTGGTACTTTTAAAGGAGATGACAAGTCATACTTGGTTTATTACTCTTCATGGACTACATAGTCCATTTAAAGAAAGTACTAGTTTAAAATGGCATCTGAACAGAAATAAATGCTGAAAATAAAACATACAAATGTGCTTTAATGTCGTATATGGAAAAGGTTATGGTGGTGAGACACGGTTAAAAAGCTAACCTTGAATGAACAAACATTAAGCTTGAAAACATTAATAAAAATAAACTGAAGCAGGATCCATTACAGGAAGTACTGCCGCACTGAACAGGACAAAACAAAGTAAATGTGATTTAAAAATCACAGCAAAACATCAGAATGGAAAATGGACAATAATGAATCAAAACCTGGAGCTTTGATTTAGTGACAGGAAATGGCTTTATTTGCTTTTGGCTCGTAAGAAGACCAAGGCCTTTGCTTCATATGGCTGGGAGAGGGACAATTAATTCCCCCCCCCCACCTCATAGAGAGAGAGAGAGAGAGAGAGAGAGAGACTCAGTGTACCAGTACCAAAATTTCCAGTACCTAAAGTACTAAACTGCAGTGTGGAATCCCTGACTGTTTTGAAGTACGATTTTTCATTTTCTTCCTCCCTTATTTTTTGGTGCCGGAGTAGCACACCACGACTATCTATCAGTCTGTCAGTATAGAAAATTAACTTCGGTAACTTTTTTTTTTTGGACTGAACCATTTCTTTCTAGAATGATGTGTGTATCCTGTAGGCTAATTGCAGTTTTCTTTTGCATGATTGCACGCAATTAACAAGGCACGCATGCAAATGTAACAGAAGTGAAATAGTATATTTAAAAATATTCAATTTAGACTATATCTCTCAATACTTTTTTGCAGAACTTAAGGCATAATTTCGCCTCCCCCCCCCTCCGCCCGGTCCAAGAACAGGAAAACATACCAGTTTACTCCCCCTTGCGACGGGCCTGAAGGCGGAGATGCCCGGTCTGCGGTTTTCCCACCCAGTTGGGCTATTTTGAAAATAAGATGCGCGTGAATATTAGGGGGTTATAGGTTTTTATCATGGCGGTGGACTGTAAGGGGGAAAAGGAAATTATCAATGCAAGTGGCTCTTAATGCTGAGTAATACTGTAGTCAGAGACAGACGTACACGGAAAGCCAGGCTGCCAACTCTCACGCTTCTGGCTTGACAGTCACGCTTTCAGACTCTCGAGCAAGCAATCTTACGGCAAATATATATTATTCCATTATGAACCCAAAATTAGCTACATCAGTCTGCAAAGCCTGCAGACTATTTATAACGTAATAAAACTGTTACATCCGTGTAAATGCGTGTGCGCGTGTGTGCAGTCTCGAATAGGAAATCTCACTCCGTCCAGCTGTTTAGCAACCCTGTGAAAAAAGAGTGCGTCAGTCTACGCGATGTCATTGTGTTTAACTGTGGTCCTAAAACGTTGAACATTTGAATGGGATCGGCGTGCTGGTTTATTTCTTTGAGATACAGTATACTGGGGTTTCAAATACTGGGCTAGTTTCAGCTTCCGTTTGGCGGATTTTAAGCAGACCTTGGGCTGGAGATTTTTGTTGGACCTGGCAACAATATCTGAAGAAGGCAGATACTGAATTCTGCGTTAAGGACAAGGCGATATCCACTCGCCTCGCCTGGCAGGGTCGGCAGGGGAAGGACAGAGGACACGGGTCCAAGTTAAAAACAATGCTGTTCAGACAAATCAGCACCCTGGTGATGAGTCCTCAAAGGACGCAAATTAAATAATGGAGCTCCATCAGCAGGAGGCCATAGATCCATGTTGGAAAAGCCGGCACGATGGGATCATCCCACACAGGACTAGGATTTTGCAACACCGTCAGTCTCAAAAGGATCGATGCTGCATCCTAAAGGTGCTCTGGGAGATTTCAGGCCTGGTTTTGGAATCATTTAGCTCCATAAACCCTCACTGAACGCCAGGTTACATTTGTCTCAATTTAATCCGCCCCCCCCCCCTCCCCCAGGTTCAGATAAAGCTATTTAATCGCCTAGGCCTGGTACTGAATTCTGATTGAAAATATGCTAAAAAAAAATAAGAAAGAAAGTGGCAGTGTGGAATATTACATAACATGGTTACCATTGTGTTGACAGAGTTTACGGGGTGACGCTGCCTTTTGGAAAAAAGCTGTAGGTGCTGACTGTTCACCCTCAGTTGCAGCTCCTCGGTCGAAATATTCTTGCCCTACTCTTCAGAGGGCAGGAGAACCAGAAGCCTCTCTTTTGAATGCATAGGTATGAGCCCAAAACTAGAATTTTAACGTAAATAACAACAGTACAAGTAGTGGGTTCTATGTTCACTATATGCAGTACTCAGTAGTATAAATTATCGTTTGTAAAATGTATTGATGTGCACCGTTGAAATGCATTTGTAAGATAAGGGAAAACTGAACTTTATTGATCCAGGGGGAAATTCACTGTGCGTACAGCTGTGAGGTACCTAAAGGGCAGACAAACGTGTAATGCAAAACAGTACACATACAGTAGGGCAGAGTATGTAAACAAGTAAGACAAGTAAAGACAAGTAAACATGGTGTAAACAAATTTAAGAAGTATACATTACACAAACAAAACATCCAGCAAGGAATACTATGGAAATAAATTTATGTGATTATAACAATAGTAATACATTAACAGAAGGTATATGTGGAATTATATGTGCAAAAAGATAGCACTGGACTTTCAAATTCATTCATTCAACATTAATTACTTACGATGGAACCCCGTCCCCGACCAGGTACTGTGCCCTGTCCCAGAGTACCAAAGGAATAAGAGTATCTTTTCTACGGTATAGATGAATTAGACCTGGGCAAGGGATGCAAACCAAAACCCACAGGTGAATATATTCACCTATTACCGAAGTCACTGATGTGTGACCTGTCAGTCCACGCTGATAACCCTCTGTTACTTTCCCATATTACAGACATGGCAACGAGTGGAAATTCATTTACGTGGAAGTTAATTTCTAGTGAATAGCACCCGAGCAGTTAATACTGGCCTTTGATGTTATGGTGACCTTCATGGATCACTGCTTACTATGACAAAAAAAAACATTTTGTGCTTATTAAAATAAAGCTCAAATTGCTGGGGCTCATTTTATTTGCTTAGGATTAAATGACGCCCTTGTGGGTTTATGATTACTGCCTTCGACCATTAGGCAAGATGTTCTTCACCTTTGGTGAAAGAACCCACCAAAGGAAAATACGTGGTAATTGCCCATTATCGGTTAATATTGCATTTTATTACTTTTTGTGTTGGACTTGTGTCAAGTATTAATCATGCAAGACAAGACTTATGCATATTAAAGAGTTAATCCTACTGTCAAGACTGATGGCGATCTGTTAAAAAATATGCTCAATTAGAAGGGCATTAATCAATTTACCCAAATGCAATTAACATTTTTAAAGAGGGGATTTAGCAGCTATGTTCTAAAGCAGAGAGACATCCTGTGATCAATAATATAACTACTAATGAGTTGCAATGTTCCCCTCTGTGAGGCTTTCATGCAAGATTCATTCATTTTCCTGATTTATTAGGCACAGACACTCACGGCGGGTGATGTCACAGCCCTGGGACAGCTGCGAACTGCAGTGGGTGAGAGTGCTGATTGTGAGGACAAGTGTGTCACCAGAAGCCAGTCACAGTACAATTTTTTACATATACACATGCACACATGCACAAGCACACAGTGTTATATATGCCCAGGACACCATAACTTTAGCGCAAAGATGGCACGCTTTAATATTTACATGATATTACTACTGACATGGATACCACTTACGCTGTGGTGAAACTTTGACATGTGTTTATGAAAGATAAGGAAAGAAAACAAGAGTAAAACTTTGTGTGCTATGATAATTAAATTATTGGCACTGAATGACTGCTGCTAAAATACTCCATAAAATCAAATATTTGCAACTAAGCAAACAAATGAGGGAATAAATTCCAGAAAAAGTGTATGGAACCTGCAGTGCAAAGCTTTTCAGCTGTCTTCATTAGCCATACACACTGGGTGCTTTTCCTCCACTATCAGGTGACCAGACGTCATCCATCCTGCAAGAACAGAGAGAGCCTATCCAAGCCCCTATGGAGGAGAAGTCAGGCCCAGAGAGTAATAGTCCAGACCAAGATTTTATTTCAGCCAACCAGTTGATTACTCTGTGACTCTTTATAGTCAACTGGTTGGCTGAAACAAAATCTTGGTCTGGACTTTTACTCACTGAATCTGAAATATCCACCTCTGCAGGTGACTTCTACACCATAGGGCAGGGCTATTCAACTCACGGTCCTCAAGGGCCGAGCACTGTTGATTTTCCAGCCTTCCTTTACCTGTGAGCCAGGTGTGAAGCCCCTCTGGTCAATCAGAATCCGTAATTATTAAACTAACTACTGGGAGAACTGAAAACACGGCCTGGATTTGGAATCGAGGGCCAGATTTGAATAGGGGGGGCACAGGGGTTTGGAAAAGCTGTCTCTCTTCTTGCAGGATGGATGGTTTTATGACCTTTTGGAGTCAGACAAACAAAGAACAGTGGATGAAAATGCATCTAGTACAGACAGGTGGGTACTACTGTAGCATGTGCTCTACCGGCTTTTGTGCGCTACCACTAGGTGGCACCTAAATAAATACCTTGAAATGACACATGCATTTTCTCGTGCTACATTTTCAATAATTTCATTCTTTAACTTTCAAATAAACAAGGGAGACACTGAGAATAAAATTAAAGGAGTGGTTGAAGCCACACTTATTATGTGGGCGGAGCTGGTGAAGCACACGTAGAAATGCGGGCGGAGCCGGTGAAGCACACGTAGAAATGCGGGCGGAGCCAGTAGAGCGCATGCTAAAGTGGCACCAACAGGTGTTTGTATGCAATCAATGGCCCACACTACTGTATATATTTTAGGAGCACGAAGATGATTAATGGTGAGTTATTTCAAGTTAATTTTAATTCATAGTCCGAGAATTAATTTAGAAGTTGAAAAGCAAAGGTTGTTAACCACAGTTTTAATAACTATGCGACTGAGCTTTTTGGTAACATTTATTCTGACCTTGTGCTCAGTGAATAAACTTGTCTTATATTTAATAGCAACATAAAAATGTTTTTATGTTCTCTGGAAGATAAACCCGCTATGAAATGTTTTGTGCTGTGGACTTACTGGCTTTGAATTGAACTGAACAGTTAACAAGATAGCACTGCGTTTATATCCTGGTAATAATTTGTTCCATCTACTTTCGCAATAAATTTCTAAATATAATTATAAATAGCTACAATCTTTTTACAGAGCTCTCTTTAGTTAAGGTTGAGTCGAATGTCTGGTTCAAAGGAGTATCCGGTACGAATAATGGGCTCTTTCCGATTATGAATGTCATTTGATCAATGGCTTTGTCCAAATTCAGCGGCTGCAGCCTTTGAAGGATGTGGTCTATAAAGGTATAGTCTGTACAGGCTGTGTTCTTCGAAGGTCGAACGAAAAGCGTTGTGAAATGGGACGGTCTGGGTGTCACCAGCTGTTCCCGCCCTTATCCTTCAGTCACGAAGCGCTGCTCCTATCGCCTAGCCAGGACACACCCATTTTACATCTGCACAATGAGTCTTGGAATGTGTAGGACTGGGAAGGATCCTTCGCAACTCGGCAAAAGAAGCTTTTGAAATGGGACACCTAGGTCGCGCTTCCAAAAATCTGTATCTGTTTATCGTGTTTCTTTCCGTTTCCGGTTCCATCTCCTGGATTTCCGTGGGGATACGGCGCTCATTAGCTGGATAGACATGCAGTCCCTCCACATCATATGGTGCTTAGACATGGGCTTGGCGGTATAATTTGGGTATTCTCCAGAGATATGTGCTATTGAACAACCCCCACCCCCCCACTTGACAAATGTTATTGTTTAAAATGTACACAAGGGAGAATGAGTAAAAGCAACATGAACTACAGAGAAATGCTAGCACCCTGATATTATACTGTGGTATATGGTATATTGACAGTACCTTTTTTTTCAAAAGCAACTGTACATTTTGCTGAATCTTGGGGGGTAAATTTTAACGTCGTTTAATGTCCATCAGCATCCCCAATAATTTTGTTGCCAAGATTTTAAAATATGGCAATATTCCCAAAATATCATGGTAAACTATATTGAAGAAATACTGCCCAAGCCTAATGGGTGGTTACATTTATGAGAATTGTATATGTATAATTGGTGAATCATACTAAACATAACAATGTCAATGTAAAACAAATAAGAGTCATATGTATTTTTATAAAACGTATACATATTACCATGCTCACATCCAACACAAAGCCCCACTCATTCCAGAGACAGATAGAGGCAATTCTGTGGCTTAAACATACATAGATACAAATGATTTGCAAGCAATTAACTTTGTAAGCTCGTTAGGAGAAAGTGCGTATTTGTTTGTTAGTAGCATGTTATTGAAAGGTGAAATTCAAATGGTGTTTTGTCAAAGGTTGACGCGCGTCGGGCTTTCCGATGGAGTGTGTGGTAACATTTCACATATTCTGGTGTTTCTTGTACATGTTGTCCCTGGTCTCAAAGCAAGAAGATACATTGTCGTCTGCTTCAAATGAAAGTGTTGCTATTCATCTCTGTAAGCATCTGTTTATTGTCAATCCCTTTTAATAAATAAATGAAATTTATCTATGCCCCCTAGACAAGATAGTGCCACTTTAAATTAGTCAGCCACATAACACATATCACATAGCCTTATCACATATTTATTTCTAATTATTTGAATGCTTTTTGTCTTAAGTTTCTTCAGATATTTGGCTGCTTTCACTCCACAGCTGTATCATTTCCAAATGATCACAATTTGAATAATTCAGCAGGAGGAAATGCGGCTTTCAGCCTGCAAAGTATCCCGGCTGAAATATATGCGGAAATTTCCAGACATCGGCAAGATGGGGCCACTTAATATAAACCTCTGTGGTTCCTGGATGTTAACTTTCACAGTTGAATATTTCATTTCGGCAATGCGTCACAGTACAATGGACCCCACTTTAGGTACATTTACATTAATTTTGAATCTCCTGGACAAGACCCATGAGGTCACAGAGCCTGGTGTAGAACTGACAGCGTTTTTCAGGGTACTTGTCAGTCGAGGACGGCAGAGCGGAAAGCTTCCATCCAGACGGCGTGAGACGGGCTGTTTCTGGCAGCGCTTGATTTGCACCCTGATGTCTGTTAGCATAACCTGGGAGGGTAGCGCTAGCGGCCGTGCCACTCATCCGGACGCCCCGTAACTGTTAATGCTAAGGTGTCCATTGTGGGCGTGCGTGTGCTTCTGATGGTGGGGGCAGATTGCTTATACCATCTCAAGATGTACGTTATGAGAGTCCTTACCTTTTACCTTTTACCAGCACTTTTACCAGGGAGAAGATCCATTATTTGTGTCGGTAGTACGCGCCTCTTTAATAGCTACAATGGCAGCGTTTTTGTTTGCAGTTTGTGCAGGTGTGCTTTAGCTACTCGATTCCCTGGGTCAGTAGCTTTCTTTTTCATCTGCTTTATATATTCTAGTGTATGTGACTGTGAGCTAACCATCTCCCCAAATTGTTTAACCACCTTTTCACTCACATTCATTGTTTTTTTCTCCTTCTTCTCCTCTTCTTTCAGGAGGCTGTCTTGTGTGACAGTCCGTTGTCACTGATGGACAGAATAAGTTATCTGTTCTGGATGGCTGTCCCGAGAGTTTGAAGGGAAGCAGATGTGGATGGAGAACCTTGGCAGCACCGCGCCAGCGGCCCGTCGGACCACGTCTAACCAATTTGCATTAATTTTATTTCTTTTTTCCTTTCTGCATGCAAGACTCTGTGGTCTGTATGGCCTTTTGTGTGCCGCGTATCTTACCAGAACTTTCTTTTTGGTGCTCAAAGCAATTCCTTAGTTTTAAATTTACAGACATTGGCATGCATGTACCATAAGTCGTTTGCTCTGAAATAAATTGAGATGAGATGCAAGGATTTCTTAGAAGTTGTGTACTTATAAAATTAAGTTCCAATTTCTTATCTTTAAGATGTGATTCGCTTTCTAGTTCATACACAGTGTGTTTTGTCTTGGGTGGCATTCATGATTAGAAGTTATGTGTTCAATGGTAATTTTATTGCATTAGATATAATTATATTTATTAAAACAACAAAATAAAACAACAACCAACAAAAATAATAACAAATACAACAGAAATAACAATAATAATAATAATAATAATAATAACCTTGGCGATCGACCATCTCTCATATTTTAAGTTTGACTCAATAACAATGCTAAAAAATTAAGATATAAGACACGTTAAGACAAAGAATGAATGAAATGAAAGGATAACAGGAAAATGACTCCTGTTCTTTGGCTTCCGAAGTTAGTGATGTTTTAGTTTATAGTGCCATTTATATTGTGCTTAAGCCCTTTTGTAGGGAGTTAAGTGCAAACTGGATGCTTATTTGTGACCTTCAGTTAGTTAAGTTTCACCTTTCTTTATTAATTTTGAATCTGAGTGAAATCCTAGAGCTTCAACCGTTTTACATTTTCTTGTTGCGATGTGCAGAATTCAAGAATGTGCATTGAGACACTTCACATGTCATCCATCCCCTGTTTACTAAAGTCTCAGAGTTATTCATCTACTGCCTGTCAGTATGATCTACAATAACAGTGATGAATGCCGAAATATTTCCCCTGGAGAGTATTACTTACTTTTACATGTATTACAGAATCTTTGTGGTTCCTGCAAAATAGGAAATGACGCTACAATGTTTTGCTATGAATACTGCTTTTCTTACTTTTCCATGGTGGTATAAATTGATATTCATGCAAGATGTTATTGGAGTGGTTTAGAAAACAACAGCCGGAGGGAGGCTGATATTTACGAGACAGAACAGAAAGAACAAATTTTTTTGTTTGTTAAAAGCGGGAAGGCCTGGAGACAGGGGCCTGTGCAACCTTTGGACCGCCGCGGCGGAGAAATTGCGCGCTCTGTAAATGTCAACATGTCATATCAAGCATGTAGCGGGAGGTGAAAAATCCCTCCTTTGGCGAGTGATAAAGTCACTGGTCAAAGATGAAGTGGTCAAGATCGCCACTATAGCTTACAGAGGTGCAAGAAGCCCCAATTGCATTAATGGATTAATGGTCACTTCATTGTTTCCTCATGGCATAGAACTGCAAATAAGCTTGATTGCCACCCACAGTGCTTATCATTGTTGTTTTTTTTTTTTAAATCAGCTAAATTTATTACCGGTAATATGTGTTTTCAAACTAAACTAAAGTTAGATGTTAAAGCTTTGTCACTTAGAGAAATGAAACGTTAATTATTAGATGGCAAGGAAAATATTGGCATCTCTAGCTTATAAAAAAATGCATCCAAGCACCACTTTATGTCACCCTGAAATGAATCAAAAACCTAAAATATTTGGGATGTTTTCAGCAGTATCTGAGAATATGGAATACAGAATTTTCAAATACTTTCTGGGAGCACTTTTTAATGTCTTGTAAAATCAGATGAGTCCTTCGTTACTCCATACATACCACCTTAAGAGAAGTCAACATGTATCCTTTAACCAGTCACTGGTCAACAGCACCCCGCCATAACCTCATTACATCCACATACAACAGCTGCTCTTCCGCCGCACATTCTTTCAGCTTGAATATCACCAGGCAATTAAATTCTGATTAAATCCATCCAGGAAGTGGGTAAAAGGGCTGATGTGATGGTGCGCTGACGGGGACGGGGGGGGTTTAACAGATTGTCCGTCGCTTACGGTTTTGCTACTTTCCCGTAATATTTTCTATACAGCGCATATCATCTGGCTGTAGACTATGAGCCATGTCCAGCGAGATCCAGCGAGATCCATAGCGTACACTGAAGTGCCGTCATTATAATATTCATAAGTGTGACATCCCCCTCCCTGCCTTCCCTTCATCTTTTCTTGGCACATATACCAAATGAATGCCAAAGGTGACAGGCCCTCTCTTGTCTATCTGAATAGCACTTGATTTCAGAAAGGTTAATATGTATTACAGGATTAATTTAGATGTGGTTAGATTCGAATCCTTTTCTTTTGTGAATGTTTAAATTTTAAAACCGATGTCCAAACCAATTAAACCTCAGTTGATCATTCTACAAAAGCACATGGTACATAAAATATTTATAATGGTTCATTGGAACTTTTATGGCGGAAAATGTATTTCATTTTCATATTAATGAGGGGCTTTGCAGACTGTAGGAACAAGGAAAGCTTCAGGGCTAGAGTTTGATGCTACAGTTTAGATGTGTGGAGGTGTCTAATGATGTTTCCTACATATGGATACAACGGAAGATAGAGCAGGCTACATTGGTGGCTTAATGATTACTGAAAGCCTCTGACCCCTTCTTACTGTGGGAAAAAATCCAGTGGTGATTGGAGCGTGTGAGCTAGAACTTTTGTTTCTGTAATTCAAACCGAACACCGTATTTAAGGCCAATTACAAATGTACAATATACAGAGACTCAGATGAGTCCTTCATTACTCCATACATGCCACCTTGAGAGAAGTCAACATGTATCCTTTAACCAGTCACTGGCCAACAGCACCCCGCCATAACCCCAATTACACTGGATTAAGCTACATTCTCTTCCACTTCGTCCAATAAAAAGTCTACTTTTATGTAGGGATGACCGTGTTTGATCAATGATAGCACTCTTTGGGACAACGATTTTTTTCAGAAACAGAAATATAATATCATTCTAAAAGTGACCGGACAGGAATCAGGAGAATGATTTCTTAAGAGACATGATGTAGTGAGAAAAATATATTCTAAAGTTTATTGTCAGTCACTTACACTATGCAATGAAAATTTAGTTCTACATGCCCCTTCTGGCCACCATTAAACACAAATTAAGCACAAATCACAAGTATAAATTAGAATATTTCAATAAGACAGTAAATACGAGTACAATTATTACAATAAAAATGATTGGATATATATTATACTTTTTACACAATATGTTAAACATCCACTGTGGATGGCGGCTTTTCTGCCTGGCCTGCCCACCTCAGATAGTCCAGAGTTAGCTTGTGGTTTTCACATGACAGAATCTAGTTGGCGGGGGCCAGGCAGCTGGGACTATGTACAGCACCACCTCTCTACCCGACTCCCCCGTGTTCCCGCTGCACGCAACAAATGCACCGCCGTGCCAAAACAAGGGACAATATCTAGCCGACGACCGGGGGCAGCGAAGACTCCTAAACCTCGCACAGCAAACAGGGTCCGGCCGTTATCGCGCTCCCACATGCGCGCCGAACAAAGTTTAAGCTGATCCGGCGACAAGCCGCATTTTGATGGGCGCTAATCTGCCGGAGACGGGGTGCTAATTCGACAGAGGAGCAAGGCTCGAAACAGCACAATTAAAAAGATGCTGCTGTGTTTACACTGTATCGCCTGTGTAACTGCTGAATGAGGACATAAACAGCTTAGCTATTGGGAGAGCGCATGGGCGGCGTGGCCCTTTCACACAGATAAATGAGCGCCGGCTATATTCCATCAAATGCCATTGATGGAATTTGAAAGCTGTGCTTTATGCATATAAAGAGCTGATATTTGAAAGCTGGAATTAGACAGGGGGAAAAAGCTAGCTAAGCTAAATAAAAAATAATTTGATCTTGTCTAATCTGATCCCTGGAGAAAAAAAGAAAACAAAAAAATTAAAAAAAACAAAACAAAAAAAAAACGGAAATCCCATCATGTGTTGTTATGTTGTGAAAAGCTGTGTTTCATCATTCTATCAGAGTGACGGGCAACTGGTGGCCCTTGGGGACAGTGGTTGAGGTGCAGAAATAGGGCTGTTATCAGTGGTTTGGGAGCTTCCGACAGCATAACACGCTTCTGACATGTTACTTGCTGTTAATGTGATTTGGTAGAGTGTCAAGTCTGGATTCAAAATCCTTGCGCTCAGTATCTTTTAATTTTCATTATTGTATTATTATTTACTTGTTTTCTCCCGACTGCCTTCACGATATCTAGTGGGATCTCCGATTTCTGATCCGTACGACCAGAACACGCTGGCAGTCGCCAAAGACGAGTCAGACAACAACGAAACTGGTGGGATGGGATAAATGGCTCGCAAACAAAGACTTCCCTGGTGATTCACGGAAATAGCTCCGCGTGGTCTCCCTGTACAGAACCAGCCACACTCCGGCACGTTTTTGTTTTCCTCAAAAGCAGCAGTGGTTAATACACTGAGAATAGAACTCATTAAATGATATCCACTGCAATGCAGCGACACAAAAATTAATTCCTTAAATCTATATGCATGCTTATCACACATTTATTCAACCTAGGCTTTCTTGTTGGCCACCAGCATTGTGTGTTATCACAGAATAATTGTTGCTGTGAAACCAACATAGCTGTCCGAAGCAAACAATTACATGCACTATAAGTCATCTTTCTACAAAGAATTTGCCAAATGTCCCATTCATACATGTGATCAAAGGGAGCATACAAAATATCTATCAGACTGCTGACTGTCACTGAAACCGTTGACATTTGCTATCTCGTATGACGGTATACGATAGGAGTTGCTCATTTGCTTGTCCTGCAAGCTGATTGGCTTAGGGATGGGGTTTCCTGGCTTTGTCTTGGACAAATAGCAGTGGAGGGCTGTCTGATGTTACTTTCCACTGCATCATCATTTAATTGCTCCATTAGATCAAGCCCATCTGTTCAAAACAAACTAAAATATCTTTTAGCACCTGGTCTCCATTTGCCATTTATATGTACAAAGTTCCTAAGTGTTTACCAGCTTACAGTTTGACATCTCCAGTCTGTTAAAAGTTTAGAGGGTCAGTCTCTGTCTGTCTGTCTGTCTGTCTGTCTGTTTGTCTCTGTCTCTCTGTCTGTATGTCTCTGTCTGTCTGTCTGTCTCTCTGTCTGTCTGTGTCTCTGTCTGTCTGTCTCTCTCTCTGTCTGTCTGTGTCTCTGTCTGTCTGTCTCTCTCTGTCTCTCTGTCTGTCTGTCTCTCTGTCTGTCTCTCTGTCTGTCTGTCTCTCTGTGTTTGTCTCTGTCTGTCTCTCTGTCTGTCTGTCTCTCTGTCCACACATATTCAATTGGGGTCGGGGGACCTCAACATGACACAGGCAGTCCATAGACACGCATGTCGTGCGTAGAAGGGCATTGTCTTGTTGAAAGACTGTACCAGGGTGCTGTCTCAGGAAGGGTAAGACATGCGGACGCAGGATGTCACTGACGTAGCGCTGTGCCGTCAGGGTCCCCCGAATCACTACCAGAGATGACCTGAAGTCATACTCTATGGTTCCCCATTCCATGATACTAGGTGTAACTGGGGTGTGTCTCTCCACAACATTGACAGGATTGGTCCTCTCCCCTCGGCACCGCCATACGCGCACACGACGGTCATCCGTGGTGATGCAGAACCGAGATTCATGGCTGAACATGGTACAGCATCACCCGTCATCAGCCCATGCCTCCCGGTGACGTCACCCCTCCAAATGTAGCCGTCTCTGCGCTGCTGTTAAAGGCAGCCTACGCTTAGGACCCTGTAGTCCGGCCGATGCCAGTCGTCGAGACACGATGCGGGATGACACGGGGTGTTGTAGAGAGCCCAATACCTGTGTCCAGATGGCAGGTGCAGATGTCATGGGGTTCTCTAATGCTTGGCACGAAATACAATGATCATCCCTTGGTGCGGTCTGTGTTGGGTGAACGGAACCTTCACGATGTGTGAGGGTGCCCTCATGTGCCCACTGGTTCCAACATCGGGCAACTGTGATATCTACATGCCCCACATGCCGGGCAATTGCAGGATACGACCCCCCCGGCCTCATGCAAACCCACAATGTGACCCTTATCAAACTCCATCAAGTGCTGGTAATGCTGTCTAATGTGTCTAAGAGGCATCCTCTGTATCTGCTGACTGGACCTGCCAGCTCCTTGCAGATCAAATCATTTACATACCCATTGCTGGTCTACATGTGAACCAGATTACATCCAAATCGGACCATTACTTCCGGGTGCTTAACATTTTTTTGTCACTGAGTGTATATATATATATATATATACATATATATATATATATATATACACACACACGCACACACACAAACACGCATTCATACATACATACACAGGTTTGTAATTATATCTTTGTGGGGACTCTCCATTCATTCACAGATCTTTATAGAATTTAATTTTCCCTTGTGGGGATGGAAAAAATGCTCCCCACAACATCAAAATAACGGGTTTTTATCACGTTGTGGACACACACACATGCACACGCACACACACACATGCACACACACACATGCACACACACACAGTAGTCTGGAGATTATTTCTAAATGTTAGACAAGCCGCATTATCCTTATGAAAACCCCACATTAAAAGCCAAGTTAAATGTCCTTTTTGGTGTCCATGTAAATATTAATGTAAATATTACGAGGCCATGGCATTAGGGCCAGGAGTAAATGTTGAGCTGAAATGTTAAAATAACATCCCCCCGCCCCCCACCCACAGCACTGACAAGCTTTACTTCGAACATCCCTCACTTATTAAGCGAGTCAGATCGGCACCTTTCCACCCCCGTTCATCTGAGTTCAACCACCAGCGCAGCTGAACAGAATCAGTGGACTTGAAAGGGCTACACTTTTTTGCACTCCTGCACAAGACTAAGAATTTAAGCAGGCAGTGTTTAATGGCTGTCAAGGTGAACCTCACCTATACTTGCATTTTTCATGTGATATCTCTTGGCATATAGAAGCAGTAACTCACAAAGCTACACGATTCACAGTATCAAACTGGGACTCTTTCATACTGAATTACAGATAAAACTATTACATGGAAGTTAATACTGCCTCTCTTTTAATTTCTGAAAGCCCTCCTCCAATTACCCAGCTGGTTGCTGTAATAGAAGATAGAACAATTTATGAGTTTCCATTTGTAGGAAAAAAGACAGGGTTCCAAGTTCCTTTTGAGCAGAGACTGTAAAATCCAGCCTTTCTCAGAAGAAAAAATACTTTTCTTCAAAGGAATCTGGCATAAAATTGATTTAGATTGATTACTTAGATATCAGTTAGCATAGTCATTAACAGTGAGAAGCAATAGTGGATACTGGAATCCATTGGACTGGGCGGAATTTTGCGGTCATGTTATTCCCTTTCTTGAAGAAAGATGTCACTGTTGATTTACTTAAGAACCAATTTCCAAAGCCACTCTTTTAAAAAAACCCTTTATCCAGACAGGCAGTAAAACAGGAGAGTCTTTCATACGTTACTCAAAGAAGTACCCAACTTAAGGCTTTCTGCAAAATCGCACTATTAATATATTTTTGCATTATCTTTTTGTTTTTATTCAAGTCGAAATTTTTATTTGCTTTTGTGTTGCTATTGCAAAAATATGAAGCGAAAAGCATAAATAAAAATGCAGCAACGTATGGGAATGTCTTCCTGTTATACAAATGTTGCAAATATTTGTGAATTGATGCAAATAAGCATTATATCTATCAAACATAATAACTAAAAAGGTTTTATTAATTTGGTCACTTTCTTCCTTTAGAAAATTTTTAATTAGCAGTAGCTAAAAGCGTAAGATATGTACTGGAAAGTAGACATGGATTCTCCAGTGGACGCATTTAACAGGAGAGCTCAAATGGACATATCCTGATTTATTGCCTTACATTACATGGCGGCATCAGGGTAGTTAACATTAAAAAAAATTGCCCAGAGTGCGGCCAGAGCAGTTCAAAAATGCAGATTCACATGTGGGACGCAGGTTTAGCGTTGGGTGGATGTCATGAGGATGCAAATAAATGCCAATGTCTGTAAATGCTACTCCTAATAAACTACACTGAATTATGCAGAGCTTTGTGCCCATGGTCCCGGTCTTGGCATTTCACCTATAGACTGCTTTCTTTGTTGATGGTTCTATATTTCAAGTCTCATCTCTCTTACCTGACAAACACAGCCATGGTATCCAGTTGTGAGAATATGTTAAACGCTAAAGGGTGTAGCTAATTGTCTGTTTTAGTCAATGGCAGTAAGCATAGTGCAGTCGCCATACTTTGTGTGTGTCTCTACAATTTTAGGAAAGTGGCAGCTTGTCATTATACCACTTTATTGTGAATTTTTGTCAAAATTAGACAAAAAAATGTGGAAGGACTGTCGATATAAATGGAGTTGCTACTATTCTGCTTGCACTGTTTCCATTTAAGAAACAGAATTCAAACTTTTGATTTTTCACGTCTTTTCTGTTTCGCACACGATTATAATGAACATAAAAAGGAAACATACCTGTATGATTGAAACGTATTCAATTTAAAAACTTGTTTCCATTATTTATTCACTCCATTATCTACTGAGGAGAAAATCAATTACAAACATTATAATTAGGTTACAGAATATATACACAATACATATTGTTATTTACTCTAAAGCCTGACCACTCATGTCCAGTTAGTAGGTATTATAAAAGTAAACTATTTTGTTACGTTCTTTTGTTACCATTTTTTGACAATGTTTCTTTTGATGGACTTGCCTTTTGATTGTATCAGAGTCCCACTTCTTTATGAAAAACATCATTTTCTACTTTTAAATCTGACTTAAAGAGTTTCCAGTTTAATGAAAATTTCTCTTTCTGTACTGCTTGCCTGTAGATGCTGTGTTTTTTTCCTCCTTGTGAAGCAACTTTGGATTTGTGAAAGGTGTAAGTGTGACGTAATAATAATAACAATTATTATTATTATTATTATTATTAATAATAATAATAATAATAATAATAAAACAAAAGGCATCAAAATGTTAGAAACTGATATGACATGAAAACTAATTTCTAATATAGTAGATGCAGAGATCATGCAAGCATATAGTGACACACCTGAGTGAAGTTAAATGACATTGACTTTAAAAACATAGCAGAGATCTGTTTTTTGTATCCAAATAAGTCATCCATAACATTTTCAAAAAAATCTCAAAATAAACATCAGTGACATATATGGTAAACTGGGAACCTTTATTTGTTTTCCTATGTGATTATAAATAAAAGAAATCATTCAGAAAAAAAAACACAGGAGTTATGGTTAACCCATAGCAATCAACTCATTCACGCACCTACCTGTGTTAAATGGCAAATAATTACTGAATACAGGAACTACAGAGACACCTTGAGGAAAATCCCGGAAGTGCAGTTAGGCAGCCTGTGGTCACGTGGTCGGGGAAAGACCCCCAGCTCTAACAGTAACAGAAGACAATGATGTTGGTGGATCCATGAGCATTATTTGGGAATGAGCTGTTTACTTACTTTGCCACATCAAAGTCTGCATCGGCTTATTTTGCATCACAACAAAAATGCCGCGGCATATGATCCATGCACTCTGCATTATCCAGATGAATTCTTATGCTAATGCATATTAGACTGGCATTCATTTTCATATTTCAGTGTGACATGCAGTTAGCATACAAAGTAGGTCGATTCACTCACACATTAAATTCACCATAAAGGAAGTTTTTCTGTTGTTCAAGTTTGGATCGTGCATGACCTCACCAGCACAAAAGGCTAAATGCTTATTTTTTTCATTTGAATCTGGACTTCCAAATCTGTTCAGTACATACGCCTATTTTTGTTCAGATGACAAGTAAACACATCTGGATGAAGCCTGCTTGGGGAGCTCAAACAGTGCTTTGTGTGCGGTTTGTATTGGGCAAACATTCACGAGAAGCAGCTCATCAGTAGCTAACTCTGCTAACAGAGCATAGCCAGGTAGCCATGTTTGTGGATCTCTTCAAAGCAAGGCGTAACGCACACAAACGCATATCTATAGGTGCATGTTGAGCTATCAATATGTATCTACTGCATTTTTGTTCTATCTGCTGTGTACGATGACAATAAAGGCATTCTATGGTATTCTACAAAAGAATTTATATAGGTTGATAAAAACATTGGGGTGTGTGTGTATGGCTGGGAGTTGGCGTGGTGTGGAGAGAGGAAGATCATGTATATTTTATCATGGTTATTCTCAGAAGGATTTTCCACACCAAAATCACCTCATACGTGCATGCAGGGCAAGTGTCTACTGCTGCATGTTGAGCGATTTCCTGATTTTTTCCCCCAGCTAGAGGTTTTCTTTGGGGAAAAAGAACAACTACACTAATATAATTTTTGCTGGCAACAGATAGCCTCTTTGATCGCGGCCAGCTTTCATATGCTGCGGCTCAGTGTATATAATTGAAATTTTTAAATAAAAGCTGCCACTATATAATGAGGGTGATTACACATTTTAGAAGGCATTTAAGTTGCGGGGGGCTTCAAACGCTGCTCTGAGCACAATCTTTGAATGAAACTGAGCAGAAAGAATTCTGCTGTCCTCTATTATTTATCCTTTGAAACAGCGCAGAACAATGATAAGACATGAAGGGCTGCTTCTGTCTTTAAGATGCAGTTTGGAAGAGTCTGGCTTCATTTGCTGAGAGGGTTTGTCATGCTGAAGTTGCTGTGCTGTCTAGCCACAGACGCCTTAGTTTGATTGCTGTAGGTTTTAGCTGGAAATTTGTGTGGGTTTTTCCTGAAGGCCAAAAAATTCTATTACAATCAAAGAAATCAATTGCAATAAGTGCATGAAATTCAAGCAATTTTATTACATTAATTGCTTGATCATTTGCTTAATCCACCTCCGTTATGTTCAGGGAGGTAATATGTGTTTTATTAATCATCAGTATCAGAGATATTGGGCAGGAAATGAAAAAAAAATTGATTTCATTGGTTGACATTTAATTTGATGAAAAGTGCATAAAAATACCCAGAAATACAGATTGGTAGAACAACCTTAGTATATAGCATTAATGTAAAATAGAAATGTACTCAGTTCAGTTTTCATAAAGACAAGTGTTGATCTAAAAATTCCCAAAATCGGAATAACTTCGGAGAGAAAAGCGCCTGACATTTTCAATGACTAATTTCACACCCATATAAACTTGATACTGTACATGGTGTCTGTCAAAAGTGTAATTTTGTTAATGTCAGTGAATATAAATGATTGAGAAATGTCATCACCAGGGGGAAAAGTTGAGGTTCCGATAAACTTCGTATGTGCATTGGTATTTATAGGGATCGACCGATCCCCATTTTTTTCAGTTCCGATACGACTCTGATAGTCTCGCGATACGGAATCCGATACAAGAGCTCTTTATACTTTTTAACAAAACAAATATAACATAATGTTTCTGAGACATTTTACAGTTCATTTTGAATATCTTCCAAGCGAGGATACGCAAGTGGCGAATGCTTAAAATGACCCATAATTTCCCACGAGTGTCTGGCTGCAGAAGGGGCCTGAGAGTGCGTGTCCTCTGTCAGGCCCCATCCACTCTCAAGCCCCTAC
>JAODKC010000137.1:4074954-4091234 GCA_026777985.1 Mormyrops attenuatus
GTTTTTTGTTTAAGTAATATTACTGAATATGCATTTTTTTGTCTTCTAAAGTTGGTATTTTCACATTGGTTAGCCTAACCTCACTACGGAGGGCAGCAGAAATGGGTTAATGACACGTTTATCAATGCATGTATGTGTATATTCGCGTGCATGGATTATTTGCGAGTAGTAGTACGGTTTCTAACGTTCCACGTGATGTCCGGAAGGATCTGTATAAACTCGTTGTATATCGAGCCTGTATTCTGCTTGCCACTTAACTTTATAGGTCATATTTAAAATAAAATATATGTCCAATGACATTCTTGTGGTGTGCTTGACTCTTTTCCTTTCTTAAACACCTAAATTACTAGTGTGTTTTGGTAATGAAAATTGCCTATTACTGATTACAGAAAACATTACATTTTTATGTAGAAAAAAAACACTGAATATGAAATATTAAGTTTGTTAACCAAATGTGTTTGCATCCGCGATACACTCAAAATGGCGAATGGGGGCGTGGCAGACAGTGCAGACACGTGACTGACAAAGACCAAATTGATTTATTTTGTCCCGGTTCCCTTGGCGGTGAAACGACCGATAGTACAGAGTCTCAAGGCAGAACAGTCCATTACAGCTGGAAAGGGCAGCAACTTTGTCTATCCTGAAAACTGTCGCTAATGCAAATAAAAGACATGTTGCTATAATTTAAATGATCATATTATGTTGTATCCTTAAATGTAACTCCTGGAAATTCTGTCTTTATGGAATCCCTAGTCGGGGCTCCAGGCGGTCGCCTACCTTACCTTCTGGTAAAGTCCGCCTTTGCCCGTACTCGGTCATTTCCAAAAAAAATGCTTTTATAATGTTTCTCAAATTTACCACAAGACCTCTGTTAGCAATTAAGGAATTCACAGAAGGGTCCTGGCGGTATTGCCTTTTAAGGATCACATTTATGTCCCAAAAATGCTAGTATCTTCTTAGCTGCCCATCATACTCTTGTATTTTTAAAGGTAAGCAGCTGTAACAGGATGTTCTAGTGACTGTGCAGTACATTCTGGGAAAAGGCAAAGGGGTAATTTCAGAACCTGTTATATGTATTACCAACTAAAAGCAACTCAAATATGATACGGATACATATATGTAGTATACATGCCTGTGTAGCATTATTTGATAGCAGGTAGCAAAATAGCATTGCTTTACAATATTCAATCAGATGAGGTATAATTAAAGATAAAATATTGACAGTAACACACATATTTCATCCGGATCTACAGTAATAAGAGGAATGAAACGTCGGCAGCCTGTTCAAAAAGAGAAATGTTTGGTTTAACTTGAGCGTCTTGCGTCATATCTGATGAAGGGCATGTAGCCGTACACAGGCCTGCCATATGTCTTGCTCATGCCCAGGGACAAGATGATCTCGCCCCAGCCTTTTTTTTCGGTTAAAAAAATAACCATATTGCAACAGGGACACCTGTAGTTGATGGTGATCTTCTTTATCTAGTCATTTAGAAAACTTACAAATCTCTAGTAGTATCAGATATCAACAGAAACTCAGCAAGGCTGATGCACACAATCCATGCTCATTACAGCGGCCTGAAGTATTATGACATTGTCGACTATCTAATTCACGCCATGTCAAGAGACACGTGAGCAGTTTAAAACTTCTAAAAGTTCATATGCGTATAAGTATTTTTTGGCTGGTCATGTACTAGTGTTTGGGAAATTCCCGGAAAAGGTCACTTCCCAATCATATCGAAGGTAAGAGTTTTATCCTTATCGTATTAATGTTGCAATGTCTAATGACAAACAGGCAGTATCTAAAAGAAATCAATTTTGATATCACCCTAGGACTGGGTATTAAAATATTTCATTATCATGATTTTTTTATCATGAAGTCATTATTTCTTTACTTCAGTGCTCCATTTTTGCTTAATATTCCCCTAGAATTGTCCTTAACAGGTTCATTGAAACAAATGGACTGCAAACCGGAATCTAATTATAAGACATAAATCATACATATATATGTAATACACAAACACGTGTTACTCAGGGGCTGCCTATGCATTCTCCCGCCTGACCATCACAACCCATTTACTCCATCTTTGTGGGTCTGCTGGAAATCTATGAAATGTCGCGCCAGGTGTATCACCTCTCTGACATATCATCGTATTTAACAAAAATCAGTTTGAAAACTAAACACAGTGCTACTTTTTCTGCATTGTAAGATGTTGCTTTTGGAAAGACTGCAAATTTGTTTGACTGCACCAATTTTTGCATTACAGGGAGGGAAAGTAAAGTTGTTTTCATCCACTATGTCAAGGAAAATTACTGAGATCAAGTTTTCACAAATATGAATTTGTGAGAAATCATTCCAGTGGATTATTTAAAGTTTAGGGGGCCCGGTTGGGCCCTCATTGACCTAGGGCCCTAGGGACAACTGACCCAGTTTTCCCACCCCCTGTTGGGGGCCCTGGTTATACATGCAGGGCAATCACTGTATCGATGCTAGAGCTAACTCATGTAAGACACCAGGACACCCAACCCATCACAAGCGAGAAGCTGAGTACATTCTGATATTCATTCATATTCTTACATCAAGCACCTCCACAAAAATGACTCCGAGGCTGACATGTAACTGCAATGCAAGACTTTATGGAAGTTTCACATTTGGTTGACTGTCTTTTAAGTACGTGCACAAAATAGTTAGTCATGTACAAATTTATACCCTGTAACAACTTTGACGCGTGTATTTTCATATGAAAATGCATCTTAGCAATTTATGCAAAGTGATCCTTAAATAAAGGTAATTTTACACATCCACTGCCCTATTATGGTACATTGTGATACATTCTTTATTTTTTACTTAATAATTAGCATTACCTCCTACTGAGCGCAGAATAAGTAACGAATTAAGTGACTGTATATATCTATTAAAGCAAAAAAATAGTGCTTTTCGCATTAAAAGTAGCCTCACTTGTGGAGAATTTCACTAAATTTCTAAAAGAGGCTATTGCAGACAAGCGAAAACTTTCCAGAAGAAACCATGTAACTGGACGGGCAAAACACAAGTTAACACACCTATTGTATATAAAGTATACACACACGCACACACACCTACATATCTATAGGTATGTGTGTGTGTATGTGTGTGTGTGTGTGTGTGTGTGTGTGTATATATATATACACACACACACACGTATATTAAAAAGTGTCGTTCTGGTCAGGAAAATGACTTCACACAAGCATAAATTTCATTCGGAGATGTGCGCGGCGGATAGGTAAGTGTGAGGTACGTTGTTGTCACTCGAATCCTTATTTTAAGTAGCGGGAATAGATTTTCTTTGAGCAGTAGTAGGCTACCATTTAACACACCAGACGTAATCGAGGATACACAGTCGGTGTTCTGTATATGCATTAATAGACGTGAAATGCGCATTAAAATATTTCTAATAAAATGTAACCATATAGCCTAGTTATTTGCATTTATGGCTTGTGCCCGTATTTCTTAGTTTGTGATGTATCAAGATCATTATACGTTCTTTGTTATTATAAGTAATTCGATATCATTAATTTTTAATTTGAATAGAAAGCCGAACGGGAAAATAGCCAAACTTAGGCAAAATCGAAAACACCACTCCCACGGTGCTGTGTTGTGCTTTTATAGTTCCAAACCAAAATTAATTTTAAATATTAAAAAACGGAATATGTCGATTGAATTAGCCTAATAAACAGGAATTCATATAAGCCATCAAAAATATATGACATAGGCGATACCTAAAATACAAACCCATTAACTTAAACATGGTACATTCTTGTCCTTATGTCGGAGGGCTCTCATAGTAAGACCTAATCTCTGCTATACCTTGACAATGAAAGGGGGGGGGCTCTTAATGAACTGATAACCCTCTCTAATCAATACGTGCAGTGAAAGGTTAAAGAATGCCTCAAGCTTGGGGAATTAATAGCTCGGACACTTGGGTTTTACACACAGGTCTACATGCCCAGATATCTTTGGACTGTTGTGTTTAATAGGGATCATAAAGAGTGTTCATTTTTAAAAATAATAATACTGCAACTCACTGACCATTTTACACTACCCTCTTGTTTTGAAATATCTTATTTAAAGCCATCTACGTGAATTTACTGTTAGACAAACGATGCACATTTTACTTTACACAAAACGAGCGTAATGTGCGCTTCCTTGTTTTGAACTTAAATTTCTGCCATAATCTGATTTTACTTTTCTGTCTATACTATTCCAGTTTTCGGAACGTTTTTTTTTCATATTAAGATCTTACGAACATGCATTTACTTTACTTGTTTAAAATAACAAGTTTAAAGTTTTTAAAGCCAAACTAAAGGCATGCACACTAGCCGATCGACGCTTTATATCTAAATTGTACCTTTTACCACTACCAATTTATATGTAAAATATATTTCATTGTCATGGGTCTTCAGGGAGAGACACGCTTTTGATGGATCCATGGATTCATCTGCATGGCTAGAAAATTGTCCATGACATAAATCTTTATGCTTAATATCTCTGAAGTATCGTTTTAAATCTTAAACGGCACATTTTTGGCCAGCGTTTAAGGGGTCCTTTCTGTCTCTCTTTCCCCGGTTAAGAGGGTGTTGTGTCAAAGTCTATTACCTCGACTGGACGTCTCTATCCCTTAAGTAAAAAATAAATAAATAAATAAAATATACGGCCATCAGCAGGGCCTCGCCAGGTCGATAAAGCTTTTAGATTTGGAGATGTTTCCAGGGAGCCCATTTCCTGCGGCTAAGAGTTGTTAATGGAGCTTAAGGAATTATCTTATGACTCTCGGTTTGAGAGCAGTTTATTTCCCCCCGTCCTGTTCCCTTGTCGAGGCTGAATATGCTGCTGTCAAACTCGCTTAATGAAAAGTAACGCGCCGCTGATTACAGTTTTATTTGGGCCCTATGTAAAAAGTGCTGTTAATTTAGCATCCCCTCCTCTGTGTGTTTGAATTTGCCACGGCTGAATGATTTAGTCTCCTTCTTCAGCCAGCGCCTACCCGGCCACCCCCCCCCGTGTCTGTCTCTGAAAGCCACTTCATTTTACAAATATATTTTCCAACAGTTTAGCTGGAGCTTCACGGGAAAAGTTTAATGGGTTAATTTAGCTCTTTTGAAGTCTCCATACCTTACAAAAGCCCTTCGAGCTATTTCCATTGTGAAATATTGGTGTTTTTCCCCGGGCTATTCAAGACAATTTCAGGAAATCAGTAGAAAATCGAAAATATCACGCCTGTAAAGTTATACATCCTTTTTTGATAGTAACTCGAAATAGAGCGGACTTAAAGTGCGTATAACTATTTCCCCTTCTCTTTCTTTCGAGTATGTCTATTGCGAATTTCTTAATTTTCGAGACTTTTTTTTAGCAATATTTAACCTTATGGTTCATTTTGCGTGTTGCGTGTGAAGATTTAAACACATACACACACACAGACACAGAAGGTGTGGAAGGTCTCAATCGTTCAACTTTTTATTAAAATTCATCACCACAACCCTTCTGCAGAAACGTCTTCCTCTGGGAAATATACTTTTGCCATTACTGTCAAATACCTTTGACTCTTTATTTTGCCCTTTTTATCCAGAACAACTAATTCGGGTTCCTTTGCCCTTTTCACTTGAAGACGTGGCTTTTTTAAAGGCTCTCCCTGACGTAGATATCATAGGGTGCAGAGCCTTTGGAAATTGAGGGCTTAGCGTCAAAATGAAAATTTCACTTCAAATTATCTCGGCAGTTGCAAATATTAGCGACCTGGGCTCATGGCTTTGCCGTTTGACAGCTGGATCCTCCTAGAGGTTTAGATGTTTCGATAATATTATCAAGGAGAGGAGGAAAATCGATACACTGACATGAATTATGACTGCATACATCCCAATTACAGAATGTTCACACCGGATGAACTGGATGAAACTGACTGATCATGCTTTAGGTTACTAAACCCAGCAGCGTAAACGCTCATATAATTACTCGAGTAAAACAAACAGATGAAATACAGCTCCATGTTTGTAGTTTTAAGATAATCTTCCCATCCCCCGTAAATAAAACTGGCTAATTTCTTTTCTACAATAAATAGAAACATGATTATATCTAGAATTATTGAAGTTAAACGGTTTCGAATTAACGTTATAAATTAAAATGCAACATTGAAATTTTTCAGATGTATTTGAGGTGTCCCTATAATCATTACTAATCATGATCACAAACATTAACAACACTGTATTGTAATACTGAAAATAATAGAAGAGAATGACTCGCATTAAAATCGCAACTTTCATGGGGCAAAATGGGAAAACATAAGAGAAAGGAACGCCTCTTCTTCAAAAAGATGGTTTTTAAGATCAACGTGCATGAAGTAAGCACAATTTAAGGCCGTTTCTTAAACGTTAAGCAAAAGTTTTGCAATAGACGTTATCTTTCATTGCGGGGACGTACGGTGAACCTACTGGTTACCAGGTGGATTGTCCTTTCAGAACCAAGGACAGCACCATCATGTCACGCAATCAAACGACACGTGTGCCTCCAAAACAGACCATTTATTTAAGTGAACAATCGTTAAGCATACCCTTCCAGCTTTAGGAAACTTGTGCAATGGTGTGATACTTTTAACAGTGACATTTGCGAGTCATCGGTAAACAATGACAGAAGCACTAAATAATATTAAGAGAAATGATTAACATTTGCATGCCATACGAAAAACAGATCCTCCTTTTGAAAACTTTTTTTTTCCTTTTCTCGAATGTAAACGTCCAGTTATACAATTACATATTTTGCACGTGCGTTTAAAGGAAGAAAAATACTTTTGAAGAGATCATTTTGGGGGAGTTGCGCCCGTGAAAACCCAAATGCACTTATGTATAAGTAATTCCTTGACTAATCACATACATCGGTAATCCCAACCTTGGATGCAATGTCATTCAGATCATACACTTCTTGCTTTGCCATCGCAAGATTGCATCCCAGAGAGAGTGCCGTCACAACAGTGCATCTCACATGAGATTTAAGTTTGTTTACCACGTATTCCCGTTAGATTATTGGTGCTGTAGCGAAGGAATGTGCCCTTTGATTACATTGCTTCCAACAGAGCGTCCAAGTGTACCAGTCTCCAGTATTGCACCTTTGGTCGTTGTCCAAGAAACTGACGTGTTGGTTAATGCTTGATTCAAAGTGCTGTGTCTAAGTAGCGGGTCGTGGAAGACCCCGTCTACCCAGTTTCTAAGAGTGGTGACTGGAGAATCCTGCTGTCTGTCAATGACATTAATGGGAGATGAGGCTCCCGGAGAAGGGGGCATGGTTGGTTGACATCTCAGCATACATGATGGATACTCATTTTGGTTCAATGAAGTGGCGGTTTGGGCCAGCGACCAAATTCTCGGTTTGCTGTCTAGTATTTGGTGACTTTGCTGAAAGCATGTTTTCGTCTGCCTGCCGTTCGCCGCTTCTTCCGCACAATCTTCTGAGCCCGCTTTCAGGCAGCTTTTGGTCAATTCTTGATTCCCTTCGAGAGAAACCGGGATTGAAATTTTTAAGGGCCTTTCCTTAAGGTGATCATTGGGGCAATCGGTTGTCGCCATATGGGTGTTGACATTAAACTGGTGTTTCAGATCACACTCGGAACTTTCTGAGTCAATGGTGTCGAAGTCTTCCAAGTCGCTCAGCTGCAGATCCTTATCTTCCCGACTTCGGCTTTCTGCAAATAAATGGAAACACACAAAACAATGTGTTTAAAACTGAATATCTTTGCGAAGTTGTTTATATATCCGAACTTATATTAAAGCCCGGGTTTAAAATTGTAAGCTATAAGCAAAACGTGGGTGTGTTGTAACGGCATAACTTTAAGCGTGGCGCTCTTCAACATTTGGCCACCAGGTGCTGAAAAACATTACTAGTTAAGGTCAGCTAACCATCCTCGTTGTTCTCGGTTTTGATCTGCTCCCCTTGAGATGCCACCTCTTCATCGTCGTCGTATCTCCTCTCATCGGAGCATTTGTTTCGAGGAGGCCATGTCATCTTGTTCTCCTTCTTCAGTCTTCTCCTGGCATTAGCGAACCAGGTGGAGACTTGAGTTAGGGTCATCTTAGTGATGATAGCCAGCATGATTTTTTCCCCTTTGGTGGGGTAAGGGTTTTTCCTGTGCTCCTGAAGCCAGGCTTTCAGTGTGCTCGTAGTTTCTCGAGTGGCATTTTTCCTTCTTGTTCCTCCATCCATTGATCCGTATCTGTGAAAGGCGGGAGCGAATGGAGTACGACTTGTGTTCCTTAATTATAAAATTACATAAATGACTATCTGCCCTTAAACCGCTTAATGCCATTAATAATAAAAATAAAAACATGGAATCAATCGCGATATCTTCTGTAGTATTTTATATGGGTTATGCAGCGTTCAAACTGGCTTTATAACTGGTTTTTTAAATGCATTTATAAGGATAGATTTTGAAAGATGAACAAAACAAAAAATCTTTAACAGTGTAAACAAATGTGACATATCAGATATTGTATGTAATTCATTAAAAGTGTAACCAGGAAATTTTCACCCGAGAATTTAAATCATGAAACGGATTGAACTTCACATACTCTACAGTACGCAAGTCGACAGCAATTTCGACATGTTTTGCTGCAAACTGACACCAGACATCCGAAGATAAAAAATACTGCTGCAGGTACGTATGCATTTTTACATGTGACTAAATAACATTTTTAAAGAACAAAACTTTTGTAGGTATAGTGATATATGGTGCTTATGTAGTCATTGCCGGAGATAGCGTTTAGAAGTGAAAATATTTACATATACGTCCTTTCCCCCCAAAAAAAACATTTCAATTAAAATGATCCACGTAGCTTTTAAAGATTATGTCTGTAGGCCAAAATAATTCTTGGTCAAGTAATATATTGCAAACATTGTGCTGTAAAATAATGAATGATGCCTTACCTGTCGTACTGATACTGCCCTAGGGACGGATCGTAGGGGTAGTAAGCAGCAGCCTGCGTGATCCCCGCATGCGCAGACGCTGTTCCGTCTTTTGTGTCAAACGTGCCCTGCAACAAAGCATACAGTCCATAACGGCAAGTAAGCGACGAAAATAATAATCAAAGGTAAATTACAGAAGTTACAATACCAACGATCACGATACTGTTTTAACCCTATTCAGCAGTAATATCCGGCTGAATAACTAATTCAATCAAACGCTTTGTTATTGAAAATTATGCGTTCTTTTAAATATAGGCTATGTTCTCAGCCCAAGTTGTTAAAACGTGACAACTGCAACATATAGTTTAAAATAGTATATTGTAAACAAATTAAATATGAAGAAATCATTAAGTCGTGCTTCTCAGCAGACACGTTCGTCATGAACCTTTACTAAATGTAAAGCAATATTGATTGCGAATGTGATTACTTATCTGTCTTTTAATGTTTAGTCAATGCAGTGTGGTTTGTTGTCACCAGTAACATAAGCCATAATGAATAGCTCCACCGGTCCTTAAAAGGAGTCGATTTACTAGGCTGAAACTTCCCACGTTATAAACATTAATTGAAACCACCGCGCAACTTCGCCTTATGCTTCGCAAGCTGTAATTAGCTGAGATACCGTAATGGATTGTCAGTATAAAGTGCAAGAAACGCTTACCAGCGAGTAGAAAGCCGAGGCGTCGGTGCCGTAAGTAACGTAATTGCCATAGCCTTGGCTGTTTGTATAGGGGTTACCATAGACGCCCAGAGCCGCAGCCGAGCTGAGCTCATGTCTAGCGGTGGCCAGCAGTCTGCTCTCATAAACGGGGCAATAAACGGGCGCTGGGGCGGATGCGCTGACTCCGGAGTCCGAAAGAGCCCTGCCGCTAGACTCGCAGCAAGTAGTCAATGAATTTGTAGTCATCAGGAACTGAGGGTGAGAACACAAAACATCTGCCAATTCTTAATAAACCCCATGCATGTGACTATATAACCTACATCACGTTATACGCACACGTACATGCTGGAAGTCACCTGGCATATAATAGTCCTAACAAATCGCAACTTGTCGCATTTCGGCGGATAAAACCCGCCACTTGCTTTGGCAAATCTTCAAATATGGTTCCGAACGCATCCATATGTGAAAAGGCGTGTGGGCTGTGTGGACCGTTGCCAGAAAACAAGAGTTGATTGCTCTCCAGACCCTAGGATGGCTCACATGTTTCCAAACCCCGCTGACATTAAGGTGATCGCTATGAGGATAAGTTACGTTCCGAGACATATCTTTCACTCAAAGGTCAGTGTTTATTGCTTTCGCGTTAACTTTACCCCTACGCCGAAACAGGTATCACAACAAATCAATTATATCTTCTTAGAGTCGCTCATTCATTGGCAGCCCTCAAAGCAAGCCCGCTTTCCCTTTTCTCGCATGCTTTTAAAGTAGATGAATGCATTAATATTCAATCGATGTAGCGATCAATCTTGCCTAAATGTAGCCGAATGTTTTTTTTTTTGATAATCAATACCAGGAAACTTACCTGAGGTGCAGACGAGTACGGGTATCCAAACTGTGGGTATGACATGGTAGACAGATCCAAATATCCAGGAATGTAGCGAGACGGCAGGTCTCCGCGCTATCGCAGGCTTGCTGTGTTTCACTGTACCAATTGATTGGAAACCACAGGCTCCTAGATGCTTATAGGGCGAACCAGAGTCCCATATTTAATTTTGCTGAGCTGCTTCTCCAGCGCGTTTCAAACATGCGTTAGTTGCCTTTGGTTGCTCCCCTATATTCTTCTGAGATAAAGTTGCATAAGCGTAACATAATATCTACGGCAGGGTGACCACTTTGATGTCAGAAATTCATATTTTGCTATATAAAAAGTACTATAAAACACGTCAGCTCAGATGTGGGTTGTTTTAAACACCGCTGACTCTGACGTCAGAAGATTCCTACTCAAAATGACCAGACTGTAACTTTAATATGCATTTCTCTGGATAAAACTCCAAGAAGCTAATGAGAACAGGGGAAGAGGGATTTTAAGATTTCTTGCGGGGCGTAACTGAATTAACTAAGGCTTTTAAAGATTCAACAATTTACCTTGGTTTAAATGTACTCCGTGTAATTAAGCTTACAGAAATGCACCCACCCCTACCCACTGGTTGATGGGGAGCATGTTTAATTAGAAATTAATTAACGAGCATCTACCTCACCCGCCCTTTTGTAGTAATTACTATAGTTTCAAGTACAGATGAGACGAAAGAACAGAAATTAGTAAAGCAGAATTTGTTCACGATATAGATCTTTGAGATTAACTGGAAACCGAGTCGTGTTAGCGGTACAGGATTTTATGACTTAGCGTACAGCTGTTAAAATTAGCGTAAAACGTAAAAGGAGCATCGTTACAAAAAGCCGAACATATTTATTTGACCACTTTTTAAGACCTTTATGATTTCATTTCTACCTTATATACATATGTATATGCTACATCTCCCTTGTTAAACTGGTTAGCGCGGGTGAGTGAAACGTGTAATCAACTTAGAAGGATAAGAAATGTCAATGTACAGTTGAATTGACTTTAGTACGCGTCTCAAACCCATGCGTCAGGCTGCGTCTTAGTTCTTTGTCCCAAAATCTCGCATAAATAATTTTGCTTCTGTCTTCCAGCGCCCCAAGTTACCCGTTAAACCCGGAAGGCGTTTTTTTAATAACTTAAATGCAGGAGCTACTGCGGGAGGCTCTTATCCGTCTGGGTAGGAGAGAGGTGCCTTTGCGGCTCCGTGGTGTGCTGACTTGCTTAGAGAGTCCCGGGTTCAGACATGTGAATAGCCCCAGGGTCACACTCAAATTAATGATGATGTACTCCCTCTTTTCCCCAGCTGGAAGACTGCTTGCAAGAAACGAATCTGCCTACAGTGACAGCTCGATTGAGGGTGATTGATGACTATCTAGAGACCAGCCAACATAATATAATATCGGCCGCATAATTGCTTTGATTTACAGACGAATGTACTTGTCCTCAAATTAAGTTAGACTTTATAAAGCAAGTTGTTGGCATTTAGGGGAGTTGGGAAAATAATGAATGCTTTAGAAAATTAAATTAACTATGCAGTCCGGCGAAAGTATACATCTAAGTAACAAAGCAAAGGTACATTGGGTCAGTCGGAGGTCCTGTATCGCTAGCAATTTTAATCTTCATTAAATTAATTAATAACAGCAACAAAATACCGCTCTGAAATATTGAAGCGCTAAAGACAGGTCTAATAATCATCAAGCCATGGACTAGAAATGCATGTAATTGATTACTTAGAGGTATTCATTGTTTATAAACGTGCATTTAGGTTTGTTGTTAATATACAATAAGTAAGACTGAAAATCACTGAGGGCTATACGGTATGATTAACATGCGACACGTTTCCATAGTATTTGTCACTCATGAACATTTTCGTGACGTTAAGGCCAAAGGTCTTGGCTTTCCGTTTTAATGAAGGCTCCTGTAGACAATTATCGTCGAAAAGACAAATGGAAAACTTCGTACATTTTAATAACTCTTAGATGTAGAATCGAAAAGTGAAAAGCTCTTCTCTTTGGAATCGAAAAAAATGTTAAATAAAACGTTAATATTACAGCATTCTTAGATCCATTAGACCCAGTGCTGTGAACGTTTGAACCGTGAAGTATTAAAATGATAAAGTTGGTCGAGATGAACACGCTCTATCAACAACAATGGTTTTGTGTGTAGAGTTATATTATTAAACCATTTGCTGGTGTAATGGAGTCCCTGTGAAATATCTGCATAGACTCATAAATGCTTGGGAATGAAATTAGCCAGTGATATTCCCTGGATTTCTTTTAAAAGCAATACGCGCTTCTTTTAGATGTATACAAAACAGTAATGTTAAGCGAGAAGCCAAAGAATAAAAACATGTTTTGAGATGTCTGACAAAACTTTAATGAAAACCGATATAGGCGGTCGGGGTATAGGTTCTGTTTTTCCTTTTTCTGTGAGATGCATAAATGAGTGTTATGAGAAACATACACACAGTCCTAATTTTTGGAAGTTAAAACATATTTTTTTTGTAGTGTGAGGTTGCATCAGATATTAATCTTGGGTATTAAGTCCTTTAAATAACACTATTGAAAAACACGACTAAGGCTTGTCTCTACCTCGTCCAGCCCAGTTTATAACACATTACCTGACCAGAACCGTACAAGGCGTCCGGGCCTGTTTTATAAACGGGCTCCCTCTCTGGGTTACAATACAAAAGTCGCAGATAAGCCATTACGCGGTTTTAAGGTCAAGCAGGAAACTGACAAGATAATTACTCTTTTAAATTTTCCTAAGTGATACACTCGAGTTTCCTGTGAAGACATGCATTTTGCGAGAACCCAGAAAGAAAAAGGCAAGATTCTGAATAATTTATGACACAAAGTCGAATTTTTCAGTAGTTTATGGTCTCATTGCCTTTATTTTTGGAAAGCAAATCGGTTCAATGGCGTTTCACCGTCGTGCAAGTTCATTAATTCCGTTTATTTGATAATGAACTGTTTTAAAAAATATGCGATGATTCGTTTGATTGATATGAACTTTTTTGATGTTTTAGTCAATGATTCGAGTTTTGTTTATTCTCTAGTACAAATATTGCGTACAAGAATCGAAAAAGTCTCTATTTATATAGCACAACAGAAGCATCCGTTGTTACTTAGAAATGACCATGCTGCGGTTACATATCATCTGTGTAATTCGCAATCCCGCCACCATAAATCGACATTGTGTACTTCATCGCAACATATTAGATGGATGTTACATATGAAGTTGTCTTCCTTCATCAAAGCATAGTGTTTAGAAACTACATAGTTAAAGTGTTTTAAAGAAGAAGTTTTTCAGAATGATCTGAAGATCTTAAAGTGCTGATGAAGTACATATAAGGATAGATTTTGACACCGCCGTTCAAAATGAACGCCATCTCCACGTGGCAGGTAACGGTAAGATCACCATTTTGACATCGACCCCCGAGCAAGTTACAGGCTTTCAACTGTGTCACGGTGGAGAATATTACACTTCAATTTCATAAACTGCTTTCAGTCTCTGAAATAAAAAGTAACAGTGGATGAGCCGGTTCTTTATCAAAAACGGATCTGCAATACTTTGTGCTTCCCATTGTAATGAGCTCATTTTAACTGCAGAACGATGTTGCAGTAAACACAAAGATCCAGATGAGGACATGCATCACAGAGCTTCATGTATTATTGTCTTTCTGAAAGTAGGGGAAGTTCCCCCTACCGATTCTGCCCATGTATAAAAGTAAATAGCGAGTTATTTTCCAGTTGAATATCAAAATTAGCATTTTTATGTTATTGTTACTTTTTTGTGAAGATCGCATTCCATTGAATCTGTGTTTAAAAACATTAACTAAGTTACACTTTTGAACTCTTGATAGTGCTAGCGTTTCCAGACCCCTTTCAAATGAATGACTACTAATACAAGACCCCTGAATATTCTGCTTGCTGACTCATATGAGCTAAATGAAAAAAATGAAAATTAATTGGATGAATATGTTAATTATATATAATGTGTAATATGTTCATTGTATATATATATAGTCAAAGTAAAGGTGTTTTATGTTGTATGTTGAATAACTGCATCGTGCTAAGCTACTGATTGACCCTGAATGCCAGTTGTGAAATATACTTGAAATGCACCAAAATACTACATAGTAGAAGCAAACCGTGCTGGCCATATAGTGTGTGATAACTCCAAGATGCTGGCGTTTCGTATACCGCTAACAGAATACAGCGGTTATATGTTGAGCTAACACATTGGATGTAAAGATAATTTGCTGACTTTCTAATTATTTGCATGGGTTTAAATTAGTATCATTTAATTATATAGGCATGAAGAGGCTGGAAGCTTGGTCTCTCTTGTCAGGAGCAGAAAGCGAGCGGGCAGGCCCCTTCGGAGAGCCACCGGGCCACTTTCCCCATTGTCACTTGCTTCCTATACAGCATGTCCTCTTGCTAACAACACTTTTGCTCAGCTGACCATGGACAGGGCTGTTCCCAGTCCTCTGGACACCAGATGAGACTCTAACCTCAGTCAGTCACTCTTAGGCGAGCACTCTGAGTGCATTTCTAACAGGCTCGGTGCTCCTGGGGGACTGATCGCACCATGCTGCCCTTAAGTTTGTGGAGCACACCTCTGCAAACACACTGTCTGGACTCCAATTGTACTGACATAGGTTTGTCACCCTGTCTCTTGTTGCCGGTGTGCTGCTGTGTTAGGGGGACAGCGTTTCACCATGCTTTTTACCATCGGAGAAACATACCTCTATGCAGAATACAAAGGAAACCACTTCCCAATCCATGTACATATTTTATAATAGTGGAATATCTAGAATAAATACACAAGTGTTTTATACGTGTGGCTCTGCCAGAAAATCTGTCTCAGTGCAATTGACAATTTTTTTTGTCTTATGAATGGAGTTTTTTAATTAATCAAATAATTAAATACCCAGTTAGAAGATCAGTCATGAGTAACATATTTATCCATGTTCATTCATTCAAGCAGAGTTTGCTACAAGATTTTTGGGAAGTTACGGAATAAATTGTGTTTCATTTAAAGGACCCAGCAGCACTGGGGTCAGTTTTGTGATCATCTTTACATGAGGTGTTGGATCGCAGTTTAAAATGTTAAATTGAATAAAACTACAATGGCCAGCTTGACCACGGGCTGGAGGAGCAGCTGCAAGCTTCATGGATGGATAGATGTTACGAAAACTGGAATTTCATTCTGAGGAACAGTCTGCTTGTGATTCACATTCATGAGTAAATCACATTCATTCTTACAGTTATGGAAGAAAATTGTGATTAAGAAAAGTTCAGGACAGCAAGGGAAAACTTTTGTTTTATTTGCACATCCAATATGATGAAATGGGTATTACATCAAAAGCTTAGACTCTCATTTTGTGCTGTGTCTAGATTTTTATGACACACGTTATTTGGACAAAAAAACTGCATCAATGTATTCTTGGTCAGGTTAGATAGTCGTGAATAAATAATAATATAAACATAATGATTATTGACATGCACTTAAAACCAGAATATTGCTTGATGAAATACTTTACCAGTACTAAAATCATAAACCATCCATCCATCCATCCATCCATCATAGCTTATCCAGTATGGGGTTATGATGAGCTGAGAGAGTATCCTGAGCAGCATGGGGCGCAGGGCAGGGGACACCTTGCTTGGGACGACGCGGGGGGGGGGGGGGGGGGGGGGGGGGGGGGGGGGGGGGGGGGGGGGGGGGGGGCGGGG
>JAODKC010000137.1:4091291-4101896 GCA_026777985.1 Mormyrops attenuatus
TATGGCCAAATGTTCCGCAAGTAGGTGATTTAATTTTGTTTTATCAGGGGGTATGTCTATTTGTGATTCATTTTGGTGGCTGCCAGAGCCGTTTCATCTTTACCTTCCTGTCATCGTTCTTAATATGGGTGCAGCGGAGATCCCAGGCAAAGAGAGCATCTACATGTTAAACAGCTATTAAAATTGTATAGTTTTAATACTTCAGGTAAAAAAAATATTCTTCTGTGATTGAAGGGACTTGTGATTGAATTTCCACACACTGCCTGCAGCTACATGCACCGCTGTATGACTTTGGTATTAAGGCCACTTGTTTTGGGGTAAAGTGACCCATTTACTGGGCCCAAGCTTCAAATTGGATGTGGGACGAGACAATAAAGTGCATTCGCGTCCAGTAGGTGCATTATGAATAAATGATTGTAAGTGGCTGGGCTACTTTACATTTTCAAGATAATTACAGCATGACACATTCCAATTGTTCCGAATGCATAAAGATATACTGCGGAATATGGAAGTAAAGAGGGGAAATAATGGCTTTTTAATGTTCAGCAGCTTCCCAAAATAAAAAAAAAAAAAATGGACGAGATGGTTTTTCCCCCTTTGTTTCATACTTGAGTATTTTTGGACAAAGGAAGATGCTGATTAAAAGCACACCACATGGACTCTAGTTAGATATAAGACAGCGTTTTTCTCTATGAATGTTCCGGAAGGGTTTGATTGTATCCTGCGTTCCCTGGGGGCCGTCTCACCATTGGCGGCAGATCGCTGGGGTTGGCTGGGTCCATGGGGGATCTCCCCGATAACAGAGGGGCTCTGCGGGCTCCAGGGAGCGATCAGTGTCACTCCTCTGTCTGACATGATGGGCGTGCTGTTCCTGACGTCTGTGGGGCCACAGCACGGCGACACAGGGGTCGATTGGCAGGTCGTCCGCGAGCAGCCTGATGGTGAAGAGGAGTCACATGATGTGCAGGGGACTGAACTGCTGCCCGCACATGTGCTGGAGGAACCTCAAATTTCACCACACCTGTATTATGTCTGAAGTTTCAGGAACACACCATTGTTCAGGCTATTTAAAACACAATCACCCATTGTTACACTCACAACAACTCAATATTAATAAGATGTTGCCAATATTGATACTAAATTCATAAATACAAAAACACTATCATACTCAATATGTCTCCTGCCTTCTGCCCATGGATGGATGGATGGATGGATGGATGGATGGATTGATTGTGAACACTACATTTAATAGGTCTATGTAACAGCCTAGCACATTAAAATAATTTTAGCAGAACACGTAGAACATACTTAATAGAAGTACCACCAAAAAGATTCCTCTACCTTTTTATTTTATATCTGCAAGTATCTAGTTATTATTTACTTAGTGCTATTTGCTATTTTACAATTAGCACCACATTCTTAGTTCCCTCAAGCAAAAAGTATTGAATTATTTTATTACAAAATAATGAAGTAAACATTACAAAACATTTGCTTTCCTTGGTTTTACACTTGTTTAATTCATTCAACTATACACACTACCAGGGCACATTATCCCGACTTTTTCAGAGAACATTAGAAAATATTTCATTTTATATCGCTCTTCTGTTCATCCAAGTGCAATTGCATCTGTCTTACCTTTTGCTATCAATCTCTGACAGGTACGGCCTAAAAATGCCAACCCAGAGAACTGATATAAAAGGTGAAAAAACACGCACACATATATATTTATTTATTAGTCTTGTTTCAATCAATCTCACTTTTCCTCCTCCACAACTGAACTTCATAATTTGCGATGGGGGCTCTAAGTGTTTTTCTTTCAGCCCCCCCTGGACTTTATTTTATTAAAGAAGAATGGGGGCAAATGTGAGTAAAGTTCATGTTTATCTGATATATTAAAATGAAAAATGAACAGAAATTCAAGAAATATATAACAACCGGGAAAAGTCTAGGCATTCTGTAGGAATGCAATATATATGGTTTCAGGTTGTCACATAATAACAACAACAATAATTTTTGATAATATATGTTGAATTCAAATTCACTGTGTTCTGCAATGTTCCTGCCAAATGCTTCTAGGAATCCCTGTTTAGACCTTTCGTGAGGCGCTGGGCCCATGTGATTGTTTTTGCAATATGGTGACATGCCTTCTCGAGTTCTGGAATGTTCTTATGGTTCTTCACAAGGCAGCAAAGTTATTGATACAGCCAAAGTCACAGATTACAGGTATGATGAATCTGGGTAACACCCACACAAAACACAACAATCACAACAATAATAACAACAGCAATAATAACAGCAATGATAACAACAATAGTAATAATAAAAATAAAAATGTTTGTATGTTTTTTTTTTTTTTTTTTTTCGGCAGAACCTGAAGCTTGTTCCCAGAAACCTTAGGGATGTCAGACAGGGTTGAGGACATCACCCTCTGATCTTTCCCGTCACGTCTCGACAATCCCACTGCAAGCGTGACTTCCAGTTTACATGTGTTTGTGAGGCCAGCAGCAACAGGAGCGGTGCCCCCTGCACACGCGTGTGCCAAATGTTCGCTTGTGTCACGGATGACACCCCGTGTCTTCCCTCAGGTCAGTCTGAGACTGGAGGCCCTTCAGCCTGAGAAAACCAGACGTTTTTATTTGTATTATTAATGTGGAATTTACATCTAGCATTATTTTGTTCAAGAAACACAGAGACCACTTTCTTTTATTAGCGCAGTAACTTTCTAAGAAGGAACTTTTGAAGGCTCCTGTCTAATGGACCATAGAGACAAGATGTTTCGCTCCTCAAGGTTAATGTAACTAGAACAGAGAAGAGGAGTGATTTTAATACAGTCATGAATCAAAGCTTGGACACCAGTATGCATGGTTAAAAAAGATACCTCTTTTTCATAACAGTGTGATTTCACTTTGGAACCTCATGCATTAAATTTAGTATTCCATCAATTTTCCAGATATTGCATAATTTTCTCACGTTATATAATTTTAATTGTAATTTTAGGAGGTAAATCTGTACTTGTCAATTGGGGAAATCCTAGCCAAAAACATTTGTAGTTCATGATCCAAAAATGCATCATTGTATTGCAACATTTTGTGAATATAGCTTAAATCAGTATATAATATTAGTTTGAATGATGGAGTCCTAGTTCTGTTATTTTCTTTACAAGGTCAGTTTTAAATTTTTGGTTTAAGCAGACCAGAATTCATAGTAGGAAATGAATGTATCCATCTTATAGCATATTAATCTGCATTATTTACTATGCTTTATCTACTGTATAATATATATTTCTATAGTAATATAGTTGTGATTAGCAAAGAATGATTTAGCCATTTTGCTTAATGAAACATTGTAAATGTGAGCAAAACGATGTAAAGAAAATCTAGGCCAGTATCACCTTTATTTATTAATTCAGTACGAAAGGTTGCATGTGCTTTGAAATAAGTGATACATCTAAAGAGATCACCTCAAAAAATTAATTTGAAATACCCCTTAGCCCCCCATGACCCTACATAGGACAAGCGTGTCCAGAAAATGGATGAACGGATCCCTTAGATGCCAGTTCATGGGTCATTCCATTCCAGAGTACCGAAAGAATGTGCCCAATGACCTCACCTAGACACTCCTCAAACAAAGATGAGCTTTTTCCCCATTATTGTACAATCTGAAGGGCCAAGAAAAGCAAAAAGCTTATAGAGCCTTTTTTATTTTTGTGTTTTTTTTCTTGTTGGCAGAAAAGGCTGCAGAATCTAGCAGTCAAGACTGCTCTCCAGCGTACTCTGTCCTGAAGCCAAAGATCCCTGTGTCCGGGGGCGGAAGTGTGTGAAAACCCACAAGGGCAGCCCCCCCCGGCCCTCGCTCCAGTGCCCAGGGTGTGAGAAGAGGCCCGCATTTGATGCCTGACTGACCAAATCTTCTGCCTGATAGTTGGCTCTATTCCCCGCGGTTCAGAGGACCGCGATCAGAAGTGCATTGGCTGAAGAGCAGAGGCCGCGGTAATTGTATCAAGGTCCGTTGAGATTTCCTCAAACAGTTCCCTGTAAAAGGAAGAGGAGTCCCAGGGCGCCAGCAGAAACTACTCCAGAATGGGAAAAAAATTCCCCACTCATAGACGAATAACAATCAATTTATAGCGGGGGTGACCTGTGCATCGACTCACATACAGCGCCTTCGCTACTTTCACCCCTCTCTGTTTTTGCTCCTTAAAGAAAGAAAGAAAGAGACTATTTACAAGCTCATAATAGACCTGAACAAGACAAATGCAGCTTCATCGCAACACCACTGACAGACTGACTGGTTAAATATATGATAGAATGGATAAAAATAACCAGATGTTCTGTGGATTGAAAAATTGTTATGGAAGAGGAATTATGCTATTGAATAAGAATGATATGCATGCTGTAATAAATATAAATAGCTGTTATATTACAATTATCACCCATTTACAAACATCTACAAATAAATGAGCCAGTGAAGATATACAAATTTAGACATACATTTTCTACTGTCTGGCTACCAAGATGCTTTTGACCTGCTGTGTGCAAAACAAAATCTTTTTTTACTCCAGAGAATGATGGCATGATACACACTATCACAATATGATACACAAAATTATATACAATAGATTCCTTGTAGAGACCCCCTTTTAAGAAGAAGGTAGTACTACTGAATATTTAATGACTTATCTGAGTGCGGAGTTCAAACGGCCTTACAGGGATCCCAGAACACAAGCACTTGTCAAACTCCACAGCCCCATATGGTCATCAAATATGGCATGTTCCTCAGCATATAAAATGAATCACATTGCATGCTTCTTTATTCTGGAATTTTCCGGCACTGATACTGTGAGACGTGGGGCTGAAAGATGTGCCGACATTTTGAAGGTTCACTATCTGTAATCCTACATTGTTTCCTGTCACCTACCAGTGTCACATTGGTGGGAAAATACTTAAGTAAATACAGGCAAAAGAAAAAGATGTATTATACTTCAATTTCAATGGCAAATGGGACATAGATTAAATTGCTAGTTTGGGGGGAAATTAATAAATAAACTAAATATAAATATTTGCGTAGTTGAATGAATTCGCTTAAAAGATTTATAAAATATAAAGATATTCTTCATAATCCATGGATCTCAAATTTGTTGCATTTACTAGCATTGAAGAGTTGGATTGAACTGATGATTGAAGATGGCATAAATCCAATTTCTCAGGAGATTAAATACAATAACTGTTTGAGCAGTTTCGTCTGAGAAAAGCCGTGATGCTAACAGGATTCTTAAAAAGAACTCAGTGTTTTATTTGTTAATCTCAATGAATATGTACATTTCTCAAAAGAAATTCAGTGCTTTCAGAAAGAATATTTTTCTACTGGACTGTATACAATATGAATCAGCCTGCCGGTCAGTATCGCGTGTGTTGTGATCCAGCTCCCGTGAATCTGGTGTCTGGTCTCCGGTCTCCTGGCATTACGGCCGGATGTACGGAGGCCTTTTGGATCGCCGCCGTAAATCAGACCGTTGGTCAGAGTCAGATGTGTCGCGATCCAGCACCCATGAAACTGGTCTCTGGTCCTGAGACAATTCCAAGCTTTTGAATGTCTTAAGCCCTGGACTTCTTAATGACTGATTATTGTGCTGTTTTATTTTTTTAATTTTTTTTAAAGGATTGCTCACATAGACCTTCTGGACAAACACAACAATGCTACATAAACAGTCAAATGCAAACATATACATCTCTGAGGTCATTACTCAGTGAAAAGCTCAGGGATGATTGATTGTCATGGATCTATTTTAGAACCACTTGTGCTGGACACACTGGAGTGGGACTAGAGCCTATCCCAGTCTGTGCAGGGCTGAGGAACGTCCCAGACCGGATGCCAGGCCACTGCAAGGCACACATACGCAACTAACGATTTAGCAATGCTAATCAGACTAATTGCATCTCATTGGGCTGCAGGAGAACCAGGAGAAAAGCCACTCAGCTGGAGCAGATAATACATCCTTGAAATAAACATCTCCCCAACAACCGTGTACTGGATAAGTGATTAGAAGAGGAAAGGATGGATGGGGAGAAGTTCCATCCAGGGGGGAGTTTCCCGAAGTCTTCTTAACGCTAAGCGTTAAAAAGGCTTTGGGAAACTCAGCCCAGAGTGTTCCCAGCTCCACATCTGGTTCCAGCAGCATTCCACCTGCAGTTTTGACCAGATAATCTATCTGAAGCTAAGCCAGTTTAGGCCTGCCCAGTATTTGGATACGTGACCGACTGGGAAAGCTGGGTGTTGGTGTGGCCATCAGGGGAGCCCATCCTGTGGCCTGTGTGGATCCCAGGGACGTGGACACTGAGCTGTAAAAATGGGGCATCTTTTAAAAAGCAGGGGTGGTACCCTGATGTCCAGGCTAAAACTGCCTGCTGTGGTCCTTTCAAATCTGTCCTCCTAAATATCCCCTTTATCCAATTGGTGAACCTCTCCTGCACCTTCACCACCTTAGCTAATATGTGGTGAGTGTTCTTGCGCAGAATGGCTGCCATTGCGTCATACAGTTGGGTGCTACACAGTGGTGGTGATTAAAGTGGCTCTCCATTGATTCTGTTAAGAGCTTTAGGTGTCTTGAAAGGCGCTATATAAATATAACATTCATAGACTCTAGACTTGCTGGGACAGTACGGCTATGTTCACACTCAAAGTGACTCAAATCTGATTTTTTGCTTGAATGTGACTCAGATCAAAGTCTTTCAATTCAGGTCTGAGTCACTTTCATATGTGGTCCTAGATTGGATATGTATTCAATCTGTGGCCATGCAACGAGAATGTGAACGGTCAGATGGGAATTTGTATCTTTTCACCTATACACATGCGCTGAGCGTTTTTTTGTTGCTGGTGAAACAGATCACTTGTGAAAAAAAAGTATCAATGTTCGCATGCAAACCATTTTAGAGGACAGATGCATTTACATTACAGTTAGATACAGGTCACTTGTAATTATGAATGTGAACTGTCAAGATAGGCAAATCCAATCTGAGCAAAAAATCGGAACTGGACAATGAGGCTTGTAATGTCAACGTAGCCCATATTGGATCGGCAACGATAGACGACGGATGTCAGGAGGAACATGACGGAATCTTTGTCACTCATTAATTTATAGTGAATTTCCATGAAGTCTTCAGAACCACAACGCACCCAGTATGCTATTGTTCTGTGCTAAGAATCTGCAAATGGTCGCTGGTGTCCAGCAGCGACAGATATAAAAAGTCAACTTGCACAAACTCAGCATCACGTGGCTACTACCCTGTCAAAAGCATGACACTCTTTGGAAGGGGAGAGCTCAGGGGTGTACTTACCCCGCTCTGAGGTGTGTGGCTAGTGCTGCGCACAAGTGTGGACAGTTCAGCCTGATAGAAAACTGGAAATCACTACACTGGGGGAAAAGTCACAGAAAGAGCAAAGAGAAATGAACTGCAGGAAAATCTGCAGTCGTCCATGTTTCCTTCTCCAGTAAGAGGTGCCCATTACCCAAATTTTAACCTGAGAATAGATTGACATGCCTCCCTCATAAGAACAAAATGTGTACATCAAATCTGCTGTATTACTAAGGGTGGCTACATGACTGACACTTGGAGGTATAATTTCTTTCATTCTTCAGTTGCCCTGGAAGACATAGTTATGTAATATGACTATGGAATATCTGTAAAACTGTGGCCTAAATGAGATTGTTGCATATTTGTATGTCCGATAGCATCCTTATACTCTTTAAAGCATCAGTTTTACTATACTGGCTTTGCAACAGACCATCTCCACATAACTTGTATCTCTCTTTGGACAAAGAAATGCATAAAAATACATGTAAATAACAATGTACAAAAAAATAATAATAGAATTAAAAGCCTCCCAGCCAATTGACTGTTTGCTATGTATATATCTATCAAACACCTGCAACATACTTTGCAGGTGTCGGTTGTATTTGCCCATTCTTGTATTTCTTCATGTTTTTAAACTTAATCCTTTTACTCTGAAACATCAATCTGTTTTCTGGGCCTGTAGGTTGCACGGCTGACTGACTATATATAAAATGGAAAAAATACACTCTCAGTCCTATGCTAAACAATCTAGGAATGTCAGGAAATCAATCATAAAACTGAAAGCGAACAAGTTCAGTTTCTAGCTTATATTTCAGGACAAAAGGAAGATAATCAGCTTTAGAGACTAGCCTATTTACTGACTTCACCAAGCATGCATTCAAGGGCTAATAATCTCTGTGGTCTCTCTCTTTATGTGTTATGATGACTGCCAACTTTCATAAGACGATAGCCAAACCCCACCTCAATGTCTACTTGTCGCTATTGTTTTTAAGTGCTGATTATAAGCAATACTTCACATGTACTCAGACAGACAACCAAAATGCATGAGTAATAATGAAATAACTCGCTTTTTAATTGAGTGGCTGATGTTTTCATGGGTGTATTGATAAAAAAAAAAAAATGCAGCGTTTGAATCTTGCTAATGCTAAGATTGCTAATGCCAAAATCCACATAGGCATTAACTTGACACGCTACAGATGCAAATTAAGGCCCATCTACTGTAGCGCAAATATTTTGGTCCTGACTGGCTCCTGGAAGAAAGGTTTCAGTCCTGTCAATGAGATTCGTGATGTCACCTTTGACCCCAACCCATCAGGTGTGAATCCCAATGACAGGTGGCTTACTAATGACATGCATAATGTCACCGCTTCCATGACCTCGCTGGCAAGACACAAGACCCTTTGGAAACATAGGTGACCTGTTCCTCTCACCCATGGCAGACCGATCAAGGGGATTACATAAAAATGGAAAAAGGTAAAATTTACTTTAAAAGAACTGTTTTTTTTTACAAGGCAAATTTACATTATTATTATTATTATTGTTGTTATGATTATTATTGCTAACCAAATTTATCACACCTGTAATCTGGTACTTTTGCTTTATCAGTAACTTATATGCCATCTAAAGTAGGGCTGTCACTATCTATTATATTAATAATTGAGTAATTTACCAATTAATTGAGAAACCGTTTAAATATAATACTGTAGAGCCGGCGAGATGGGGCGGTAAGTGGGCTGAGCATGCAGGGAGATGTTGTAAATACCCTCTGTGTTGTTGTTAGTGTTAATACTTGTGTATGTTTCCCTGTTGTCGCGTGTAGCTTTACCTGTGTTGTATGTATGATCCTGACATGTCCCTAGCTGCTGTGTAATTACCCACCGTGTCTGTGTGTGTGTGTGTGTGTGTGTGCTTACCATCTACTGCGTAACCTTCCCGCCTTTCCCTGCTAAGTTGTCGGACTCTTGTGGTTGCTTGAGTGTGGATCTTTTAAGCATTTAATTAAAAGACCAACTTAATATTTAGGCATCTCGCCTCCTCTCTTCGTTGCCTCTGCCTTGATCTGCCCGGCGACATTATATAATATAATATGTATGTTGGACGGGGCTACAGCCCATTGCATGGTGTTCATTTCCATACGGTCCAATTCAGGCATTTTTATTCGCATTAGCTGCATTTTTTTCCGTACATTGGGAGACAACTGGAGGGTCCCGGTGTAAACTCACACACGGGGATAACATTAAGTGCGGCGACCCTCTAGGCTTGCACAATGTACGATGTTAATATCGGCATGCCGTGTTACACATATGCAATTGTCACATGGCAAGGGCCGCGATAGTCAGCTGGGTTGAACTTATAGAGTTTTGGTATTTTAATGACGGTTCTATATATATATATATATATATAAATAAGGCTTTGCATGCGCTCTCCATGACAGTCATCATATTTCTTGACCTTGGTCAACTCACTCACTCAAACACAGTGTATTTACACAGTGTTTGTGAGAAATTTGACAAAAACAACTGAGGAGGAGAAAGGTGAACAGGAATCGGTTAGATGAGATGTTTGTCCTCCACTGTGTGGAAACATTTTGGATTTGACTGAGACGTTATTGAGCAAAAGCAAGTCATTTTCTGGAACTGCTTCGAGTCTGTAGGCACCACCGCCAACTCATTTGACAGAGCATTTAAAAATAATTATTTGGTTATTATGTACCGCATCATGTAAAGTGATGCGGCTAAGCAATGGGGCTAACCGTAGCAGCAATTATTTTGAGATACAGGAATCTCGGAAAGCAAATTAAGCAAAATAATTTAAGTCAGAATGATGGCAAAGACAGGCTAGGCTACTCCAAGAGGCAAAATGGCACATATCTATGGATGACCTCGCATGATTGGGTAAGTTCTGTTTTGCAGTGTTGACAGGCGGCTACATTTTCTTTCACTTTAGTTAATGTGAAATGCTTCCACCCACCTGAGGTTTTCACTCTCTGTCTGGACGCTCGTCCACTTCCTTCTGCCACATTGCCGAGTTATTGCCGAGTGTCCGGCAAATTTTAACCGGTACTTTTAAAAATCAAGTAATCGTTACTGATCTAGCAGCAGAGAGGCTTCGACGGGATCTTGACTTAATTAGCGACTGGGCTGATACCTGGCAGATGAAATTTAACATAGATAAACGTAAGGTAATCCACGCAGGGAGTAGAAATATAAAGTACAGATATTTTATGGGTTCCACGGAAATAAAGGTAGCTGAT
>JAODKC010000137.1:4104847-4117698 GCA_026777985.1 Mormyrops attenuatus
GACCATAACCCCCCCCCCCCCAGCCCTCACCATAACCACACGTAATCAAACAAACTACACGACTTTTGGCATTTGTACTTTTTTGCATGCTTTCATAGATCCTTGTGGGGACTTGGAAAATGGCCCCCACAATGTCAAAACAACAGGTTTTCTATTACATTGTGGGAACATTTGTTCTCCATAATGTAATATAAACATAATCCACACACACACAGACACACTGAGCCCACATTATTCGGTCATGCAAATAGTGCACGCCATATACAGCATGCACATGGGGTAAAACGCTTCAGTTTCCATGTGGCTCAGATGAACGATCTTAGCGATTTTAAACGTGATATGATTGTTGGTGCGAGAAGCACTCATTCCAGCATCAAACAGCCCCTCTCCTGGGATTTTGGCACACTACAGTCTCTGGAGTTTGCAGTGTGATGAACAAAAACACCCAGTTCTGCGGCAGGAAACACCTTGTTAATGAGAATGCTCAGAGGTCAGAGTGGCCAGACTCAAATAAAGTTAATAGATAAAGTTTATAAAAAGCTAAAACTAATATACATATGTGTCCATGTATATATGCATATATGTGCGTGTGTGTGTATAAAACTTTAGCTACTGCTATTGCTATTATAGGAAAGTGCCAGATAAACAGTAAAAGGTCATTCTATTACAGCTGACCAGAGGGGCATTATGTAGACGAAAATTACAGTGTATTGGTTTTGTGACTGAGAAACGCAAACAGGATTATTGGAAATTTGACCTCCTAAAAGGTGAATCGGGACAAAATACCCCTGGGATGGCCTTTGTGTACTGAAGCGAACCATTCACAGCATCTCAAACAGGAACAATTAGCAGAACATATTTAAGACACAATGAAGTTTTCGTGTGTCAATTTTTATATTATGTTACATGGTAGAAAATCACATTATTGTTATTATTTTTAAAATCACATAAGTGACATGTCATTGCACAATACTGTAATTATGTATTATAAGAATCACAACATGAATTGTAATCATTTGTAAAAGTTGCTGTTAAAAAGTAAATCATGTGTTTTTACCGTTCAATCCGTTCTGTTTAGAAAGACCGCCTCCATCATAGACAAATATTAGCAATATATTTTTAATATTCATAAATATGCACGTTAAAATAGATCTGCTAGTCACAACTTGCCATAAATCTCGTAAATTGACTTCTGCAACCTGAACAATTTCCTGTGTTTGGGGAAATTGTACAAATTATTAGTTAGCAACTCACTCTGTGCAGTGGATTCACATGGACATCATGTGTTTTCTATTGTGAGAGTAACCTAAAGTACTTTTAGCTAAGCAGCCTCCAGAAGAACATCTCTAACATATCCACTGTTATGACCGTACACATCTGGATATAGAGCAATACTGTTTAAGTTAAGAAATGTTACAATCTCAATTATAGAAACGAATTTGTAAGTAGCTTACACTTAGTATGCAATTATGTGTAATACAAATAAGTATACATTTAGGCTATAATGTACTCGTCAAACAAGTAGTGCACCATTATGCTTTAAGAAAATATTTCAATTCGTTTGCATGGCAGGGTTTTATCCATTTCAGAGTTGAATTGGCGCCACCTGCTGGTGATTGGTAGTCTTTTGCCCAGACGGAAACACCAGAGCAACATTTTCAGTCTCCGTTACTTCAAATGCGGGTGTTTTCTCTTTTATTGCCTTATGTCTTCGCATTACTGAGATAGGAGTACGTGGCACGCCTGTTCCGAGATCATTACTATACTTTCTTTTGGAAGTGTACACGCATATAACGAAAAAAGTATTGTGCAGTTATATACATTTTAGGTCATTATGTACCAAAATAAATAAACAAGCAATTAAATAATTAGAACATTAGCAAGAATTAGAACATTTGAGTTATTCTTTACATAAAGGGAAAATTTAAAAATTAAAATGAAAATTATATTCAGTGTTTCTGTATTTAATTTATAATTATTTATAATTCATCACAAAGGATTGCACTTAGATATGTATGCCAGCAGTATTGAGTTGTTTATCTTTTACAAGTTGCACATAGCCCTACAAAGGGGGGTACACATGTGCAACTAGGAAATGAGAGCGCAAAGATCCGTTAACATTTGTGTTGTGAGTAAAAGAGCAGAAGTTTCACATCGGGCAGCTTTCTGTACACAGACGCCGACGGTTTGATGGGATCCGCATGCCGCTTGCAGAGCGCTTCCGTAAGAGGGCACTTTCCTTATTCCGGCCGCTTGACAGGACACATCACCATTACTCCCGATTAGTTAACCTTTGCAGTGTTGGCTCCTTCGCCGAGTTTCACCTTAACGGCGATTCTTTTGCTTCCTTGTCATTAAATCAATGCAAGTTAAAAGCTGCGAATGTCTCTTCTTACGGCGTTGTCTGAATATGTTTAGGCTGGATGGCCGTTGTGTTTTCCTGGGTGAAATATCAAGATTGTATTGCAGCAAATATCCAGAAATACTTTTTCTGGTGCTGGAGCATTTTATCACTTATGGCCTTTAGACATTCACCAGCAGAGAGAGAGAGCAGAGGAGTACAGACACCAATGTCTGTAGCAGTCATGAGTCATGACATAGTTTTTCAACACTTAATTATTATAAAAATGTTGGGGGGGGGCAACTCTGAAAGAAATGATAGAGATGATAAAGAACATTTGATTAAAGTGTGAATAGTGGCTTTTCAAAGGAGCACAGATTCCAGGATCACTAAGATGTAGCTAATAGCCTGGAGTCGATCGGTTCATCAAGATATTAATGTTAAATTGCAGTTAGTTTTAATCTGCAGACAAAAAAAATAATGGCACCAACTGCTTTATAAACAATGGAGGTCATTTTAGGAATACTGCGGATTAATTTTGACTTTACAGAAGATCTTTCAGGACAGCCTTTTGAACCATATTTGAATCACATAATAATGAACTGTACATGACACATATAACACAGGGTCTAATTACATATAAAGGTCATTCTTCCTGAGGAGAGAACCACTGAAAAGAGCTATTATTACCCATCACACATACCCCAAGGATTCACCCAAAAAAGAAGACCATTAAAGGATGCCATCTTAAATTAAGGCTTATATCTTTTGAACACCAAATCATTAGACCAGGGTAGTATTTTATACTTTCTAATCATACTCATATATTTAGTACTGTATTTACTTTTTTGAGCATCAGGAACGTGGGCTTTCTTGGAGATAATACTCGCAAAAAGTAACACCAGGTTAGCTTGTATTAGATTCAAATCACTGAGGGTTATGGATTTCATCTAGAAAATAAATCTGAACATCAGGGAAAAAAAGGCAGCGGCTGAGATGAAGAGAAAAAAAAACGCGATGGGAGCTTTAAACAAGCGTATGGAAACTTAAGCAGCCTTGTGGCATCTGGAGCATTCGGGGGGGTCAGATATTAATCAATAATGTAATGGGCTGAACCCTCTCTTTTGATCCAGTGGATATCTCACCCACCACCCTGGGGGCTCCTGTCCACACTGTGGTCCTTATAGTAAGTGGGGAGACCGGCCACCATCTCTCCTGTGAATTGCCAAGGCCGTCGATCCGTGGCAGATCCCTGAACCCCCCCCAAACACTCCTAACCATCCGAGCAGATTGTCCACTCAGGGCTTTAATCCCCAAGTTACTCCTTATGTCTCAAAGTCCATTTCACTGATGCATAGATCTCGTAACGTTAATGACGTTCAAGTGGTTTGGACAGTTGTAGACAGCTTGTTGAAAACGGGACCTGCCACATGGCTTATTTATTTATTCATCTTCCAATTGATTAATGGAGGAAGAGGTCAAAGGGCACACTTTTTCTGGAGGACCAGGAGTGTGCCTTTTCATTTCTCACTGTTCCTTTTTTCTAAAACTAAGTGAATTAAATATTTTCGAGCACAGTATCAGAACTTGAGATAGACGTTGTTAAGGGTGTTTTGAGTACCTAGTGGTGTTTCTAGGATATTTATTGTCGGATATTAAGGCCTTTTGAAATCAGCGGGATTCCTCTGGGGGACAGCGAGCTTTATCGTCATTCATCATGTCTTTTTAATTCAGTGATTATGATAATCATAACGTTTATAAGTGTGACCCTTCTGACACAAATACACATATATGTAATATTTAGATACCTCTTTAATGCCCATTTTGCTGAATGTTGTTTCGACATTAATGTGGGAGATTTTTCTGGTTGTATTTCTCTTTTAGGGGATATGTATAAAGGCAGCAGTTTGAACCATCAAAAATATATAAGTAGCAGTGGCTTGGAGTCCTGGAGCATTTTGTACCGTCTGTGGTTTCTGGCCCCGTTTATGTCTGACAGGAGATTAATGTAGTGAAGTGCAGATATGATCGTGTGCATTTATAAGCATACATGGTTATTGAGTTTATCAGTGAATTATCCGGCAAAATCAGACACATTATTAGGCATTATCGTTATTGATTATTAAATCATTTAAGTAGTTAAGTAGGCAACAGATATTTCAGAAATGCTGTTTTTGTTTATAATAATCTCATATTTCAGTTCTGTCTTTTGGTGTATTTTATTTCATCTGATGGATCACTGTATCGGGCCTCTTTTTTCACCTCCCTAGAGGAACGTCCAGTAATGTCAGTCTAAAGGTCATGTTGGAATCAAGCATCGTCTGATGTCCACCTCCTTTCTGCTTGATTCGAACAGCTTTCTCACACCGCATTAAGCAGACAGAATGCTATCGAAAAATGCCGCTTAAGCTACGGCTCTCGTCGGAATGCTTGTTTTCAAATTAAACCATAGCTCAACAGCAAATGATTGACAATAAGGTGATTTAGTGGAACGGTAATCAATCAGCGTGCTTTTTATACAGTCTAACACGAATGATTTCTGGAGTTAGTACCAACGATAGGGATCGACATTAAACTAAGGAACCAATAAATGCTAATATGGCATTTAGTAATTTATGAATTCACGCATTGTTTAATGTTTCAAAATTTTAACATCCTTGTCTGTCACATTAAAGCAAAAATAAAAAAAATACTGAACATCAACTATACTGTACATGATCAAGAGCAAAACAAAATATGAAATGAAATTTATGGTGTATATATAATAATTTAATATTCTCTGGTGATAGTTACCCAAGGAATTTTGACCTCATCGTGTTGTAATTTACTGAATTCGGAAGTTTATTTGGGGATGTGAAAGTATCTTCGACATCTGATAAGATATGAATCAGTCTCAGTGTTGCTGTTAAATAGAAGCTGACCTAAACCTTGTACTGTTTACATATAGTTATATATGATTCTATAGTTTCTATATTGTCATAACAAAATGTGTTAATTTGTATATGAACAAATTTCCCCCTGAGATCAATAATGCATTTGTATGTATTATCTATCAGTATCGTAATGTCAGAAGAAGGATTGTTTGCTCGAATAAATGCAATAAATGGCAAATAAAATCATCCGAGGTTCCACCCCCGTCGTTTTCCGATCAGCCGTGCTGTTCTTTTCTACATATTTGTAGAACATTATGGTGAAATGGCATGACTGTACAGACACTGGGGAATTTATTTAATTAACTGGAATTGGAGATACCCTCCGTTTGCCTCCTGAAGCACTATTCAGCTTTTCCGAGAAAATAACACAGGAAGTAATACAGAAAGCTGAGTACTTAAAATACTGTAAGACCTTATTTAGCTCCGAGGCTGAGTGAGTTAGCTCTGAGTTTAATTAAACATTTCTCCCTTAAGATTTATTACTGTTGTGTTAAAACAGTTGTTCAGATTCAAGCTGCAAGGTAGAAATATATACAGATTACAGCAATAGGCACAGAGAGGTACTGATAAAATAGCATTTCTAGGTTAATTATGCCTTATTGTTAAAATATAATTTCCCTTAAGATGCATCTGTAGATAATATATGTAATTTTCACTATGCAAGGAGGTACTCAAGCATATAATTCCTCATTTATCAAAAGGTCACATTTCACTTGTATTTGTAAAGGATAATAATCAACTGTGGAAAGGTTTCATTCCAGCATATATATTAATGGTGTAATTATAATAGACAATGTTTCCCCAATTTTCACTTCAAGATGTAGATGCTACAATGCAAAGACAGGTCGCACCAACAAATCACCAGGGCATAAGTCCGACTTTCTGATTAATGGAGGGTCAGAGACCGGTAACCCGTTTTAATTTGATTCGACTGCTGGGTGAAAACGGCACTTTTAAGAGCTGTTTCCAGTGGGAAGCTGCACTCTATAATTCCCTTTGATGGGTCCACTGGGAAACAAGTTTCTCGCTATTCCGTGTCCACTCTAATCCCATCACAGATGAAAAGACGCTTAAATGGCTGCGTCACTCTGTAATAAAATATCACTCAACTGTTTGCCTGATCAATGAAGAGCAGACGGTGAGGTAGCCTGGGTTATCGTGCGCCATTTTGCTGAAATATCGAGTTTCATGCTGTCAGAACTCATACCTTGGGTCAGGTTACTTTCTTTGGGTGTAGACTCAAGAAATCTGCCAGTAGTCCCATCCAGAGTAGTGTGAAAGGAAAACTTAATGAATGTCTAATCCATGCAAACATCATGAGTACATAGCACTTGTTGGTATGTGTGGTACATTTACGCAGTAATCCCAGACAAAAGAATCCGTGAAAACTCTAACACCTTTTATAAATCCACATTGTAAAAAAGAGACCAAAAACTCCAACCCAATGCACTTTTTCGTTAAAATTTTTGAATTTTGAATGCAAGTCATTAAAAGATCAGTATTTTGGCCCTTAATAACTTAACGAACCCTGGAATGACAAAGCACATATACCGGGCAGCTGAAACTAGATTTTGCCGAGCACAATTATATAAAAAATAATGTGTTGAAATGTTAAATCAGATTAGCTGACTACTAACAAACTATCAGTGTAGACACCTAAATACTTAATAGCAGCTGTTACATCAAAATGCACATACTGGTTGTTTCCACATGGAAGGTATCGCTAACTGGTCCCCCTCTACTGTCTAAGGTCAGCAACTTGTAAGTACTGTTTTATTCCTTTCATATCTTTGTGTGCTAATCAAAGTTTGTAGTATTTACATTTATTGACTTATCAGATGCTTTTATCCATAGTGACATAAAACTGAGAGAGCGGGGTCAGACGGTCCCCGGGGCTTTTGGGGTTAAGGGCCTTGCTCAGGGGTTCTATAGTAAAGTCAGTCTGGCGACCACTGGACCAGTGACTTTCTGATCGTGGGCATGGATTTTTTTCCCGCAGATTCACATATTGGGATTTTCAGCTGTGGCTAAGATTGATGCAGCCAAGAAGGCAAACACAATATAGAAATATGCTGAAAAAAAACAAATATATCTCATATCTTTGGTGAGAAGTTTGTGGCCCAAAGTAACCCTAAAGTCAAGCTCTATTAGCTTAGACTGCAAAGCAGTAGCAAATTATAACGTCTCTCATATTCATGGGTGTTGCACTTACAATCTAGCTAGAGTATTTAATTGAATGTTCTCCAGGAGTTTACGGCATCTAATGGTTCTCAGCTGCTGGGTTCACTCTTCTTCAGTTTAACTCCCCAGCAGTGGAGACTTGAGTCATTTGGGACGGTTTCAAAGTATTGCTCTTCAATACACCCTATACAGCTTGGGTATGGTTCTGGAGAAGCTTGCCACCAGCCTTTATAATCTGACGTTATATTTTATTTTGTGGTATACACAATGTGTTTTTTAGAGTAATAGTTAATAAATACAATCTGAGAGCCAACAAGTTTTTGTGTGGAAGTTCTGACTGCTTCCAGATCTGCCCACATACATCCATGCATCCTTTCCGTTGGCATGGATGTTAAGCGAACACCCTCATTGGAGGGCAGGAGAGGGCAAAGACCTCTACCTTTTTCTCCGCTACCATCCGATTGACATTTAATTCCCATCCAGTCCCCATCTATCTGTCCTGTGATAATTTTTGTGTCTCTGCTCAGGTGAAGTAAAATCATTCAAGTGTTTAAGATTTTGTACCAAATCACAGTCGGTCCTCGAAAATTCCGCCATTTTAAAAAAATTTCCTCGTCGCCTCACGGTGTCTCCTTTGAACTATTCACTGCACTGCCCCCACAATTGCCGATGATTATGCTCCGTTTTGTCCGTATCTGTAAGCTTTCCAAAAACATACAAAAATACGGACAAACAAACACAGAGAGAGTGGAGAAAAGGCTCCATCTCGGTCCGTGTTTTACTTTGAGCGCAAATGAGCCTCTAGGCGCCTATAAACTACGGTGGAAAAAGACAAAAAAAATGCAGATATAGATGTGAATCAACAAGTATTTCACACTACTTCTGCGTTATAATTGAAACTTAATTTTTGTTTTGTGCAGTTCATGACCAACATAAATACTCCGCTGGCAGTGTCTTTAATGGTTTTGCCGCGTTCTGTGACTAAGCTAGGCTAAAGCATCCCTCTTGTCGAAAAATGAAAAGGAAAACAAATTAAATTTGTTGGGAGGAATTTTAATTTCAGTTGTTAAGTTTGCCTCTGTCCCCTAATGTACAGCTGCCAGCTGTCCTGACTCCATGTGCAAGCATAACAAATTACATGTGTTACTATACAGGATGCTATTTGTTCTTTACCCTTTGTTAATTTTTTTTATGTGGGATTTTAGTTGCTGTGGTTTATGGCAGCAAATTAGTGAGGAAATCCAATGTTTTTTATCAGGTAGTTTCACACTAATATTATTTTTTGACTCACCCAGACAGCACTGTGCATAAATATATTGTATACTTTGTTGTCTTTATATAAAATAATGCAGCTAGACTGTGAGTATTTGATTATGTTGGAAAGAAGACATTCACTTGGGTAATTTGTTGTCTTTAAATTGCCCTTAATATACAATTAGCAATTAGAGAAATTTTCTTAGGGTGGCATGGAAATCAGTTGGGGTGATGAAATCAAAGCCGTTTCTTTATACATTTGCAGGTGTTACATTCTCTGATATGTACCATATATGATTAAAATACATCAAATCCAGTAAGTATACACATGTTTCATATAAACATAATCTATAACTTTCTTATTGGCATTAGCCCAAATAATTAAACATTTCAGTTAGATAAAAAAATAAATATGCATTTTGATTTTATGTACTGTATAGCCTATATAACAAATAAGCATACAGCCCAATAAGTATAAAATCCAGAACATGAGGTGGATCAATTAAAAATTCAAGTCCAGCATAAGTTTGAAATTATGCAAATGCAGATTTAACATTCCTGTTAATACTAAAACTAAAATTCATTGATGAACACAAATTAAAGTTTGCCTTACGATTACTGCCTTTTGTTTTTGATGATAACCGTAGGTTTCAGCCTGTACTATACCACAAAACAACACTAAATCATACACATTAACTGATAGTCTTCCTGCACTTCATGTATAAAATTTTAAACCTCATTTTTCATGATTTATTGGACTAATAACACTTACCTTGATGACATTTCCAGAGTGTAACAATGGGCGCGTTCGACTTCATACAGCCGCTTATAGCGCTGGCTTAAAGCAATACATTCAGGTCCTGACGCAATGCATCATGGTTAGATTTTTTGTCCAGCTTAAGCCGGCGCTGCAAAACGTCACCATGCGTCACCTTGTCACATGGTACAAAAACCTCGTGAGAGCAAGACACCGAATATCACGTTATGCAGTGAGAACTGGTTTTCAGTTAATTTCCCTGGTAAAATAAAGTTTAAATAAATGACATAAATGCCATTGGAGTCAGGTCTCGCACTACGAGGAGTAGAAGTTGTCCGACTTGGCTGCAGTCAGTTTATACTCCACCCCTGATCTCGCTCCACGTCACGTCGGCTGCAGACAGACCTAAGCCCAAGTCGAACGCACCCATAGTTCTGAGGCGACACTATGGGCTGAACCATTTTTCAAGGAAGGGGGGGTAACGTTATGCAATATATTCAGTTTTAGAATTCATGTTCAACATTAATTGTAGCTAGACTTGCTCAAAGCATTAATGCTAGGTTATTTTAATAAACAACATGGTCATATGCAAAATTAGGGGGGCGCTAGGGGTGGCAAGAGATTATTTTAGGATGGCACATGCCACCCCATGCCACCACAGTAGATCCGCCCCTGACAATTAGGTTTGTGAGCGTGTGTCCTATGATGGACTGCCATCCCATCCAGAGAGTTTCCATGCCATGTGCCCCATCCTGCCTGGGTTAGGCTCTGCAGTCACCACAAGCCTCCACTAGAAAGGACACTTAGGACAGAATGATGTGAAAAACTGAGTTTGGAATTTATCAAAACAAGCCAAAAAGGCAGTTTTGGTGGACAGAAGAACGATGGAATCAGTTCACTGTACAGCCTTAGCTTCTGTTGTGTCTGGGCTTACTGGGAGTGAAATAAGAAAGACAAGCGCTATATAAATGGAGAAAACAAGGATCAGGTTGGAGGGAAATTCTATGCATGCAGCAAAACCATGACCCACTTATGCCCCCGCACCCTACAAAATACGCAAAACTTATATTGAGAACATGCAAGTAAATTGATGCAAAGTTAATTGTTCTGAACCTTTTTCAAATTACTGTTCCAATAACAATAAAAAAATAATTTTTACTCATGCAGTTTTTTGAACTGCTGATGATAATGATAATAATGGCTATAATGTAATTTGTCTAATTACAGAACACATAATTTGTTTCCAAAAGGCAGTAAACAACTGATTGCTGTGTTCAAGGACACGGCAACCTCTCAGCCTGACATTTTCACACACGCGCATTCCTCTGTAGCAAAGGCCTATATCTTTGTACACTGCCATTGATCCACAACCCTTTGTAATGGACCCTAATAACGACTCCATTACCAGTGACGCTCTGATTGGTTTGTGCAGTTACAAAATTAACTGCAAAGGAACAAGCCTGTCAATATTCATTCTACAACAGAGATTGCTTGTTATTGAAGAACAAAGGTGTTCCTTGCTTGGCCTGAATGCCTTAACTACTTGTCTCATAAAATTTAAGATAGCTATTGATTGGTTTCTTGCATTGTGCCGAAGAATAGTATACACACGCGCAGACACACAGCTCGTGCAAAGAGAATGTATATTTCTTTCCGTTCTATCGTACAAAGTGTTCAGCAACACGGGGCAAATTAAATCAATGAATTCATCCTAGCAGATGGGGGCTTTAACAGTCAGTTAGCCTTTAGATAATTGAGGCGTTGACTCCAGAATCATAAAATGGATGGGCTCGTTTATACATTTTACTGAAATAGATCGCAGAGGTTAAATAAATGAAATCCCATTTGTCAGCTGGTAATAAATGCCCCCCCCCCCCCCATCAACAGCTCTGTTTGGCCTAATAAATAGAGAAGATGTAAGCACACTCCTCCATTGATAGGGTTACAGCTTAATGAAATGGTATTTCCTTTGCTTGTTTTTGCCTCCTCCTGCACACTGTGATAAGTAACAAACCAACGAAGCCTGTAATTACAATCTTACAGAGAACCCGGCCAATCTGTATATAAATCTCACCATCCAATTACAAGATGTAATAATTTTGCAGTCAAGCTGGTAATGAGGTCTAATACTCATGCATGTGATAATCCCCCCTGGATGCTGACTCTATCAGATGTTGGCTTTGTAATTATACTGGCAGAAAATCATTATTTCATGTTCAGCAGAAAAATGAGGTTGGTGGGCAGTTAATTTTCTCTATGCTCTGTGAAGCATGGACAAAATTTTAATGATTTAATCATTACCACTATCCTGTTTGCAATTGACCCGTGTTACTTGTTGGTGGAAACATTTGCACATTTAAGAGTCTCTGATACGTAGTAAAGCCTTCCCAGGTATGCCTCTTTTTTTATTTCATAATTATGCTACAATAAAACTATTACTGTAATGGAAAGGAAATCTATATTGTTATGCAGCAGCGCCATTTAACAGCTTTATGGAACATTAATCATATTTTTAATAGTCAATGGTTAACATTTCCACATTATTGCACACATTTTGTTGAGGAATTGCTTTTTTAAGCTTTGACCCAAATGGTGAAGAAAAGGTCAATAATGGCAGAAACGTCTAAAAAGTAAAAAGCATGTATGAGACATGAGACAGAACACTAAATAAAAACACAAGTGCTGTTTCCTGCGAAATATGTGTCTGTGTGTGTTTGTGTGTATTATATATGTGTGTGTGTGTGTATAATATATGTGTCTGTATGTGTATGTGTGTGTATAATATTTGTGTCTGTATGTGTGTGTGTAATATATATGTGTGTGTGTGTATAATGTGTGTGTGTGTGTGGGGAGAGATAGAGTTTAGTGCTGATTAATATATGGTGGATATATGACATAAGTTATGGCGGTTGTCAATGTTGTCGCTTTGCTAGTGGAGCGTTAAAATGATTGCAGTAAGCAGAGAAAAATCAAAAACAGAAGCATAAATAAAAGAGAACCAGATTTAAAAAGAAATGAAAACGCAAGAGTGAGAGAGAGTGAGAGGAGTGTGTTATACGAAGAGCTGCGTCTTTGCTGCGCTCAGAGCAGGTGCATGCATGGGTGCAGTTTGAGATTCCTGCAAAGCGCCCATCGGCGGCAGAGGGGATGTAGGGACCCCCGCCATTTCCTATTAACTGTTATTTAAATGTTGTCAGTCAAAGGCCTCGCGTCTGGCACTCATGCCACGTGAAATTTATTTATTGAAAGTTTTGGTCACACATCGAAAGTTAAGCAGATGGTGCATCCACACAGATCGTCGGTGGGGCTGCCGCCCGAGCCCCGGGGGGGGGGGGGGGGGGCGGGGGGGGGGGGGGGGGGGGGGGGGGGGGGGGGGGGGGGGGGG
>JAODKC010000137.1:4133684-4151515 GCA_026777985.1 Mormyrops attenuatus
CACGGTTTTGCCCAGATTATGAACAACTGCCTGCTTTGTTCATGAGATATGCCTTAATCATATCTCAGTTTGGTTTTCTCTTGGCTCATGTATATGGCTGTGTCACACTGAATTCCATATGGTCTAAACACCAGCATGATGTAAGGATTTAGTAGTATCAACCCTGCTCTATGTCTATGAGAGTAAAACAACAGCAAAAACATCGGATGGTGCAGCAATCTTCCAAGCTTCTCGCTGCAGTTCAGCATTGCGGGGAGGTGGCCTCCATAATTCCATCAGCAGCAATTACTGAAACATGATGCACTTTGTGAACATTCGAGCATCCTATTGGCCTTTTTTATGCCACTGGATTACACGCCAGAGGTTGTCTCCTGGAGGGTTAGGGATTTAAATTCACACAGGAGAAGCTTGGAACCCACTGCTTACAGCCTGTGGGGATGTACTGACACACTGACAATTCGCCGCTATAATATATTTACATGTGCGACAGCCTACTGTGTTACCAAGGTCACTTTGGCAACAGAGTCTTTTTCACAGAGACACAAATACATAAAATGCATCAAGACAAATAAATAATACCTGGCTTGGCACAAAGAAATCCCATACAATGGTGATACTTTTCCTCACACTTTGTGGTCTCTTCTAACCTTTATGGTGACTACATTGACACCTTAGACACTACATCAATGTATAAATCAAACGGCTGTGTAGTTCAATGGATTATTAAGCTTGAACCAGTCTCCATACTCATGGATTTTCTTGCACTCATTATCACTGTGTGAGAAAAATGCTAGCAAAAAATTTAAACACAGCTGACATTTATTTAATCCATCAGTCTTTCCTCCTCCAGCGTTCATGGTGGGAAAATATAGTGAAAACAAGAGAAGTGAAGGAACAAAGTTGGAATTTTGGGTTTAATAATGTTTCTTTAGACAAAAGCCCCAACAGAGGCGATATCTAAGAAGCTGTTGGCTCACCTTGACAGCTCCTCTACCCACAATGCACTAAGTGGATGATTAAAAAGAAATGGAAGGTTTTACTGGGGGGTATGCGTGGCATCCCTGGAGGACCCGGAGCTAGTGGAGCGAGGAGCTACAGCTGTCCTCCAAACAAGCCCGACATTCTTTATTTATTTCTTATGAAATATTGATGCGTGTTATGAAAGGTTTAAAATAATGCGGCGGCCTCCTTTTGCCCCCGCACAGAGTTTTCTAATGCATAAATAATTCTGGCCCATGGACCACGGGCCGCCACATTAGGTGGGATGTATCCGTTGTATCACATTCTTTCAGCCTGAGAGAAAATACCATCCCTAGTAATTTCCTACACTTATACAATCTGCGTGGACAGTAAATAATTGATGTATGAATTTAGGACTAAAACTCAAACACAATATGACTTTATGTCAAGGGTTACTCCCTGAAGATCTGCAGTCAAATCATCTCACAAAGTGGTTTCTTCTACTTAAAGACAGGACCCGCTTTTATTTCCCCTTTTTGATGGGAAAAAGAGACCTCCATGTAACTGGGCCCTTGATGAGGTCTTGCTTTGCATGGCTGGCAAACAACTGAGTGATTTAGCCCATTATGAGCCTGGAAATATTTTGTTTTTGAAGACAAATGGATATTTTGCAGCGACGCGGACCTATTTTGATTGCATTGGTGACGTCTGAATGCAGTCGGGCCACATCTGCTTTTCATCTTAGTATCTGCTCTAGTGTACAATTATGCTCTGAATTGTCAGCAAGATCCATTTACCAGATACACAGAGGGACAAAAGCGAGAGAGGCAGAGCTGGTAATTTCACCCTCAACGCTTCAATTAACATGATGCACAGAGTATAGCTGCTTTGTATATTAAAGGTTGAGCCATGAATCTCATTGAGATTTTGTGAGACACAGAAATGAATTAAAGTGCCTAACAGTGGAAAATAAATATTCAGAGGTCAAAGGACTAATTACCCATACCAATGAAGTACTGGAGTAAATAAAACAAATCGGAAAATATTTATTTATGATATTTACATATATTGATGATGTTCATATATGTGTGACACATTAACACACATAATAACATCAATGTATTGTTATATCAATAGTAATGATGATTGTGTGATAACAACAACAATCATAACAACAAAAATAATAATAATAGTAGTCTTTGCCACAAAAAACAAAAATAAAGATTTAAAATGCAAAACTCACTTTATTATTATTATTATATTATTATATTATTATGCTTTGAAGGAATAAGAAAAATGGTAAAATCTTAAGTTTAAATAACGGCTCATGCCAATCCTGCCCATATGTGGCCTATTTTATTTTTAAATACAAAATAATGATATATTCACATGAATTTCGTTTTTCATTGTATTCAGTATTTTTAGTTCAACCGATAGTCAGAAATCTTTGGCTAAGCTGACATTGTTCATGTCACTCAGCTTTGCTCTCAATGGATGTTACTTTGCTATTCAGTTATCTTCTTGTCAACATCACGCTTTTTAACCATCTTTAGGAGGCAAAAGATATCCTCTTTTAATCTGGCATGCCGGGATGGTAATAACAGGAATACCGCCCGACCCTGTCGAATCTGCTGTCCTTGTATTATCATTTTCCATTGATGTTTGCTCTCGGAGGCTGTTGATACATTTAAGCCAGGTCACATACGCTCTGCTTGGCTTCCCATGAGCGGCCCTTGTCCGTAACTTAGCTAGCTGCTGATTCAGCTAAGTATGGCTTGGAATAACATTTGAAATGGACAGCAGATCATGGAAGAACCCCTTGATGTGTGTTTTCATAACAAATCCCCGCTTTCCACATGCGACTTTGTTCTAACCCCATTTGCTTACTCCTCAGATGACTGAAAAGCCCTTTGTCTTCATCCTTGATGACCTCACTTCACTGTCAATTATGGCATCATCACAACATGGTTTCCACAGTTTATTTATTTATTTATTTTTTTACCCTGCATGCAGAATATGAAGCTGAACAAGTGTCATTCTCTTGTTTATTTTAGGCAAAAAAAAAAACACTTTTGTCAGAAGCTGTAAAAAGTCATATTATCTAAAGGATTAAATACTTTAAGTATAAGTCGTAGTAATAGTGGTGGAGCACTTGTATACATACTTTTGTGTATTTTACATACTCATGTATGTGTACGTACTCATACCCATATTTGTACTGATACTCATATATAGTGGTATCTTCTGAAGGCATAACATTAGTTGGATATTTCATAATCGGCATATTACATTTAAAGAGAAGGCTTCCCATCATTTGGGCCTTTTTGGAAACAAGCAGAACCCCGTGACCTCTCCTGACCTCTGAAGAAGAGTTAGATCAATGACATTTTTTCTTCCTAGTTCAGTTTTTTTTCTTTTCTTTTTCATAACAGCGCTGGGGGCTACAATGCTCCCTTCAATTGTGTTGTCTTGCTTAGCCCTCCCCGCCCCTGTGACCACCCATTCTGTCATCACAAGCAGCTGTGGTTCTTTACCAAGCCCCCCCCCCAACCCCTCCCACTCTCCCAAATGTGACCGAATGAGTCTAAACTGGAATCTGTAACATCTTCTGCCGATGATTAATCTGATAAATAATACATATATCAATCTAGTCTTTCAGACAAGGACAAATTCTTACCAGCGGGGTGGCACAAGACCTCTTATACTGCTGCCTGTAGCCGCAAAATTAATTATTTAATCCTTAATTCTTTAGGAAATGAGCAAGTTTGATTAATGTTGTCCAGTGTCAGTTCTTGGTTGTTTGATATATGTCAAATAATTCACCCCCTGCTCTCTCCACAAACATACTTCTCACTCCCTCTGAACACACGCACACACACACACACACACACACACCAAACTCATAGTTACACACACGCTCACACTTTTCAAAGAAAGAACCCAGAGGCTGCTGTCACAAAGATCAGATGCTGAATATCTCAGGATAAATTGAAGTGAAAATTTGGAGAGAGCTCGCTGAACGCGGCCAACTTACAGTAACCTTTCTCAGTCTAAGTTTAAGCATGTTTACTAATGGACGCCTCGGAGGCCCGGTCCTTAAAATGTATTTTTAATGCTGTCAGTTTCTCATTTCCCCTTCTTTCTTCTTGCGAAAAAAGCATCGTGTCAGAGCGTGCCTGGCCAGCAAAAACCAAAAAATTAGGACGTGACGAGATATGCCTCGCTGGCACACGAGAGTTACCCTTACATAATAAAATGTTATGTTCATTTATATAATAATATAAATGAGTAACAAAGTAACAGATTTCTTTCCTTTTTGATGACAAATTTCCTAATGAATAAGTGATATTTCTGGTTGAGAAAACTCCTTCCAAAACTTAACATCACAATAAATGTGCAGCATCATTTTTAATAATATTAGATACTACTAACGTATTTGTTTACATATGTACATACATCCCTACAGTAAGTATTGGGATACATTTTTACTATGTAATTACACCAGTATATATGCTGAAAGCAGTATAAGTTTAGGATAACATTTTTATTGCCTAATCCAGATCAGATTCATAAGTAGTGTTACTTTTTAAGTTTCGTTTTTTATTTCACATTATTGGTGAAATCTTATAGCAAATGGGTGGATTTATTTTAATCTTGCACATACACATTGTCTACACAAAACCCAAAATTAAAAATAACAGAGCAGGAAAATTTCAGTCTGTATTGGGATTACTTTATTGTTACACTGTAATCTCAATTCATCTGGAATTTAAAACTATACCATGTTTTGTACATACAGGGAAGGTATATTGTATGCAAACACACACTATCCGTATGCCTGCTAAGCTCACTTGAGTTCCTTATCTGTCATTCAGAAAGTTTCAATCACGATTCAGTGGGACACCCTTTTCACCCCGTTAAAAACCACCATGCCCCCAGGGCGGTGAAAAGGGTCCCAGGTTTAATTGGGCCAACAACCCAACAAATCTCCTTCTGTCTGGGATAATATATATTTTCCCTCTTCAGAAAAAAAAAATGTGTTTCTACAGGCAAGAGAGGGCTTGGTGAATCAGTGCGGACTGACAGAGTGTTTTGTCCGAGGCAGCTCTGCCGCTTGTAACAAGCATCAGGACATTAGACTAAACAAAAGCTGGATTGGCGGTATCATCAATCACCCGGCTGACAGTCGACTTCAGTTTGTTTGTTCCACTCTGCATAATAAGTGATTGGATCAGGTTTAATTAGATGTTGGGTAATCAATCATTTCCAACAAGACACTTCGTTCAGGGACCCTGCACGTGCCTCCGTCAAAATAAATAAATAAACGTGCTCCTGAAATTCAGCCGTGACCTAAAGTAAATCCCACAGGTGAGATGCGGCTCATGAAGACATCCGACTTGTTTGGCAGGCTGTCAACACAACCGCATTCAAGCGGCAGGATTGTTATGCTAAAGCTGAACTCTTTGATGATAACGGTGATGATAACACAAACAAACAAACAGCTACAACACCAACGATAATAATAAGGTTATTATGATTTTTGATGATAATGATGATGACATATATAATTTTGAAAGACTTGTAATACTTTGAGGATTTAGATTTGAGTTATCATACCCATAATTAATATATCCTGTGTGTCTTATGCTAGATGCACAGGGCCATGTGAGGTCTGGATGTGGTAACAGTCAGGAAGACAAAGCATGCAATGGGAAAGAAAATCACAACATGACACAAAAAAACACGTCCTTTACACAAAGGCGGAACGAGGAAGCCAGCTGGGCGGGAGGCTGAGGCTCCGCCCCTGAGTCGCCCGCCACTGTTGATGAGACAGTTACAAGTTTACAACAGCTGCCGACTAATGTTTGATCAGTGATAAAATATGCCGAGGTGACAACATCATGCTGCCCTGCATTTCTGGGACCGGCCATTAAAAATTCAGCGAATTGAGTGAGGTCCTGATGGCCCTGATACGCCCCAAAGGAACATGGGACAGAGACAGCTTCACAAGATGTCAAAAACAATATCCATTTGTGTTTGCCATCAAATCCTTGGAGTAACCCTTCTCTCACTATCGGTGCTTTTTCTTTTTTTCCACTCTCCAAAGGAGAAATGGACAGCACTAAGGAGGGGAGAGCGCAGCGACGACTTCCTGAAGGAGAACGCTGCGACTTCTGGCACCCTGTCACCCTTAGAGAACCCTGCTGTGCAGAAATATTTTTGTTCCTCAAGAAGACTTCTTTGCCTTTCTTGTGTTGTGACAATGTCAGCCTGCTGACGCGCACCACAATGACTCTCCGAGAAGAAGTGAGCATTCACTGGCCGTCAATCCTGCAAGAGTCGTGGGGCCGGGATGCTGCCTGGATGGACGGTGACAGGCACATTATTTTGTATTGTGTGCCTCCTAAAAGTTCAGTGCTTATATTTGTGCTTTCCGAGCGACTCTACTCTGGTTTCTCAGTGCTTTCCAAAGTACTTGTTCTCTGGATTTTTGATCACTTTTTTTGTATAGAATGATAATTGTTCAGATTATATAACTTCATATATGTAACATTAATAAACCAAATAATTGCAAGGGACTTCCAAGTTGGCAAATACCACAATGTATGAAAATCACTACTAAAATTATTTCACTCCTTTATAACCATTACAAATATAATATTGTACCTAAAATAGCTGATTAACGTAATCAGAAAAATAACTATATTTTTTTATTGCATGCAAAATAATCTCCACATTGGATTTTAATATAACTTTTAATGTCAGTTCCCTGGAAAACTATACTCAAGGACTGCTTGCATAATCTTATACTTCCTATACCTGAGCTATTGAATTTTACTCCATAGTTAATGGATAATTCTTCCCAACACACCCACACTAAACCATAGAATGCTATACCTCTGCACTCTAGTGCTATGAATGCACAGATGTATAGCAATAATTTCTAATGCTCCATATTAAAATGAATGTTAGAAAGGAACAAAAGGGGCGGAAAAGCTATTTGAGATCTTAAGCTCACTCAAATCATAAAGGGTGATCCATATATACATTAATTCATAGCTGATTGTGTATATAATGAAGTTGCATGCGTGCAGCGTTTGTGTTCATTTACATAATATCACGCATTACCTGCAGCACTCTGATTCGCTAGCATGCGATGCTGCGGCTCGGGATTTGGTTGTGGTGCTTTAGCACCAGTTTTGCAGGGTTTCAGAAAATCTAAGTTTGACTGATGCCTGAAATACCAGGAGAAACAATCTATTATCCAAATGGTTGCTTTATGAAAGTAATTAAAACCTGCGGTAGTGTGAAAGCCAACTGACCAGATGGTTTTCAGAACTATTGTTGGGCACCCATATTGCGTTTTCAGATTTTATTTCTAGGTTTTACATGACATTCTAACCCTTTTTAAACCATATATATATGTTTATGCTAACTTGAAAAAACTGGGATCGTAACCCTCAGTTAGTCAATGACGTTTCTACCATGTCTAACCATTAAATGTCTCCTGTATTGTTTGTAATCCAAAACTCATATATGGCTAAACAAGTAAACATAACTGCTAATGCTTTTCATTCTGTTTGCTCATGACCAGTTTATTTTTATGAAAGCACAACAGAAGCTCTTGCCTTAAACCTAAATTATTGCACTTCTATTCAGAACTGCAGTGCAACGTTAATCGTACAAAGGCTTCCATCCAACCATTGACAGTGTATTCTGAACATTAGACCCCTCGCCATCACTGTCGAGATGTACCACACTGTGTTCTGCATTAGCGTTTTATAGCATTTTTGCCCTCAAAAGATACAGCATGCTTCTCTTGATAAGGGTTCGTGTGCCCTACAGGGGGCATGTACTCAAGATTCAGAACATCTGATCTAAACCGAGAACATCTGATCAGAACCGAGAAGATGCTGTAATGTAATGGCCACCTTCATGGAGATAGAAAGGTCGCTAATTCAACTCCCAGGAGGGTCTCTTGTGTCCTTAAGCAAGGTACTTAATTTGATTTACGTATAAATATTCAGCTGGACACATGGATAAAATGGTGTTTGACTGTGAAACTGTAGGATTTGCTTTGTTGGAGAAACACAGAAGTATGAAGCGAAACCAGAAATTTTTGCCAGCAAACCTCAGCAGTGTCTAAGAGCACAATGAGAGAGACGATAAGGGCCAAATGTGGTGAAGGTCTGCATGGTTCCTAAGAGCTCTCCGGTTCGCTGCCTGAATGAATGATACAATTTCATATTCAAACTTGCTTCACTGATCCTTTGTATTTTTCTGTCAATTTCGTTTGACGGGCCTTGCCAAGTATCAGCTAGGTATCCGCGGCTCATTGAGCATTTTTTTTCTCTGCAAAGAACCAAAAAGTAGCAAATTCAAATTAGAAATATGAGAACCACAAAAAAACGTGAGCTTTTAAAAGTGTTTCGATTTGGCAGAACTTTTAGGAAAAAAAACGATTTAAAGCAAATAAAGTAGACAAGTATAATAGATTTAAAAGATGTAATACTATTGGTAAACATATCGTCTGTATACATTGCCTTTGCATTGCCCATAGTGTATGACCACGTGTTATGAGTGTGTTTGTGTTCTCTGCAATGGACTGGTATCTCATCCAGGCTGTGCCCCAGCCTTGTGCCTTATGCTGCTGGGGATAGCCCCCCCCCCCAAATCCTGACCAGGATAAGTGGCTATGGAAAGAATTAATGTAAACAGTTTAAACTGAATAAAAGTGAGCAGTGTTTTCAGATGGGTTAGCACAGTAAACAGCATCGTGGCTTCACTCCTCTAAGGATATGGATTTAGCTCCTTCCCTAATTATGTGTGTATGTGTGTGTGTGTGTGTGTGTGTGTGTGTGTGCGTGCACGCATGTTTGCCATGTTCACTAGGGTTTACTCCTGCTGTTCTGGGTCCTTACCCACACCCAAAGCTTTGGGTAAATTAGCGTGGCTATAATGTCATTAATCTGTGCCCTGAGATGGACTGCATCCTGTACGTGGTACATCTCATGCCCAGTGCATGCTGGGATAGGCTCCAGTCTAGCCTTGGCTCAGCACTGGATATGTGGCATGAGGTTATTTCCATACGGGAGATGTCTATTGGTCGATTTTAAGAGAATCCTACAGAAACACACATGCACAACTAAACATCTTGAAAGATGCTCAACTAGTTGTAAAGATGAACATGATTTGAGGTTTGGCCTTTAGTCTTTCTGCCCCTCATAATGGCATGTCCTCTGGCTCCATACAGTTCTTCTGTTAAAAAATTGGTGATGACACCATAGCAGTCCGGCAGACTTCTCATTCAGGATAAAGCTTTTTTATTCTGCTGAAATGTGATTTTATCACCAAAATAGAACAAAAGTATCCAACAAAGGGTGAAACACATCCATCCATCCATCCATCCATCCATGTCCTGTAACCGCTTCTCTTATTCACAGTCACAGGGGTCTGGAGCGCGCATATATATATATATATATATATATATATATATATAATCAGACACACACATACATAGGATAATTTAAACCCTGTAGCTCACCTTAACTATATTATATTATATTACATATAACTATATTTCATCGAATCGACAAGAAAAACCATCATTAATATAGAGTCAAAGTGTGAAAGCATTTGTGAGAACAGAAATTCAGTGTTAATATTTTGTCATGTGTGATTAATAACTGTAGAATAATGGAGGGTCTCATTTAACGGAAATTCAGGGATGTGTAGCAATGACAGTCACAAATACATAAAATGATAAAATCATTTTCTTCTTTGGCCAAACATGAAACGCATGATGACTAAATAAGCAAATCATGCACGTTAGTCCTAAAGGGATGATTGTTTTAAAAAGCAGCCATCTAATTCACTTACCTCTGGGGCAGGTTTATTGACGGATAAATGTATATAAAAACTGCTCTGGATGATCTACCTCCCTGCTTTTGTCTCCCTTCACAGGGAGGCAACCAACTAAATAATTCAGGATAAGCAATAATCGGCATGTGTTAAAACTGGACAAGGAAGTACTTCATTTCAATTAGTCGTTTTTAAGCAACAAAAGAATGATTTAGCTGAAGCCAGGATGCATTGTTATTCAGCTTGTTCCAGGCTTGTTTTATCTATCGCTTCCCCCCCTTCCATGTAGTTCAATAACAGTTCTATATCATGTTTTGTTTCCATTTTTTTTCGAGGATTGTGTTACCTGGAATCAAGTGACTCTCCAGGCCTTAATAGAGGCTCACATTATTCTGGGTCACCATGATCTGCCCAGCTAATTGGATCAGGTGTAAGCCAAGCCAGCCGGGTTACGACTTTTATGGGACACTTCACAGTGCTTTGGCGGTAGCTGGCTATTTGTGTGTCGAACAGCTACCCACCTTGCCCAAGGCCCTAGCTAATAAAAATGCTAGTAATCATGTTGTATTACAAGGCTCAAATTCGTCCTGTTACTTTATTGCGGGGCGGTCATTAATGTTTCAGGCAGCTCTTAGATTCCCGTTTCAGGTCTTCTGCGTTTAGTTTCCGTCTTGTCTGTGCATGCATATAGAAGACGAGGAAGGGCAAGTCCATAATTTACTTTTTAGTTTCTCTGTATCTTGTAAACTTGCCACTTAGGAACTGCTAATGGCCGCCCATTAAATACTACCATTGTCACAATTATGAATTGTTACACATTGTACAACTTCCTTGTGAATGATTTACATGTCAGTGCAGTGCTGCCGTAAATCAAAAAAGTCCAGATGTAAAAGTGATGAGAGTTTGCTGCACGTTTGCACGTATCATGGCATGAAATGCTATATTGTGCATAAAACAAAACAAAACATTATGTTATGCTTAAAACATAAAAAAAAGAATTTTTCCAAGACATTCCAATGGATATAATGATCTGACTGCATTAACAGTACATCAGATACACTCATTTGTATGAGAAATTTAATAAGAAATTTAAACATAAATAAGGCTTAAAATGTCATCCATGGCTCCTGTGTGTGTTGGTAAAAACAAAACGGACAAAAGGGTACACAAAACATCTGACTTAATGTCTCCACTGAAGCCCCCTTACAATGTCACAGGGCCAGAAAGCAAATTTGCGATGGAACGTGTCAGAATTTGTCACATAAAACGTACTCGGCCCAGACGAGCAGAAACAAGAGGCCCGCAGCCATCTGCCAGGCCAGACCCCTTTTCATTTGCAAACTGTAGGTGATGCTTTTTGTTCACTCAGCCAGATGATCACCGTCTCAGAGCCAGTCGAGTGTCCCCGTGTCGCCGGGACCGGGGAAGGTCAACAGATTGTCATGCTTTGGGGAGGAGGAGAGGACAGCAAGTCGGACCCGGTGGGGTGGAGCCACGGCGACAGCTGCTGCATCCTGGGACGCTGCTCCACTGTGGCTTTTTAAATTTTTTTTCTCCAGCTTACAGATGTGAGAGGCAGCTATAGCACCTTGGCATTATGGGCAAAGGCACCCTGGCATCTACCTTCCAGGTACATTGCAGCATCTTCTAATGACTTTGCCAAGTGGAGCTGTAATGCAGGCAGAGGATGTGGGGTAACAATGCCTGGCTGGAGGTAACGGCTAAAGGACAGAGAGAGAGACAGGGAGCGAGACACAGGGAGAGAGAGAGAGGGAGCGAGAGAAACAGGGAGAGAGAGACAGGGAGCGACAGAGACGGGGAGAGAGAGACAGGGAGCGAGAGACAGGGAGCGAGAGACAGGGAGAGAGAGACAGGGAGCGAGAGACAGGGAGAGAGAGACAGGGAGCGAGAGACAGGGAGTATCCTGCTGCAGAGCTTGGCTAGCAAAATCATTCCCTCCATCAAATCACAATTTTTCAAACTTTTCAAAAAAGATCGGAATTTGTTTTCCCAAACATTTCCTTAGATTTAAAAAAGTGTGTGTATGTGTCTATATGTCTGTGTGTGTGGTTGTGTGTGTGTGTGTGTGTGTGTATATATATATATATATCCAATTTCAATAGTGCTTCACACACATTCACACACATTTTTAAAAAGTCTGATGATACAAAATAATGTGGTTTGCACAGGCCTGGGCACCATTTGTATTCTGGATTTAATTTTAGATTAGCTGAACTTTTATATTTGTAACGATTTGTCATACTTTTAAATAATAAAACAATTTGATAGGCCAAAATGTTTTTAAATAATCTTTAAAATCCGCAAAGACTAATACAATTTAACATTGTGAATGTCTGTTTACACAAGAAAGAAGACTTAATAGATCATTAAAGGTCTTTTGCTTTAAGGGTAATTTGACACGCAATTTGCAGTAAAATGTTTAAACGGCCATTTAAACAGAGGGGGATGATATGTCTTTTTAACAGCTTCCTGAATCTCAGTTTAACAAACCCAGCTGGCTGAATGGTGTTAAAAGTGTGTGGTTCATTCAGAAAGCACTTTAATCAGGCCTGCGATCATGTGAGTAACCAGAGCGGGTTCGATTTGGCTCCTCACTTATTAGCCTGTAGCATTTCTTGAGGAACTTTGATTAATTGGGGTTAGCTACTCTATATAACAAGGTCAGCACTCCCAAGCTTTCACATTTGTTTCCATTTACATCAATTAGACGTGGGGGGAGCTACAGGCCAAACAAAAGGTGTGCCTACGATCCAAGTGTAAAAATAGCCAAGAAGGGCACGTAGCACGTTTAATGCAAATTGGAGTTTAGCGGTGAACGCTGTGCGGCCATGGTGCCCTCATTCTCTCACTTTCTGGTTGAAAGCTAGCGGCTGAATGGCTGTGGAGGTTTGCGAATGTCTGTGAGCTTTATTAACGCCTTGGAAAGAAACCGTTCACCTAAAACATACTATTGATTTTCGAAACGTGCTGGGGGTATGGGGATCTGCAACGTCTTAGTTTTTACTTTATAACAACTGATTTCATAGAGCAACATTAACAAACTTAACACTAGATCATATGTCAGCATTCCTAAAATTATTACAACTTTTTGATGTATTTTGTTAACGAAAATGAAAGTAGAAAAGAGTACTGAAAAGCCGATTGGTAAATAAAAAGCCAATCACAGTTGACTTCAGCTGATGACTCATTAATGCTGAATTGTGGGTAATGGTGTGCTAGAACAGCTGCAGCCATTTTGAGCCATGCTGCCAGAAAAAACCACTAACATATTAATATAGCGTGGTTAGCCAGAGGACAGATTTAATGGTAGAAGCCTTCAATCCCAACCAGAAAGGGAGGGACAAACTATATATTCATGGTTCTTTTAACCTGCCTCTGAATGCATTGTTACCTATTGTCACACCAAGGTGGCAAAGGTTGTTGTTTGGTGAGAAAGTGTCACACAAAAGTGGCCAGGAGCTTCAAGGATTCCCGGTCAAGACGGCCCAGGAACTTCTAACCAGGGACCAGGTTCCGGAACTTTGGTGTAAAAGTGCCCATCATGTGATGAGAAGGTTGCCGGTTCAGTCATCGGTCTTGGCAGAATAGTCTCATGTTCATCAGGTCCTTGAGGCCCCCAGACGTGTTCCAGGGGCATCTGACAAATGACCAGACCCCAAGCTTCACTCTCAACTATACACATGTGTCTCAATGGATAGCAAGATGGGACATGTGAAAATAAGCATTCCAGTGTACCTGTACTCGTGCAAATTTAATTTCATGGTATGACAAGTTGATTATACGGATGATTCACTAAAGTGTCGGGTGATGTATGGGTCACAAAACTGCTGACAATATGGCTCTCGGTCACGTTTCGTAAATTGTGACAATGGGGAAGGAAACTGTTATATGTGATACAGCTTTGATTCAGGGTCCACAGTCAAAAAGTGGCCCCCTTCAGATGTTTCAAAAACTAAATAAATAGCTAATGAGTAGAGACAGAAGATCATAGCTAGCTAGCTGGTTAGCAGAACATACTGCTTCAGAATCTCCTATATAAGGAACATGGTTGTGACTGTTCCTGGCCAATAGGGGGGCTCTTGCAAATTCATGGTTTGAGTACTAATAAACAGCGCCACTGCACTAGAGCAAAATTCAGTAAGCACTGTCAGAAATCCTGCAAGGCTGCCAAAACATTTATCGTGGATGTACACAGCTGAACTCTGTCAATACCGTCGACTGAAAGAGTCCGTGATCAGAGATAGGGCTTTAGCTGGCATCAGGGGCCGCAGTTTATCAGAATGTTTACGATTCGATCCGGGCCTAATGATCTCAAAAGCAAGCACAAAGGTCTGTGAAAGTGTGCAAAAATGGGGTGTTATGGCCAACTGTGCCCCAATCTGCTTATACAGGAGGGGATGGAGCAAACAGAGGTGCCACTGCATTCAGAGGAAGAACAGCAAGGCAGGCGAGCAAATGGAAAGATACCAACAGCAAACCAGCACGACACGTGCCAAGGAAACCAGGTTTAGCCCTGAAAGAGGTGGCAAAATGCCTCAAACGGATGAATGTCATGCAGCGTTTCAGATACAGTCTGATGTCTTTGAAAGTGACTTTTTTACACCTGTTCCAGCAATAAATGGATAGGAAATGTGTCGATGAAGCAGCAAAATTAAAATGATATAAAACAATAAACTGCTTTTGCCTAGCTATATTTAAATTTCCACCAGAACGACATTGTGTGTGTTGGGCATCATATTACAGATAGTAACATGGAACAGGTCCTTACTGGGAATCTGAGCGTTGGATGACCTTTTGACACCTCACAGGTTGGATCGTGTCACCTCAGCTCTGGGTACCCAAGTGCCTGGGAAAATGTTGACAAAAGCAATCACATCCTCAATGATGTCCCGCCCAGTTACAGGAAATGAGAGGCTAGTTGCAAAATTTTTGTTTTTTTTCTTATTGTTGTTGTTAATGTTGTTGTCATTGTTGTTATCAGAATGCATTATTGTCCTTTTAAACATATATTTTTTAGTTACATAGCAGTTAAAGGCATTTTTATTTGTCTGTAAAAGTAGTTTTGTTTTCTAACTTAAAACAGAGACTTGTAACCAGCAGGTCATGATGGCATGATTGCAGTAAACTGGCAAGAAATAATTAGCCTTTATCAGACACGGCTGTTTTGAGCCGTTGAATGGCATTTACAGTTGGACAGTGGACCGGCATTCTCTCCAGTGTGTCTCTGTCTTCAGCTTCCTGGGACAGACTGCAGGCCCAGTGTGACCCACTGGTCATGGAAATGAGATGAACATTTTCATTCAAAAATTAATAATACGAAACTGCATATATGCATGGCTATGTTTGTGTATTTCAATTATCCATATTGTTTCATTCAAAAGCCATTAAATCCCCCCCCCCCAAGGATTACACTGTGGGACGATGTTTGTAGTCACTGAACGCTATGTATAGTGTTTCGTAGAACCTTTATATAGGTTGCAGGGTTTTTGACAGGAAAATAATAGCCTACTGGAAAACACAAACCAAAATAGCCTGATGTAGATGTACAGTTTTTAGACACAGTAATATAATCATATACTTTTCTTCACTCAAAAATTAAAGATATTCATTATATAAAGCAAATACAGCAATAAGAATTTAACTGTTGAAACAACGTGAAGTCGGGCTGATACACTTTCTAAAACTGAAATAACAGATACTGCAGGTTTCAGCAATTTCTGTAAACAAATCATACTCATACATTTCATGTCATATCTTATATTTTTGACACTCACCGACTGCAATATGTAGAAACTGAAATGGTAGCCTAAGAAATATTCTAAACAAAGTAGTTATTAATACATTATTTTGTTTAATACGTAGTCATATCTTATACTTTATTTATGTTTCATATCTATTATTTTGATATGCCCCCTCCATTTTAAACATTTGAAGTGTAGTCATCATTTCTCAGTTAAACAAACAAAAGGTGAGTAGCATTTTCCATCCCTTCAGACAGGGGGCAGTCTTGTGTCAGTTACACTTGATAGTTCTTGTCTAATTCTTCCAAATCAAGTTTTAATGATGACACATTATCGTGGTTGTAAGTTTTTCTCTGGAGTATATATGTATTTCTGGGTTACTGGCTCCCTTTTTTTGGATTTTACACTTTTGAAAGCATGCAATCAAATGTTCAGTCATTTTTCAAAAAATAATTTTGTTTACCTTGTTTTGTGACTCACTTGCTCAGTTGTGTTGTTAACCTTTTATCTTTCTTACTTTTATTTATTTTTACACCATATTATCCTGTTGTCCAGTAGTGCTGTTGTTAAGTACAGTGTTTTGACTTGTAACATTTTTTTTCAAATATCTACACGTACAGCAGATATTAAATTATATAAAACACAATAAATATACAATTCCTCACCAACACCCAGGTATGTTCTAGTGCAATAGCTCATCTGAGGAGCAGGACAATAAAAGCTTGACCACAAAGCTACCAAAATCAGATATGATAACAATACAAGGGTGAACATGTGTTTTCAGCTGTGGATTATGACAAAGCGCACTTATTTCCTGTCCAACTACACTTTAAATTTCCTGCTCAACACTTTAGTTTTATTACAATGATAATATGATAAAAATCTTCAGTATCCATAGGGACAGTTTGACAGTAGTCACACCAGAAAAGACCGATAAGCGAATCCCTGTGAAAGAAAATAGCCTTTTTTTGCCAAAAAGATTAAGCAATAAAAATCTGAATCATATAATAAAAGTAAGGAATAGAAAAGAGGGGAAAATGTTTAGAATGTATACAATACTTCAATCGTCTATTGTTCCTATATTGTTCTGGAATTTTCTTCTTGCTTCTTATGTAGCACAAGGTGTTGCCTTTGGTAGCACTCTGTGTCATGTCAGGTTTCACAGATCATTAATATTTATATAATTTTGCTGTCGCTGTATGTTTCCGGATGCACATTACAAAAATAATGTGCTCCGGTGCTTCGCGGATACCGTTGCCATCATATGGGGCTGGTGTATCGGTTCTGGGGATTTTAACAGTCAAGGGCAAAGGAACATAACAAAAATATGCAGAGCTTGGTTTAGTCCTGACCCATCGGTTTGTTACGTAAGAGCAAATGTCAGCACAATTGCTTCTTTTGTCTTTTTTCCCCCCTCTGACAGTATAAGGTACGGAAAAGGCAGTTTAGGGGAATGGTGCAGTTTTGGGAATCCGGCACAAGATCTAAAGACCTGAGCAAAATTTAAGATGCTTCCATTTCGGTCCGGATATGTAGCTGTTCTCATGCCACCGAGTGTGTTATTGCGATTATAATTTGCCGTCAGGTCATTTTTGCTTGCCGGAAAAAGGTTAAAGATATTTATGGCGGGTGATCTGAACTCTCGACCCACAGGTGAACTTGAACCCTTACTGGGACAAGCCACAGAGGTGAATATATATAAACTTTTTTTAACCCCCCCCTCCCCAGCCCGAAAGTGTTTGAAGGAAGTCTGTAATCAGGTAACATTATCGACGTGAATGGACTGAGAGATAAATGTGGACTATTGGCTTAAGGTTGGTGTCACAAGGCTATTCGCCCATTGTGATGTGCCACAGATGAGCGGGCGGGATAAAAAGGGTGACAGGCGTGAGTGTAAGCTACAGCAGTGAACGTTTATTTTGCTTTCTTGGCCCTGAAGCAAAAGCAGCACTCAAGCTTTCATGCACACTCACACACACGCGCACACACACCCGCACAGACACACACACGCAGACACTCTTTTAACTCGCACTCACACACCCCCAGCTGATTTTTTTCCCCTGAAGCCGTTGACATTTAGCCTGGCTGGATAATTGAGGAATAACATTTGCGTTACAATTTAACATGACCTCTGTCTTTACGTGCCTTTCATATTACCTTTTTGAAAATGACTGCTGACACCCACTGATGCAGCCGGTAGTGTTATTGTGGGCTCGTGAGGAGATGGGTGGGTGGGTGGGTGGGGGG
>JAODKC010000137.1:4151615-4260101 GCA_026777985.1 Mormyrops attenuatus
CCCCCCCCCCCCCCCCCCCCCCCCCCCCCCCCCCCCCCGGCGCTTTGGCAGTGATGGGATATTGTTAATGATATAAGAAAGGGGAGCTTATTATTACAATGGTACAGTCAATGTCAAGAGGAACCGTCATGCCCTTTTCATTCTCCGGTGAGCAACTATTAAGAAAAATGTATTAAATGGGTAGAGAGAGTCTGAAGACCTGACATGAAGGCCAAGGTAAAAGCAAAGGTTAATGAATTGACTGTTACTGGTGCGCGAGGCTTAACATGGCCTCATACACAAGGGGACGGAAGGTAAACTGCAGCACCAATACGGCATGTTTTGTGCTGGGCAGAACGTAATCTGTTTCTAGGTATGTATAGCTGTATTTAGATACAGTAAACAAGGTGAGGCTTCATGCCTGAGCACTGTGGCGGCTGTGGGTCTGTCTGAGGACCCCGCTGTTTCATTTTTATCGGCATTTCGGAAGTGTGAAGTCAAGCTCCTGTAAGTAATTGGATTTGACAAGATTCACCAAGCAGTGTTTTTCGTTGCTTTACAACCAAAATGGATTTTTCAGGTCATTGTCTGCAAAGGAGTTTTATATTTGTGTCAACTACTGCTGTATGTTTTGATACCTGAACACACGCTTTGATGTTCTCTCGACTTTTCCTCCACCAGACTTGGCGGCTCTTCTTCAGTGACAAAAAGTTAACATGAGGAAAAGACGGTTATTCATTCAGTGAATTTACGTGGCCATGAATACAGGCCGCAGACAACTAGTAATTTATTTATTTACCTTGAACTAAAACTGCTGTTTTCCATGCGTTTTTTTTTTTCCTGTGAATGTGGAGCCTGGATAGAGCGATTGAGGTGCTACGACGAAGGGATTAACAAACAAATGCCACAGGAAAACAACAGAACCTACAGTAGACCAGCAGCAAAAGTTGTTGTAGTAATAATGCCACATAACTAAGGATAGTGCCGTAGAGGGTCTAGTGTCTTTCTTCAGTACCATGTATGACGTTAGATAGCTAATTTTAGTAAGGTGAGGCCTACTGCCATCTCTCAGCCTAGCCGTCACCCCTGTGGCATACGCTGACCTCTGGAACAAGGAGGGGGTTGCTAAGATACAGCCATAGCTATGACCCCCATCACTTAAAATTAAGGGAGAGCAACACAGTGAGGCGTGACAGTGTGAGTCAAAAAGCAGACTGAAGAAGGTGCTGGAAGTGAAATTTTGTAGCAATGGCTACTTGTTTGAACCAAAGTTCAGCGTGTTAGCTATTCAAAGGTTTGAGGTACTCTATGTACTGCAAGGAGCTTCTTGTGAAGATGTTTTTTTATGATAATATGACTTTCTAACCCATTTCTCATGTCCCAAAACTCTCTCCTCTTTAACAATAAAACTTTGTAAAACTCAAGGGCAATAAGTACTGTGCTCAGTCTTAATAGCAGATTTAAAAATAATATTAATTGTATAAAAATTATTTAATAATACTCAAATAAGGTTTTTTTGTGTGTTTTGAGCCTTTCGTGGTAGTGTCAAAATCAAAGATACCGTCACTTTTGAAAATGTATTACATCCAATAAAATAAGGGCTCTCACAAACTTTTGTAAAAGGTCTCTGTAAATGCCATGCTCTAGGGCACACACACTTATCATCTCTATTGTTCTGAAGGTTAATCATATGAACATTCGGATTTTCTCCATGGCTGATTTTTATTTCTGTATTACCCAATATTTTCCTTGTTTGATTGACGGCCTCACAATGGAGGTATTATTTCTGTTCATTATGTGAACGGTATTTATACTGTAGCAACAACCTTACAAGGTTTGCTAAGGAAACATTACCTTCATCTGAGACGTGCGGCTATCCAATTATCCCGTCATTCATAAATTTCCAAATTATCCGAGTGATAAAATGAAAGTGAATTGGTCTTTTTTCCCCACAAAAACACCATTTCTGCATGTCATGTTTAACAGCTCATTTATTATTATAAAGACTAATTCATTTATGGCATTTTTGCTCCCTCGTGGTTTTTTTGTTTGTGTTTGTACTGTTCATCCTTTCATAACTAATGCTTTCTTATTAGTCACTTGTGACAGCTTTTTTTTATTTAGGATCAAGCTTTTTCATACTCGTTACCATTCATCTAATGCCGCGGTACAGCTCTTTGTCAGGGTGCCAGAGCAGCTGATAAATGACTGAAGACTGACTGGTACACTTTATTAAAAAGTAATAACAATTTTTGTAGGCACCCTTCATGTCGTTAGGGGCTCATGAATCAAAGGACATTGGCTGTCCCCGTCTGATAAATGCATCGTTTACCAGCTGAGGAGTTATTTAGGACTGGCTATTAATTTAAATCACATTTATCTCCTCTGAATAGTGGATAACTGTGATAGGACTGAAAATAACCAGTAGTACAGCTAACTGCACATTATTTATTATAACCAGCTGCAGTGTGGAGCTCCTTTGTTAAAAAAATAAATGTAATAATAATAATAATAATAATAAACAATTGCTATAATCTAAACAAAGTTGAAGTGGAATGTAAATAATTTTTTTGGTGTCTTTCAAGTAAATAAGGTATCTTGTAAAATTCTTCAAAAAGGATTTCCCTTGTTTTTCCAGATAAAATAAAAATCTGCATATAAATAATAACTACTGCTGACTGGTTGGTGTGTATAAGAGAACAGGTGTAACTTTCTGTATTCCAGATGAATGTGTGTATCTGTATGTAACATGGGAATACAGAACTTGAAAGTAGTTAGTGGGCCGTAAATAGTAAACTCATTCAAATCCCACTTTTAAGAAAGATTTCTACAACTGTTCACACAAAACACCCAAATTAATAAAATTCTTCATCTTCACAACTCTGTTTCATCAACTTCTTTAATATGCTTATAAATTATTATTTGGAAATACAGGTGGGGGGCTCATTGCCTACAGAATTTACATCTACAAGGTGTTACTATAGAATATAGCATCTACAAAGCATTATTACCAAATATCACAGAGTATTACTATAGAATATTACATCTGTTACTTTGCTTGTTTGTAATAGATTCAGATTCGCAGTTGCAAACACCACGTAAATAAGTACTAACTTTTAGTAATGCAGTAGTTCTCTGTGATCATCTTGAGGACTTCTGTGGGCTTTCACTTTGCTAAGAGCTGCGAATGAGCAGCATTTTAAAGTGACTCTTGGGTGACCTTCACGATTCATATTAATGGTTTGCGCTCATGAAAACTGCTAGCCTCACATTTCCTGTAAGACCTGATTTAAAATTAATTAAATGGAGATATGTGAATGTTTATGCTTTTGCCCTAGTGTATATTTATATACCCTATCATGCTTGCCTAACCATTTCCTGGTTTTCTTAAACTACACTGTCAATTTAATCATAACAGAATTAAGTTACAAATGTCCCCCAGAAAGTTGTGTCTCCAGTAAAACGTTGTTAATTTCATATATTTTTCTTCAATTAGCCTGCACATATCATATATAGAAATAACTTTAGATAGGCATACTTCTGTTTTAAATAATTCCTACATTCTTTTTCAAAGAATAACATAGTATAATCCGATAGGAAATGTATACGTTGTGTGTTTGATATGATGTCAATATAAAGTTGTTTTTTCTATCTTTTTTCATGTGCCTTTCTTTATTAAAAGCACTGGACACGAATATACTTCACTCTGCAGAATGAAAATGGACTACATTTTATCCGTGATTTATTTTCTGTCGTAGCAGGAGTAATATTTGTAGCTGCAATTGCATTTGAAACATTGTATTAAATTAGTGTATTCTAATGGTGTATAGCATTATAGTTTTGCAATGCAGAATGAAAGCAAAAGCAACTGAGTGTATAGCAGCAGCAGTCTGCTGGACGTGTCTGACTTTTATAACCCAGTGTGAATGATCATTGACCTCTGAAGCCAGAGAAAATGACAAATACCCACGTCCGACGTGTTCATATGTCACTCCGGAGCGGACGCTGAGTGGTGGCTCGGAGCCGACACCACTCTCATGCAACGTGGACAAGCTTACGGGTGTGTGTGCGGGCGCACGGAGGGGACGCCTGAGACAGAGATGGATGCCTTGTGCCCCACACCTGCCGCCCTGGCACAGGCCCGCCAAACCCCAGGACCCTCCCTCGCTCAGTCCCACGCCCTGTCTCGCTCACTTTCTATTGACAATATACTTCCTACCACTGTGCCAAGTAAAATCCAAATGAACTGACCATTAATGCATCACCAGTAATCGCTATCTGTCGTCATCTTCATTTTCGATCGGTGTCCTCTATGTCCCACTTGATATTTGTATATTCTGTGTTATTATCTATCATTTTGCTACATTTTCTCCTCCATTTGTATAGCTACTAATTCATTATGCAGTAAATGTATCTCTTTATTACTGCATTGTTTGCCACACTCTATATTCCGATTATTGTGTCATTGATTCACTGTGCTCTGTGTTCCCTCACCTTTGGGTTTTGAGAAGTGCTGTATAAATTACACATATTATTATTATGATGATGATTATTATTTGCAATAATATTATTAATAATAATTATTATTATAATCATCATCATTATAATATTACACAAAATAACACAAAGCAGCACCACGATAACATCTATATTTAAAATCAGTTTTTGTACGCAAATATTTGTTTTACAGTAATGTCAGTGTCACCTTTCTTATTCATACAAATGTGTATATTAAACTTATATTAATACCATTCCCCACAATGCTTATACAAAGCAGAGAAGACCCTGGTGTATCATCCTAAGCTTCTGTTTCTGGCCCTGAAATCATCGTCAGTTGTGGCGAATGGTACCTCTGTGCCAGCACACTCTGTGGGAGACTAAAGTATGCAAGCCAACCTTATAAATACGTGAAAGCCTATAGTGTGTCACTAAATGCTATGTATAAGTGACTGGACTGGAAAGGAACACATCTCTTTGACAGACACCAGCTTTTGGTCTGGAGTTTTCTGCGTCTGTGACCTGCTTCAGGCATGGGATCCGTACAATCAGAACTTCAACAAGACTGTGGACAAAGCACTGGACTCAATCTTTTTAAAATGATATTACTGTTAAAATTCTGTAAATCCAATCACACGAAGCAAGCCTTTCACATTTCACAGCCACGCCAATTTAATTACGACTCAAGATTATCAGTTCACAAGGGATACATGCCCTGGCTGCGAACTCCCACGGACCAACGGACCGACATCTGTGCCCCCCACTGCAGTAATCACTCAATGCCTGATTCCACCTGACAGTCCACACCGTGCCACATGTACGTCCTGGGGGTCAGTTCACCCACAGGAAAAGAGGTCGCTCCCTGAAAAACAGAGGAGGGCCTGGTATATTCCAGAAAAAAGCTGAAGTCAGAAATCAAGTAAAGCTTTATCATCATCCCAGCCATGTACAATATACAGTGAAAGGAAATAGCATTCCTTCTGAGCCCAGCGTGTAACATTCAAGACAGGACAGACGTTACAGCATTAAAGACAGAGTTTTTGGGGAAATTTACATAGTGCATATTAATAATGTAAAGGGGGGGGGGGGAGACAGAGAAAAGCCTGATACCTATCTGCGTAACATCATAATGTAGCATAGGCATAGCACAGAATAACAAAATACATAGCATAAAATAACACAACATAAGATGACACATGACATATACCATAGCATAGCATAGCGTAAAACCAATACATTTCACATTAGACAAACAATGAACAGGAATAGTGCATGACAGTGGAAAATGAGTGCCTGGAAGTACAATACATAAATGTAAATAGGGGATTTAAGCAGTTATGGAAACGTGGCTGGCATTTGAGGTATTTGGTAATTTGATTTGTGTGTGGGTGGTAAGGGCGAGGCGCAAGTGATGGGGCAGTTAGTCATTATATAAACGTGTCGATGCCATATATAATTCAAATGTTCATTTGATACTTTTTGATATTCAAATGTTCAACTCAGATATACCGCTGACTATCTGGGCAGTCCAAGCAATATTTCAGGTGAATAACCCTGTGAACCAGTCAGTGAAATTTACATCTTGGTTATATTCATGAACATGTATAAAGCTTTATTTTTATTTTTTATGTTATATTCAAAGTTTTGTTCAGTAGAAATCAATCTGTTCAAAAACTAATTATGGATACTGTGCATTTTAGTAATGTAATTATTATTATTTAAAAAAAAAGTTCTTTAGCCCCTTTGTTAATTGTTTGATTTTTGTTTTATCAATGTAAAGAGACCACATTTATATTCAGTTTTGCTTTATTTATCATATTATCCCATTATTTATTGCAGCTGTGACTTGGTGTCTGTTTTCTATGGCAATTCAGAAAAATATCTTAAAGTATCTTACAGTTGTACCGTCCTTTCAAATCACTGTGTAATCTGAGTAACATGCCGACATGAAATTCTATATTATATTATATTATACTACAATATATTATATTTATGCTTTGTCAAAGTCCTCAACATTCATATCCAGTCAAACTCTATGGACTCAAATGTCAAATATCATCAGAATTATGGTTTGCCTTCTGCCTCAGCACAATCCAAGCTGACACTCTGTGACCTTCCAAATCCAGCAGAAATGGCCATATGCAGTGCCAGTCATTTAGGGTATATATGGTAGGTTTGAGGAAGAAAACATATAAATGATATGAATTCAGTTAAGGGGGCTCATTCTTACAGAGGTTACACTTGGCACTGTATTTGTGGTTGGTCTGTTTAAAAGTTGCATAAGAAAATGATGCAGTGGTTTTGCATTAGTGTCTGTAATACTCATATTCTGTGAGATATGGCTGTTTTGTTGAATACAGGAATGGCCACAGCATGCTCTGCGATTTGCAAAATGGTACTTGTTTGGTCATGTAAGAAACGGTTTCTAATTTCATTTTTCCCCCTTGGGCATGTAATCGTTGCGACTTTCTTTTTACACCAGCAGCTGGCATGGTTTCCCTTTTTTCTGACAAGTTTTTTTTCCACAAAGTGATAGAGAGCGAGAATGGATAGACAAATGAAGATGTTACTATGCTTTGCATGCAATAGTCTCACCTCTGCTAAGTACTTGATTGTGTACTTTCAATATAATTTACATTCTTCTTCGGAGACGAAACAGTATATGTTTAACACGTTTAAAAATAATTTGCTCTGCACTGTAAATATGATATATTGCAGCTGATTTTCAGGCACTGCATTTAATGAAGACAGCATCTATCTGGACATATTGATACTTAACATTAATTTAAAAAGTACAGCAAAGAAATATTTTCAAAGTCAGCAGGACATGAAGTCTCTTTTAGTTGTTTGTAGGATACCATTAGCTTTAGAAATGATTAGTCTTAGTCTTCATTTGGGATTATGGGAATGTGCCCTAACAGCTGTTTAACAGAAGCCACATTTTTTCAAAATATTTTAAAGCAAATTGAACAATTGTAACATTCCGTTAGTAAAAACACAGAACACAGCCCTTTACCTAGAAGCCCTTTGGAAATATTTTTATTTGTCAGACCTTTCTTTTTTAAAATATGTGTCTTGTGCAAACCATTTCTTTTTTGGAATTTGGATAATTACTGAACTCTAGAACACATTTCCATTGTAAGCAACAATGTAATTACAAGTATATAGAATGTGTATAGAATTAATCACTTGTGTCTCTAGTGTGGGATACAGTAAGTCTTTCGATTTGTCCTTTCCCCCTCACTGTGTATCGTGATGAGAAGCAGAGCGCAGGCCTGATGATTAATGTAAAAGAGCTTGACAGCGGGCCAGGCCTCAAATGCCTCCTGGGCAGCGGGTGGTAATCTGTCCCAGGTGAAGGGCTCCAGGGGCTGGCATGTAGACCTGCAGGCCGCAGGTGGCTGAGGAACCACTGACTGAGCACCTCCTATTGGAGTGCTGCATTATGCTGTCTTGACACGTACACTTTCCCAGCCTTGAATTTCCTTAAGAAATACAAGCTTCTCAGTGCAGCCCTCGCCTCTGGGTATTCCCAATAACCAGCACCAATTTAGCAAATGGCAAATTTTTAGGCCTTTAACGGGTTTGTGTGAAATTATTTAGTTATTCACCTAGATAGTCTCATTAAACCTGGTTATCGTGTCTTATGTGATGTGTTACCATCAACCCCAACACCAGGACATCAGTAAATCTGAGACGGCATGTGAAGGACAACAGATGAGAAACAGACTTAGCTGTTTTTCCCTAAGGAAGTGTTGGATGCAGGGACAGATTCTGGGTAACTTTTACTGCAGCACTATTGAGAGAAGTGCACACACTTTTTGAGGGGCATGTGCTGGAATGGGGTAGGCGGGTAGTTTAGGGTAAATTTTTACTGTCTTGGGGGTCACCTCTGTGAATTTTGCTGTCTGGAAGGCAGGTCCCCCTCAGTAAATAGGCCACAAATGGTCTGGGGGGAACATTTCAATCATTATCGCTACCCCCCCTCCCTTGTACCTGCCTGACTGAGAGTATTGTAAACCGGAGGGCTCAAAGTCAGGGAGTAGCGAAACACACAGGTGTCGGGTCCAGAACAAAATCACTAAAATTCCATCTGAAATCAGTTATGGGGCACATTCCTCACAGCCATGTCACAGTCATGCCCCGATTGACTCATACCTGAGGGTTCTTCAATTGGGGGTGCTGTTCACCCTTAGGCACCCTTCTAAACCTGGGCCTGAAACACACACAGCGTCTCACTAGCCCTCTTCCCTTCTCGATAGAGTTCACATATAACAACTGCCACAAAAACAGGACTCACACAATCCTGTGTGTCCTGACTCACCCTGGTCATGCTCCGTTGCATAACAGCATCAGGACTGCCACCAACCAGTTCCAGGACAGTTTGTACCCCATGCAATTTGGCAACTCAACAAAGAGCGCTAATACTCCAACTTCATAAATGCATAGTACAGTTTACTGGACAGGGTGATACTGCACATTGCACTTTACTCAGCCATATTTTCATTTCAGCAGTTTGCTTTATTTCACATTTCATATATTCATACTTGGCCAGTTCTGAGTTATCATACTGTATGTACATTTGTTTTGATGTTTTCTGAGTGCCTTTCTGCTGTTTAAATCTGGTACATCTTACTGACTGGAGTAAGTTTTCCTGTATATTGATGCACAAAAGGCAAATGATCTTGTATCTTTGCTTCTTTGACCATATTACCACCAGTACTTTTGGATTTAAGCATAACACGCTCTAATGTGTCACGCTAATTAAAATAATTCCACAAATAACTTTTTGTTTTCAGTTTGATGGAATAATTTCTAATGGTTTACTATTGAGCTAATTTATGGTTGGCTCAAAAATGTATTTGATAAAGCTGATTATCAGTTTTATTCATTTGTATTTTTCTAGCGCAAGTATTGCTTGTATGGAGGTTTGCATAAACTGAATATTCAAGGGCACAAAGCAGACACTAGATGGCTGCAGACAATGCATAAAGCAGTTAATGAGGAACTTCAGGTGGATAGAAAACCATGCAAAATACATACGGTGATTTTTTATGCAAATTTTGTATACAATACCATGTTTAAAATCATATTATTGTTGTTTAGCCTGTGACTTTCATTGTCATAATCATAATATGGAGTTTTATCAGCCAGTAATATGCAAGAGAAAGATAAGACAACACTCTATGGTAACACTTTACTTGGAGGGGCGGGGGAGGGCACAAATAATGTAGTAAAACACTTAGCACTTAATACTTAATGTATTAATTAATCAGAAACTAAGTGTTAGATACGTACTGATCCCATGTTCATTCATCATTAATGAGGCATAATGGATCGTGTATTTCATGCATTTACTATATTTGTTCATGATTTGTAGTTGATTAGTAACTGGGTTATTAATGGCATTTTCCCACTGCAAACCAGGAATGGTACCCGACCCATAAATCGAACTTTCGGTTTTCCATTATAAAGTATGCAAGCCGTACCCGACCTGTACCGCGAACTTTCGGTTATCCATTATAAAGTAAACAAGCCGTACCCGACCTGTACCGTGAACTTTCGGTTATCCATTATAAAGTAAACAAGTTGTACCCGACCCGTACCACAAACTTGGTTTTCCATTATAAAGGATGCAAGCCGTACCCGACCCGTACATCAAACTTTCGGTTTTCCATTATAAACACCAGCCATACCTGAGCTGTACCCAGAAGCAGGCCGAAAGTGTGACCAAACCAAGCTGGTTGTGTCACCAACATATGATTGGCCAAAATGATCAGAGATACCGGTGTTCTGCATATGGATTATTTGAAGGAAAAAGGGTATATTCCATATATTATTAATTATTAGTATTATCACACACTGTGATGTATTGATGCCCTCCTGATAACTCAGAACTTGACAATTTCCAAAAACCTCCCACTTAAAAAAGTACTATAGAGCAGCTGAAAGGAATGGATTCGTAATACAAATTTACACAAGCAAATAATAAATCCGCTGGCGTTTGATGCTAACAAAACAGCAATTCTCACAGACATGCTAGCTGAAATTAGCATACAGTAAAAAACAAACAAAATCATTGCACAGTCAATCATGATGTACGCCGTGTTCGTCTCTTTGGTTTTATGCTATAACCCGGCAATCCCTTTCCTAAACCGCCCCTTCTACAGTGGAAAACCGAAGCGACCTGGAACCGCGCTGTAACCAGTCTATCTACGCGGTACGGGTCGAGTCTAGCTTGGTTCCTCTGTGCCAGTGGAAAAGCACCATTAGTTACTTGTGCTCTCTCAAGTAAAGTGTTACTGACAGAACTGTCAATGTATGTCTATGACAAACAAAAAAAAATTTGTGTGGAAAACTCCCAGGCAGAAAACACATGTTTATTTGTACATTTTCATTTGCTTAATATTTGTATACCTCACTATTTGTGCCAGATGTATTACTGAAATTTTGTTCATTATAAAAAGCTATTTAAAATGCACAAAACCAGGCATTATCTCACGGCTTTTATGTTGGGTTATGACAATGAGTTATTGATTTATACATTTACATATTGTCTTTAAACTTTACATGATTACATGATTTGTGTTTCGTCTTTTGTTACATATTTCAGTATTGTGTTAGATAAGATATGCAATTAAGAAAGACAAGGTTCATAGCCATAAGTTTAAGCCAAACTTTTGTCCTTCACTCCTGTTTGTATCCTTGATGCATTCCATGAATCAATAGCATTTGTCCTTATTTGGGCTATCCGGCATTCATTTTTACGGTTTTATTAAAATGGGATCAGTTACATCAAAGTCAAACATGGCAAAACAAAACTGCAAAGCAAGGCATGCCAGTTACAGTATAATTCATATGGGAATCCCATATAAGGCATTATTTCTGCTGGGAAAATGGAAATATTTATCTTTCTGCTGGGGGAGATTAAGTTATTTCACAATCAATAGAGCAGTCAGAATACATTTTTATTGGGTGAATTACACTTCAAATTAATTGTTGGCCCAAGTAAAGCCAATTGGAAACGAGATAAAATATCCAAGACCAGCAGTGTGACAATTGGTATATTTCCAGAACATGTAGATTAATGGGGCTGCAGGGAGCCCACATCTCCACTGAATATTGGAGGCCATTATATTATCGTTTGTCGACACCGTACTTCAGCAGGAACAATTGATTATCTTTAAACTAAGGGCATCTTAATCTTGCAATGCGGGATATTATATTTTAACTATGTTCTGTTTCATTCTAAAATATTTACCACTTCAGAATTCAATTGCAGCTTTATTTATAGCTTATACTCATGTGGTGTGTGGAGAATCGGAGGGAATTTCTTTATCTTGATAAATTCAGACGGGCTTCTTAAGGCTTCCCCCCCCCATGCATTTATAAGATTCCCCAGCAGTAGTGGATATTGTTAGCAAGAGAGAAAATAAAAATGGCATCAACCACAAAAATATATATTTCATATGGTAAGGTAAAGAATGCAGTGTGTTTACAGTCCGTCTTTGAGTGCACTGTAAAAATATGTAAGAGTAACACAAATTCATTAAGTGTCAGGAGTGTCAGGAACTTAATGTCATTAAGTTTCACAATGCAGTTTCTTGCCTTGGCACAGACACCAGGATGTAGTTCAGATGCTTTGATCTCCTGAGAACATGAAGGTATCTTAGCATCCCAACAGATTCTTATTATGCAGTTTTGCCTGAAAATCCGTGATATTACACTAATGTCATACATCATATAGCAAAGCAAAGGTGACCTTGCTTTGCTTCTTTTGTGATTTACATTTTATTTATTTAGCATACACCTTTATCCAAAGTGGCATACATTTTTTGAGAAAGCAGAGTCCCTGAAGGTATTTGGGATTAATGGCCGTACTCAGGGGCCCAACGATGAAATCACTCTGCTGATCCTGGGATTCAAACTGGTGACCTTCCAGTCGCTGGAACAATGCCGTGACCCCAATCGTATGAAGAGTTGCTGTGGCCACAATGCAGAGTGCTGACCGCTAGACGACCACTTTGTAGATCCAAGCGGGTGACTACAAACTCGTGTGTTGAGGCAAGTCGGTAACTGACAGATGCTGACACTTATGCAGTCCACTTGATGGAGCGGAACACGGTCCCACATTTGGCGCGAATCAGCACCGGTTACACAGAGAATGTCCTGCTGCTCCCTCTAGCTGTACTCAGACAGGTGTGAGTCAATGTGGGGCCCCTTCAGTGTCTCAGCTAGAAGATGCTAATCGCGGTGACTGGGAGAAGCTAACATGCTGATCTGTAAACGGCCGCCAGATGCGGATGATGCCGACTGAGCGGAGAATTTTGTCGCGCACGACGCCTTAATTCGGGCCTACGTTTCAGGCAGTGGGTGTGCAGGGACACACAGGGACACCAAGCTGAGAGGTACGGATTATCCACCGATGTCATCAGACCCTGTGCAGATAAGTCCCCTTCCCATCCTGCACTCTGCCTAATGACCTGAAATATAAATGAAGCATGAACTTCCGGCGCTAAACCTGCATTTACAGCTTGTCATGACGCATAACTTCTATGGGGACAATCCCTAAAAAAATCGTAAACTTTTCCTCTGCAAGGAGACACTGATACATCCATACATTAAAACCATTTTCCCTCTTCCTTTAAATATAAAACATTTTAAATAATCAGTGCATTGGTCTGACAGTCATTCGCTGTCGCATCGGTCTCCATAGGTAATGTGCCAGTAGTTTGATCTACAGATTCAAAGCCAAAGCAATGTGAAATAGAGGTACTTCATTCATGCTCATGGGGAAATTGGGTCATTTTCATATATACCATCTTGCTCACTTGTATATAGAGGTGAGAGCAAAGTTTATGGTCAGTCAGCATGCAGCACCCCTGTAGCAGTAGGGGTTAGGGGTCTTGCTCAAAGACCCAAGAGTGGCATGAATACTTTATCATCTACGGGATTTGAACCTTCTCACTATGGGTCTATAACCCCATGCCCAAAAGATGCACCCTTACAAACTTGTGGGGAAATTGCATTTGAAATACAGGTTTATCTATTACCTGTTAGCTATTCAATGTTTAAATGGAGTTTCCCACAATGAAAAGCACTATATTGTTTGATTGCACACATGGTTGAAGTTGGACACAAAGCATTCAGAACTGTCTACATTGTAAGTGAGTATGTGTACACATAGGATTGTTGATGTCAAAGAAACACCTTGATATTACATTGTGCTGAAGTCAGATCAGTTACATTTATTTGCATTGTAAATGTTTAACTGGTGGACATTTTTCCCCAGGGCCTAGCTTACATTGCACAATGTCTTCATTGTATGGAAACCATTTGTATTATCCGTGTCAAAGGAGAAAAGCAGTTATGGATAATTAAAAAAATAATAATGATATACATATTCATGCTTATAAAGTACCTCAGATGTCTCTTTATCCTAATTTTATAGTTTAAACTAAAGCTTCAGCCTTTACCACGATCATAAAATGTGCTCTTCTCTTCTGTTATATTGAGGAATCCTCTGACTGTGTCATTTACAGCTAACTTGCCATATCTACAATCAAAAGATATGGCAGCCGAGCCATTACGTCTCAATCCAGCATTAAACTTTGATCAACTGATCATCAATTATTTAGGAATTAGTGTAGAGACCCAGCTGAGTGTCCCCAGGACTTCAATGCTCCTTCTGTCGCAGGTCCAAAGGAAAGACAGCGATTTTCACTAAATGGTATGAGAAGCCACACTAATACACCCACATTTCAAGGTTTTGTTTGCAAAATAAAAAAAAAACACAAATATATGTGCTATATATTTATTTCACAGTTAGTGCATGGGACACTGGCAAATGATGGGAAGCCCTAATTTGTTTTTGTTTTTGTCACAAGGCGCAAACGTCTAGCGTACTGTAAAGCAAGGGAACGGGAAAAAGCAACATCACATGGGATTAGTGCAAATGTATTTATTCCATTTCAACTCAGAGGACATATTCTGCAGGTAAAAGACAGACATCTCCAGACTTAAAGCAGAGGGAGGAGATGTAGTGAGAAAATAATTCCGAAAGTTGCCAGGCTCCTGAAAATCTGTTATTGGCATGAGACAGCTAGTTTGGCAGGAAGCCCAGCTATAATGAATGGAAATGCTCTCTCATGAAGTTGAAGTCTTGCATTGCACAGCTGATCTGCAAATTTTAGAGAATGAACAAAAAAAAAAAAGATTTTCACCTTCAGAGGCTCTCCAGGCCTGATTAAATCCATCAGCAAAACACTCTGTGCTATACCTTCCAAACTAATGCATGAGAGGGTCTCAGCCTTGATGCTAAGGCTTTAATGGGTTTCGGACCCGACTCTGAGCCAATAGCTCACACAACCTTCTGTCACAAGCACGGGGATGGCGAGGGCTCACTGACGCTCACGATCATATCCGCTGAATTATAACAGTATGCCGTCCTCATGCATTTGAAATTGTTTCAGAAAACTGATGATACATCTAAAAAGGCTTTTTCGGCTGATTATTACACAATGAATACATCAGGATGTGTCAGTCCTTCACTCTCTGAATGACACCCAAACTGTCAAGTCATTGTACCCTAAGATTACTATTACTATATATAGTGATACTCAAATGAACAACTTCTCTCACGACTTTGTTGCTTTAATATTATGATTTATTGAAAAGCATTTCTATTAAGACCCTTCTGCAATGAAACACTTAGTAGATTTAAGAGGCAGCCAGGCGGCTCAGAGTTTAAGGACGCGGCCTCCTAAACAATGCCAGTTTTAATCTCAAAATGAGCCCCTACTTACCCTTGAGGAAGGGCTTTCAGCTAGCTTATTCCTGTGTACATTTAAAAATAAACGAATAAATGATCAGTCAGCATAAGAGGTCACACTGCGATTGTTTTTACTTCGAGGACAGCTGAACACCGCAGTAATAACGGTACTATTAGCATGCGGCCCATGTCACAGCAGTACATTTAGTAAGTATTTACAGCATGACCTTGTTGTGTAACACACCGTCCAATCACTTTATGACTTAGTTAGCGCCTACTTTGCCTGCTCACTTTCTCCTAAGGATCTCATGCCCATTTAAAGCTCCCGTGTGATAATTTGCATGTTGCATTTTTTTTTTTAGAATACATTCATCATTATTCCCTTACTGTCTTTCAGGCACAGCAAGCTCTATGGGATGGTGTGACCTTAAAAACCATTGTTGAAAGTTTTGTACACAATGATGGCAGATTGCTACTGAAGCCGGATATTAGCCTGTTTCTGAATTCTGACACCCCAGGCTGACTGGCGCATTAAATCTCAGAGCTGATCAAGAACATTATTTTCTGGGTCAAAGTGTAAAACAACGCTATATGCCTCTTCACAATTAAATTTCACTTCTGAACACAAGAGTTTACCGAGAAAGAAAAACAAAACATATGTGGTTGATCACAAAACTTTATGCAAGTTTGACTTTTCGGGTCAGTTGGCAAATGGGATGTACACATTATAGGACAAATGATCTCTTGTACTAATAATCATCTGTTTAACAAAATGTCTGATATCTGAAGTTTTAATTAATGAAAATTAATCAGACAAGCTTAGCAGAGACAGTTGAGTCCAGTAATAAATGAAGCATTATCTCATTTTGTAGGATTGCATGCATCCAAAAAAGCAAACCAATTTAATATTGTAATCCTGCATTTTTAACAAAATCTTCTAAATGGACGAAGTTTTCCTTCGTGTTTATCTTAAGTGGTTTTGTTTATTATAGCTGTTGTATACTATATATCATTGCAGCTCGTTCTTTGTCAGTCATTATTTTCAAATGATCCCGATTTCTCCCACGTAGAGAAAACTTATTTCTAACAATAACTTATTTCTAATATGCATAATGAATTAACAACCCCCAATACTGATAATAAACGCCACAGTTTAAAGTTTACTTAATAGTGACATCAACGTGTCATGTGGATACAAAAGAATTATGTGAGTAATCTCCGTAATCTCTGTGTACACTCCTGCACATCGCTGTGTGTTTTACAACTCTACAGCTGTTTCGATGAAAGGATTAATTATGCAACAGCTTCAAAATGCATTTTAGAAGTTTACGGTGTGACAGAAAGCAGTATCTGTGATAACATGAAGGAACACATGTGAAACCATCTTTTTGAAGTATTTCGAATAAGTATCAAATCATATTCAAAGCTAAATACATGATGCGATAAAGAACGTTCCACATAGGGAACTGACGAATGTATTCGGCATTATGATTTGTAGCCCTTCTTTGATGACCCACATTGGTGAAATATGACGTAATTTCTCTGAAAAGAATTCGTCTGGCTCTAGCTAGCAAAAGGAGGCGACATCAGGCGGCTGACGCCGACCCTGTTGTTTTCAGGATTTCCTGCGTCCTCCTGAGAGCATGTAAGAGACACTGCAGCTAAAGCTGAGAAGAGGATGAATTTACGATTCCGCAACCGTCTCCCTTGAGCAGGTTGAGCCCGTCTTGGCGTGACCCGGGCCGAGCCAGCAAATTGCATGCTGGGAATGTTTCTGGGTGTGGCCGCAGCTGTCGCGCTCTGCCTATACCTGCCTCCTGTGTTAACTACGGAGCAGTAAGACGCGGCTGGGTTGCCCTACACACATGGGGAGGTTGGCGCATTCCGCACTGGCATGGAGATGCTTCTTGCCACTGAGGGAAGCCCAGCGACTCCTGCATTTTCATAAGCCGCTCCTGAAACTCCTGAAAGTTTCCTGGAAGTACCCTTCCCTACCTTACCGCTAGGCTTGCTTTTGCGGTGCTGTCTGGTTTGAAGGAGGACACAGGAGCTTATTAATACTCAGGACTCCTCGAGTAGAAGCTCTCAGTCTCTCCTGCAAGGGATCACATAGTATGATAGCTGGCTAGGGTCGTGAATAAGCACGAGAATCGGGCCCAAGTGTTCGCCATTATCAGCATTACTTTTTCATATATACCTCCCTCCCTGAGTTTTTTCTGCTTTTTTCACAGACACTAGGTGGTTATTGTATTGCTCTCTAAGGCTTAATGGATAGCCGCAGTGTTTTTTTAAAGTTGCGACTTTAAATGAAAATGTGAGGAGGGCGGGGCCACCAGTCTTCCGAGGAGGGAGTGCCAGGTGACAGCCATTATTGCTAATAATTCCTTTTACCTGCCCTCATTCCTGATACTTGTAACATGATGTGTTCTTTTTTCCCTCCCCTTGTAAGCAGGCCAATGTCCCGGAGCTATACTCTAGTAACAAGGTTCCTTTGTTAGTTTTATTTTTTAATTTGTTCCTAATAAAAGCTTGTTTTTTTAGCACTTGCTTGCCATGTCAATCCCATGCCTACCTGTGCCCCTTCGCCGAACCTGTTGCTCACTCAAGGCTTGTGTCACGTGCATCTCCGCTCCATCTTGGCGTACGATCGCTTGGAGCTTGGATTACCTCTGTCTATTTGTTTAAGAGCAAAGAAGGCATTGATACATCTATAAGTGACACTGAGTCTACTTCAGCTTCAAGCTATCAGTTTAATGAAACAACATGTTTATTTATTAAAGTCTCCTTTATTCATTAACATTTTTCTTTCTTGATATGTCTGTCAGCCTACTTATTTAGAATACTTATCTGGCCTGTCCCAATGTCCCTGCAGGATAACTAGTCTATCTCTTGGAGATATAGATATTCTTTTTACATCTTAACAACTTAAGTTTCTCAGAGTCACATGACCTTGCATTCACTTAGAACTCTTGCTTGCGACAGCACGGTCCAGTGAGCCCAAATAGCTGTTAGTGTGTCTTTCATGCATTATTAATTGACTGACTATAATTGTAAGCATCTCCAATTAGATGCTTAAATGGTAGTGAAACAAAAAAAAAAAAGGCCGAGCGGAGATAAATAAAGGGCATTGATAAAGTCACACAGGGCATCCGCTCATCCTATGACACCGAATGTCATTGTCACCTGCAATTAAACCAGAAAGCAAACGCAAGCTAACCCTGCATTTTAAACTTTTACTTTGTAATATGGCATTACTGTGGAACATGCTCAAGGAAGATGTAACATACAAAGCGTGCATACCGCACTTAATACTCAACATACCTCATCCATTCAAATAATTGTCATAAAGGGCAGTAACATAAATGCTTTTCAAACGTCATTTTTAGCTTGCAGATTATATTAATTTAATCAGAAGATATATTGTATTGTATGTATAATAATTCAGAAGATAAATAAGAAAATAATTCCAGTTGGATATTTAAAATCACTGCAATTTCTCTGAAACTTGGCCAGTATGGTGTTTTTATTTAAATAGGTGTGTTATGTACTCCAGATACTTTTGACAACTTTTTTCATATGCCGAATTTATTATTCTCAAATAAACTGTCAGTAGTTCGTATTGATATGGCATTTTAAGGTAAAAGTAAATACTATGAACATGCTACTTTATTTTATTGTACATGTAAACGCTGAATTACCGCGGATCATGTTTAGCCATCTAAATTTCCCTTGGTATTTCAAAGAGCCTGCACTCTATTTTTGTTCCGTGCGGCATGTTTAAACATTTAAGTCACCTCTTCCCCCGAATGTCACTGCAGGCGTGTGACTCCTTCAGAGGTGTTTGAACGGTTAAAGTACTCTGAACCTGTTTGACACGGTACTGTGGTATTATCCCGTTCCTTGTTTGTGCTCCTTTCAGAAAGACATCTGCAGAAATACCTTTGTGTCATAATGATGTCTGTGTCATAAGTGCATATTGTAATGAAAATGGTCCGTGAATGCACCTGCTTCATTATTGTGCAATGAATCGATAATTACATGTTGAAGATCCAAGTGTCATGTCGTAATATGTAGTATACAAGTTATTAACTAATAGTCAGAAACATCATTTCAGCTGTATATAGCGGCCAGTTTATTAGGTACACCGTCATTTCAGCTGTATATAGTGGCCAGTTTATTATAGGTACACCTGTTTGTTAACAAAGACAGCCTCCTCCTCCAAACAGTGAATTATCTGGATACATCTCACTGCATAGAGCAAACCAACAGGGACAAAGGGTTCAGTAACTGTGTGGAAGGCAAAAGATGTGTGACCTAAGCAACATTGAATGTGGCACTTCCACCATCTCGGAAACAGCTAAATTGCTGGGATTTTTGCATACTATGGTGTCTATAGTTTACAGAGAATGGTGCAATAAACATCCAGTCTGTGGCAGTGTGGAACCATCTTGTTAATGAGAGAGGTCAGAGGAGAATGGGCAGATTTGTTAAAGATTTGTTAAACAACAGCCTGCTACAACTGTGTGATACAGTGGTGTGTAGAAAAGAAACAATGTGTGTGTGTGTGTGTGAGTGTATGTATATAGAGGCTTATTTCTACTATTCTCTACATTTTAGAATAATTATAAAGGCATCAAAAGTATAAAATAACATATGGATTATGGACTGACCAAAAAATTATTGTATTAAACAAAATAAATTATTTGTTGTTGGGGGGTGGCAGCTCTGTGGGTTGGGACTCAGAAGGTTGCCGGTTCAAATCCCATGGTTGGCAGAGTGATCCCACCATTGGGCCCTGGAGCAAGGCTCTTAACCCCAATTGCTCAGAACTGGCTGATCCAACTGTCACTATATATAAACTAGATGTACTGTTTCCTATATATAAACACTCTTGCACTATACACAATATAAGAATAAGGTTGACTAATATTTTAATTAATTAGAATTAATCAGACAGGCTTAGCAAAGACAATTGATTAAGTCCAATAATAAACTGACCACAAAAAAAGGTGAAAGTAAGGTCTGACAGTGTATCATTATTGTTAGGGTGTTACGTTATGGTTAGTGCTACAGATAAATTATGACGGATATTACCCCACGACTTTAAAGTAAAAATTGCAGATGTAAGTTCCAGCTTTTTTATAAAAACGAATGCTATTTCATGATGCATTGACTGGTAGCTGTGCTGTTACTCTGCAACATTCTCTATCCAGAATTTCTCGCGTTCGTGGTCATCATGTTTACGGTGCTATTTGAGCTGGTGCGCGAGCTGAAGTGGCGTATTGCTTGCATGCAGCGGTACATGTTGCTTATCCTCTGCCAGAGGCCAGATGCTGATGAAGAAAACTACACATCTTAGGATTAGTCATAGCTACAAAATAATACCCCAGTGCCGGGAATTAACTCGGGGATGTAAACGAATTGAGCTGTTTGTTTGAATAATGAAACACACACAGAGCAGTCAACAGTGGATGGCACTTTTTATTTGGTAATACTGTATTCAGCTTGGTTACGTAATGGAAAACGATGGAACAATTATCAAGTGACTCACCAGTATCGCAGGGCGATGGGTTCCAACTGGTCATGAAATTCACATCAAGTCCACATCTTTACTGATACTTTGAATGCAAATATAAGAAAAGGCAGGAAGCGTGATTAATGCACATTACATGCCATTTTTTATTTATGTGCGTGTGTGTTTTTTAAAGAAAGCTTTTCAGCTGTTGGTTTCAATTTGTTGTGTGTCTGTGTGATAACGCACAGTGCTAGCTTTGTCTGTTGTCAATATCAATCTGCTTTGAACAATTACTGCTTCCCATACTAAATCAGCCTTTTTCCTCAACACGGCGGAGGGCATTTGTGCATATCTTTGCCTGTGTTTTCAGCCCTATAGATGCTCATCTCCGTCCTTCATCAACTTGACACTTTTTTTTTCTTTTCTGGAAAGATAACATTTATTATATGTGAAAGCAATACATATTGACTAAGAGAGGGCACACTGAATATTCTCTCTCTTTATAATAATTCCTGTCAGGATAGAAGAATATCCCATGATCTATTCACTCCGTTTTTAAGCAATGGACTGTTAAGTTGGTATGATCATAGATTTCAGTACAAAAGAATGTGCTGAGCATTTGTTCGTTCGTTCATTTGTTTGTTCATTCATTCATTTACATGACCAACAAAACTTTGTTCTTTAGTTTCCCAATATCAAATACTGCAGAACTAAGTAATAGAATATTTTTGAGGGAGTTAAAATGTAAATCCTGCCTTCACATTACATTAATATTTTAGTAGAAAGATCATTAGGCTGGCTTGCAGTGCCCTACTCATGATGTTACAAGTTTTCATTCAGATTCTGAAAGAAATACCCATGTAGGAACATTAAATAAATTGTAACCCCATGCAAGTAACAAAAGAAAGCAGGTATTTTAATACATTATTAAAACGTTTTTTAAATATATTTATAAGCATCACAAACAAAAATGACCTCACATGAGAGTATAGAGTTTCCTTTGTTTAATATTAAATTAGCTTCCTGTTAAGTTCGGAGCATTTCTGCAGCGATTTAGGATTTCATCGCCTCTCGTATGCGTTCTATTTTAAATCACTCCTGGGAATGATACTGTATCATCCCCGGCAACTTTACTTTTCTTTTTCTTTACCTCTCTGTCTACAGCAAACCCACTAGAGTCAAAATATGTAAATTCACATTGAGTTTCCCATCATTCTTCTGATTTCGCCCTGAACAATGGCCCTTGACCTTTTCTTGTTTTTCATTTCTTTAAAATGTTTTCTTTCAAAGAACGGCAGTCACAACAATTTACAACATATAAAAGTTGTGATCCTTGCTGTTATGACTTGCCTGACCTTCAGTAATCTAAATACTAAAGACCTTATTATACACGAAGACATTTTCAATCAATTTCATAAATATCTGTCTGTCCATCTATCTAATTGTTTTTCTATTTGTGTTGTCATTTACTCATTAATTCATTCATTCATCTGGTTGATTGATTATTTATTATTTGCTTATGAAGTTCTCAAGGAACAGGCCATGTTCTGCTCCCATATGTCGCCTCTATAAATAAACAGCTGTACTCTCCCTTGTCAAACATAATAAAGGATTACATGACAAGAAGATTTCTTACTTTTTTTCAGTTCTTCTGTTTCACCTTCCCAAACACGTTTAGTAAATGCAATATACACAATTTGATAGAAATTTCATTTCGACCGAACAGGACTCTAATATAGTGAGAATCTGCCAGCCATACTGAACAACGCGCCATATGGCCGGTGTTGTTATGTCTCACAAGTGCCAGCCATACTTCAGACATCCCATTCTCCCTTTTCCCCATTACCTTAGTGTTGGCAGCTCATTTCCCAGGCTGCTGCCTGATAAAAAAGATGACTTTTTTCAACAAGAGCCACTCTGCTAACAGCAGGCGAGGCTTGTGGTGACTGATTGGCTGAAACATGAGGATTAATGGATATTTATATTTCATTAAATTTTATACTCACCGGAGAATAATGTATCACTCTCAGATATTGAAACATATGTCAACCCTATCCACTTACATATAATTCAATTTGACTTAAATGCATTGATCAAATTTTATTAAAGTCCAATATATCTTCTAAAAGGCTCCCTAATGCAATATTGCTTATTCGCATTCATCAGGAAAGGGGGAGGCAACTGGGCCATAATTCTGTTTATACAACTTCTTCATCTTTCGTGTAGCGCAGGGAGACAGGCCGCTGTGGAGGAAACACACAACGCAAAGTCCAGGAAGGTGCCCTACTATTCTGTCAGATTCTGTAACAGCCTTACCGCTTCATTATAATGTCTCACTAATAAACGCTTAACATACTTTACTTAGTAGACCCATGTGTACTTTTGCCCTTTTATTTTTAAGTTGCTCAGACCTCTGTAAATGAAATCACTTTGGGTCATACTCATCTACCCTAAAAGCCCAGAGATGTTCTATAAACAAGTAATAAGTGTATGCTATTCATGTTTAGTTAGCTTCAAGTCTTTTACTAACTTTTTTAAATTGGGTGTTTGGGGCCTAGCTAATACTCTCTAATAAGAGTTCTGTTAATAATTTATAAATATCATCAATTCATAATTAAAATTATGTTAAGTTCTGGTATTAGAGAATATTGAAGGTATATCACAGTTCTACTATTGAAGTTGTCTTACATTTACAAATGCTTAATATATGTATATATAGACGGTACTTTGCATAACGTTTTTATAGCAGGTTTCCTTGTGTTAACGTTTGGCAAACTCGCCGGTTCAATAGATTCATTTCATAACAAAGTATAAATAAAAAAAGTAAAATGGTAACATTTTAGAAACATACTTATTGCCAAAATGATAATCCTTCATAATATGTGTCGTGCCAGATAAGTTCTGTATATTTTCTTAATTTTGATAACAATTTTCTAATCTTTCGGGAGGATAGTATATAGCTATTTGTACTATTTCACATATCTCCTTTTACTGGGAGAACTCTTTATTCACAGTTAAGTGTGTTTCTTGCCTCAAAAACCTCTAGATTTTGTAACTCAGAGGGATAATGGGGGTCAAGCAATGAGTAATTATCCAAAAATATAAGCATTTTTAAAAAAAGTGACTACATTTCACGCTTAATTTTAGATAGAGGAAGGTAGGAGGTTGGAAATAACACCAATCTTATTTAAAGATCACTCATCTTACCGTTTTTCCAGTTATCTTGCAGGTGTAAAACTATCTGTTTGCTATCCTTTAAAAGAGTTTAAAAAACAATAGACCAATCCATTCCATCATATCTAGTAACCTATTTACCTCCCAGAACACCAATAAATTAGAGGTACTTTCTGGTAATTTATAGTCGGTGTTTGTACATGAAGAATAATGAATAAGTAATTATTCACTTGCTGTACTCTGAAACATCTATCTCAGGTGTTAGGGTTTTCATCATAAATAACTCTGTTTGAAATGCCATTGGAAAGTGGCTGCTGTTAAGACCTCATTCACAAAGACCCAGGGAGCTGTCTGCAGGGGTCCGTAATGAATTCATTAATATGTTATTAATCATGGCGGCTCTTGTTTAATGTATGTTTGGTTTAATAACATATTATTTCAGTAACACTAAATATTACAGTACTTATTTCAGCTAGCCTACTTTTGACTGCTCCAATAGTTTAGTGATTTTAAAAACAGTATAAATAAATAAATAAACAAATAAATACGTAGATACATAAAGAGGCCTATATACATAGGACAAAAGTGGACAGTTCTGCATTCCTTCCGGTGTGAATATGCATGTGACAAACCCCAAAGTAAATCAAATGAATCAACCGGCCTGTCTAACTTGAGCCAAGGAGAGTACCTCCATAGTTTTTGCATGCTGCAATATGAAGACAGTTCGCAGGAAAACCTTTCTCAACAGAAATGCTGCTGTGGGTGTGAAACGGGTGTGAAACGGGTGTGGACGTCACTCCCCTGAACCGAAAGAGTGCAAATTTAATTCCCCCTTTGTTTTAGCTGGTTGTTTAACACCGTCTGATGCCCCACGTCAACCGGAGACCTAAACGGAGGATGCACAGTCCCGGTTGTTCTCTGAAGTCCCAGTACGAGGAAGCCCTCAAAAACGGACAATAGAGGTGCGCTCTATACATAGCAATGAGGTTTGTGACAGACAGACGGTCTACTGTCAGTTTTTGTTCTATCTGTCACAGTACACTTACCTCCTGGTGTTTCAGTAATCAATACAGGGCTGAAATCACCTACTGTTACCCACCTCCGCCACTGCCTATTTTGTCCGTTCATAAATAATGAATTGTCTCTCCTCTCTGTCTATGCACCAGCGACTCTCTTTCTGTCTACACAAGACGCACACACAGACAGACACGCACAACGCCGCGTCTTGAATTTCCATTGCATTTGCTAATCATTGATCAATAATTCAGGGCTCCTCTCATCTCGAAGGGTCCCCAGCTTCCTGGGACATATGGCACAGGGTTTGACAGCGTTCAGGTTACGATTCCCTTATCACAAAGGTGGCGAGGGAAAACAAGTTGTTTAAAGTTGTTTTTCAGAGCCTGACTTTTGTTCCCTGCTTGTTACATTTAATGACTGTGCGGCTACAGTGGTTATAACAGCCAGAGTAATTTGCGGTGTTAGTTGACGTGATGGTTATCTACAGGGTTTTTCATTTCCTGCCCTTTAACATTCAGTTTATATTTTATCCGCCTCCTTTTATAAGCTGTTCACTGTTCCGAAAAGTGGGAAATAAAACATCAAAGTTCCCCGTACCTGCTTTTCAATATTTAGATTTTAAATATTTTTTAAATGATCATTTTCTCCTTTTTACAATACAATTTGGACATTTTCCATTACTTTCTTTTTTTAAACACAGTCATTTTTTATTCAAAAGAGCAATAGAACTGACTGCTATTTATAGTTTAACTGGCAAAGCATGTGGTTTTAAGGTACTGTGTAGGGATTTCACAGTACAAAAAGATGCTTACATTTTCCTTCACAATAACACTGAATGAATGAAGTTGTGCAACAAATATGAACTGCTGTCCTTAAGAAAATCACCATGCGTTGTTTCATGTCAAATATCTGTGACTAAGCCGTGTGTATTCAGAATGAAAAAAAGGTGTGTGGTTAATTTTCTTCTGTATTTAAACTGTAATAGATCTGAGGCCCCAAGGTTTGAGTCATTCTCAAAGATTAGCTGAACTCTTTCTGCAATAGGGAAACTGTTGGCATTTCACACAGAATTAAGTCCAAGACATTCGGTAATATGACGGAACACAGCTTTCTTGGTAAATAATGATCCCTCTCAAGACTATGAGATAGATTATGAATATATGTCACAGATTAATCCTTATCTATATAAAAATGTTTTATTTTCTGATAAAGGCTATGGTTGGATATAAACAAATAAAATAAAGTAAATAATTCTTGTTTTGCTTATTTTTGCCGTCTTTTTGAAGTACATCATATCATAAATGGTAGTTTGTGAAATTCATTATACACATCATACTCGTAATATTTATTATTTTATAATTAATGCTTTATTATAATCCAGACTGTGGCATGACTGTTAAGGAAGATATTCAAATGATTTAATCATGACTGTATTTCCTTATATCACAGCTCGCTTCACCCCGAGGAAAAAGAGACGGAGCCAAAACTATTATGAAACCAAATCCCTGCTCATATTTGGCTAATTCTAATGAAGTGGCCACAAATGACTTCATTTAGAATGAAGTTAATTGGATTTGGTGCTACATCGCTGCATTTCCTGCTGGAAACTTTCCCATGTTTCCCCTGCTTTAAACAGTGTCTGGGCTTTTGTGTCACCCCCGTTAGCCCAGACTTTAATTAGATCTGGCACCCACCTCATTATGATAAATGCGGAGATGATGAATGGGATCGCGAATGTGCGAGAAGGAGCTGAGCCATCAAAGGCGAATATCATTAGCAGTTTCCTCCTGTCGAATCGATCACTGTCAGGGGCGGCTCCCCTGTCCTCGCCGCGGCAACAGACTGGGAATGAGTCAGGAGGTGATGCCGTGTGAACTGTGCCGCGCACTTAGACTTATGCTGATCTTTAGCAGCCAGTCATTGAATACTTCCGGAACAATCTGCTATTCATAAGTAAAGCCCCAGTAATTTAAGCCTATTATATATGAAAATCAAGCAAGACCTTGCATTATTCATCAAGCTGTTTCATGTTCTGCGCACACACACACACATGCAGGTTTGTAATTATATCTTTGTGGGGACTTTCCATTCATTTCTATGAGGAAAACTCTAATCCCAACATAACAACCTTAACCATACATTGGTCCCCACAATGTGATATAAACTTAATACACACACACACACACACACACACAAACAAACACACACAAACACACATGCACCCTTTCTAGTGCCTTCCTCCACACCACTCTTCCACTGTTATGCTGGGCTGTTACTTTTGCACTTCTTTCAGTACCATTCTCCTCATTAACTAAGTGTTTTGTCCACAGAACTGTCACAGACTGGAGGGAATTTGGTTTATTGCACCATTCCCTGTAAACTCTAGACACTGTTGTGTGAGAAATCCCCAGGAGGGCGGCTGTTTCTGTGATGCTGAGACCTCCACGTCTGGCACCTACAGTCGCACCATGTTTAAAATTGCTTAGATCACAAAGTTCCGAACACTTAGCCAGACGGTAACTGAACCTCCCGACATTGTCTGAGTCCTGTATGTATTCAGTTGCAGTCACATGACTGGCTGTTTGCAGTTGAAGGCCCATTGTGTTAATGAGCAGGTGTATCTCATAAACTGCTCACTGTGTGTATGCATGCGTGTACATATAGAAATATGTATATGCATTACCCAGAAGCTTTGTTACTATTAATGGGATTCGGGTTACACGCCGTTTCCTATTTTGTGCAATTTAAGATCTCCGCGTATTCAATACGGCAGTTTTATCCAAATTAGGTGGAGGCTTTGATTACACAAGATGTGGGAATGCTGTGTGGGGTGCCGGCAACCCTGCTCCGGGGCGTCCTGCTGGGTGGGGGTTCTCGTTCCCCCACACCAACCAAGCTGCCTCCCCTCCACTTCACCGTCTTGTGTTAACCGTAACCCTGCCACCGCCGTCGTGTGGACTGTGTCCCCCTGTTGCCACAACAACAAGGACAAATGTCACAAGTCGACTCCCCCCCCCCCGCGCGTTTCAATTATTTACACTTCAGTGTCACACAACGCAGCCCAGGTTCCTCTATCATGTAAAATAAACCACTTGCTGATTCAAATCATTTTTTAGGACCCCAATTAAACATTTGTTGCAGCTCAAAAGATGGTTTTGATACAGACACATTCTGAATAATAATATAATGAGTAAAAATGAACAAGGTGATGGGATATCACTGACACGCAATTAGAGAGGAACCTAAATTCTTTTTGCCGGCTCGTTTGATGCATGTTATTTCAGTTTGTAAGGGGATGCGCTTTGTAGAACCTTCTACAACTACCCTTTTCGAATGTAGCCATGTATGCTTTTATTATCTGCCTCCTATTCTTTTAAAAGATACATTTTCAATAACATTAATTGCAGTTTTATACAAATTATGCAAAACACCAACACAGAACTCCTGAAGAGTGCACAAAAGTATATAAAAAATGTGTTGTCAGCTTGTGCTCTCCCTGTTTTCGTGCTCTAAGGTATACCTTGCTGCAGCATCCAACACTCTGACCAGGCCGTGAGATTTTTGCCCTCATGACCCACAGTGTAAGATTTACACCTGTATAATTTACCCTGTTGTCCTTCAGAAGGTAACTGGATAATGTTGGTGTCTTAAAGGTCGAGTCAGTTATTGCAACAGGATAACAGGGAGACATTACAGGCGGACAGAGAAGCCAGCACACAGAATGCTGTTGGATTTGTTTACGTAGACACGAACAGGCCTTTTGTCCACTGGTTTGTGAAGCATGCCCTTTGTTCTGTGAAAACCTTAAAGTATGAAATTTGGCCATTCTTGTGGAAACATTACTATTTATGAAATGTTCTCTCATATTCCACCAGCCATCATATCTTCAGTGATACCTTCCATTTCAGTCCGTGCAAAAAAATGCCAGCCTGTGGTAAATTCCATGATTGATAATACAGCACGACACGGGAAATGAGGAAAGAAGGCTGCCTCAGTGAATTAAAGTGCTATGAGAATGGTTGCAAATCGGGTCACTTCCTCTGTCATGCATTTGTAAACATTTGTTGGAACATTAGAGAGGCAGAAATCAGCAGAGTCTTAGATCACTGCGGTATAGCCAAGGATAAAACAGAAGCAGAATTCTGCAGTTTAGCTCATTGTAATAAGGGTAAATATACCTGGAATTTCACTGCTTTTTCGTCTTTTTTTAATCATCATTATACTTCATTGAAAATGAACCAATACTCTATTGGTTGAAATCGTCTTTACAATTCCCAGGTCCACCACTTGTTACCGCTCTAGAAATTCGAACATAGACATTGGCTAGTGACAATGACATCATAAAATTAGAAATGAATATATATTAAAAACGAGAATGGAACATATTATATGCTATTGTTTTAATCATGACTAAAACTGAATAAGCTTTTAAACTATAACCCGAGGTCCACGGAACAATGAATACATCCCTACTTTCATGCAGAAACTATTGACTTCAGACACCAAAACAGCCAGACAATGACCTCATCTAATAAGGGACGTTATTTGTAATCAAATCTGTCATTAACTATTAATTGGATCAAAAGTTCATTGGCCATTGTTGCTGCGTCAAGTAGACCGTTAGGGACTTACTTGGTGAAACTAAATTAGAACGCGGGGGTGCTGCTTATAAATAATTTCCGTCAGCTACTCTGCTTACCGCTCAGCAGCCACAGCGAGGTCAACCTGGCGACGAGCAGCGGAGCGTCTTAGCGGCGTTCGAACGAAACCCGATCACCGTAGCAACTTGTGTTAGAAAACATGCGATGACTATACTCTAACAATTATGTTAAACAAATGATTACATTTATCGTGGACTTTACAGTTATGATGCCACAAAGCATCTCACAACATCCATATTGTCCTGCTCAAGGTCATAGGTAAAACTGCTTGGAATGCAGTAAAGAGGATAACTTCCTATGCATAACAATTGTAATCTTTCGCAAAAAGATGTACGATAAGTCTCCTAAGCGATATACTATTAATTTAAGTATTACATGCTTGCAGAGTTAAACATTTGGTAGTCACATTTGCCACGTAAATACAGAGTAATATGCTGACAATAACATATAAGTACATGGTTTTCTTTTTATTGTGACAAGGTGAAATAAATCAATATATTTTAATTATAGCATTTAAGTTGAATAAGTTTTGGAGAGTAATGAATTGCATTTTCAACTAATATGTATAATGGATGTAACTGAGAAAAATGTCCTTCCTTTTGAATGAAATATATTGTTGCAACAATAATTACACCGCAGTTAATAACACAGTTATAACCACAGTTACATAACTGCAGTTGTGAAAGCATTAAGTGGCCAGAAATGGTAAACAGCAACACAAACTTAACAATCTAGTTTGTTTCCGTGACATCTATCCAACAATTTTTTTTGTTGTCTTATCCTATATTCCAGAATAGTTAGATCCATGTAACACGTTGGCTTCCTTTCCTTACGGAGATGAAGGGCCTACACAGGCAGTTAATTTAAGGTGTGCTTTTCCAGCTGACGATGTACACTTGGAATTTTGATGGACCCCTACCCAGATTTAAATATTTCGTATTAATATGCACTGAGATTTGCCGAACAGCATCCTGAACATGTGTAGCCTCCAGCAAATTTGTAAAGTGGACAATAGATGTTTTACCCTCCTGGCCATCCAATGAAAAGGACACATGATGACACTGGAGATGCACCTGTGTCGCAGGATAACAATTATGACCCAACACTGAGCGTTAATAATTGTTAAGATATTATGTATTTTAAATGGGTCAAAGGTCAACATGTATTTCAAGAAGCACTGAGAGGCAAATATTGGGAAATATTTTTTATGAATATGAATCAAATGAACACATCTGAACACTGCATGCGCAATTGCACGCACAAAATCATTTTTAAATATGGCCCACTAATTATATAAGATGCAGTATATTAAACAACCATAATTTTCATTATAGTGCATATGTTATTATTTCACTATATTAATTCTTAATATATTACATGTGTAAGCATTATGTGCATAAAACTGCCTCAATCGTATCCACAACCACGTCTTTTAAAATGCACAGCAAATACAGTAAATTGAGTGTTCAGATTTATTTATTTATTCAATATAAAAAAACACTTTTTCAAATACATAAGGAGAATTTTTTTAAAGACAGCTAATTAAAAATAATTTGCTTGGTTTAAATTTTCTTTAGTGATTTTGCTTGGGCCCTGTGATGGGTTGGGGCCCCATCCGGTTAATCCGCGCCTTGTGTCCTTAGCTTCTCATACGACGACACATTATTAGATGGGTCTGAACACCGGCTAAACATTTCATTTTAACAGAAACACTTTGTATCCTTTAACCTAGCGGTAAAGTATGTCCTATATATTCAGCAAAAACTGTAGCGGCAAGCCAGATTCATGTACATGCCGCGGTGCACCGCTGAGCAAGTTAATACATCATTAAACTCAGATTATCCGGATGCTTCCATGCAACAAATAAAATGAAAAGCACAGCTGCATGTCCTTATCTGAGGTACCGTGAATGTAGACATCACTGTTGGCCGGGCAAAAGGGATTAATTAACATAGGAAACCACTTGCTATAAATGACAGTGACTGGTTCCATTCCCTTAAAGCCATGGCACACTGTCTTGGGATTCCCAGTAACACGCAGGTTCTGCAAAAAGTGAAAATGCTGTCAATCAAAATCGGTGCCGTATCATGATGCTTGACCTGTAAACAGAGTACAATAAAATTTAACCAGCAGATAAAGCTAGCATTTTGCTGGACCAATAAGAGTTGACCAACTCAAAATCAAGCTCAGCTCTCAACAAAACTACTCTGTCAGCAAATGTTAAGTAGTTCATGATGAACATTTTTTTAAAAGACCAAAATTACACTTTACCAGCCCACCATATAACATTCCTATTAAGCAGCTTTATGATTTCCTTACATTCAATAATGAAAGATTTATTAAATGTTTGGTTGTATTGCAGAGGCCTGAATCCTACATCAGTCTGTCCTGACCTTGGCTTTCTTCTTTTAGATACTCAGATAGTCGTAATCATTCATCTAATTACTCTACTGTGTCAACACTATCATTATTCAAATATGGAATCCTGCTGGCATCCATACTGGATCAGTGTTATTCTCTATATCCTGCCACTGGGAATATTATACAAAAGCAAAACATTAAAATGCATTCATACGTTGATGACTCACAAATCTATATCAGTCAGAACTAATGACGCTTCATATAATTTCTGTAGAAAACCATTTTTTGTTAAGCTAAAAAATGGATGACAGAAAATCAGTCTACATACTGAAATCATCCAAGCACAAAAATTGAAAATATATCTTTGTCAGCTCCAGATTTTGGAGGGTGAAAATGTTGCATTTCCAGGCCAAGGTGACTTGAAAAGCGGGTTTCCAAACTCACTCAGTCCTTTCGAGATGAGACCTCCAAAGACCTAAATTCATGGCATTTACTATAATACAGAAATGTGTGCATTACCTCTTTACACCGCAAACCTGCTTACACGGTTTACCTATTTTACACTTCATAAATACAATACTACAATGTGTGCAATACAAATATAATTACGATAATGCGTGTAATACCTGTTTACAATGCACCGCTTTTTCTTTTTTACCTTGTCCTGTATTCTGCTTGCAATTTTATTCTTGTATACTTGTAAATTTATTGTGTATTTTATATTCTCCATTGCTGCTTATCATTTTCAGAACCAAAACTCACTCAGTCATCATGTAATCCCATGAAGAACCTTCGTTAAATTCACAAAGTCTTCAAACATTTTCTCAAAAACATATCCAAGGAACCGAGTGAGTTTTGGAAATTTGTTTCTAAATTGTTCACATTTCCGGATGTTTAATGAACTCCATTCTCGCATTTATTTGACAGCAGATTATTCTCCAGCAATACACTCTCCAAATTCCGTAAAAATTTACAGAATTTACTCTAAACTGAAAAACTACATAATATCACTTCACACTTGTTCTTGTGTCATTCACTTCCTGTTAAGTTCAGAGTCGACTAAATTCTTCTACTCTTGTCCTTCAATCAATTTTATTGGAATAGATTACATTGATTCTTGTTATTAAATGATTCTTGTTTATCTTCTTATTGAATTCATTTGCTTGAAAAGTGTCACATAGCTGTCAAGTCGCATTTTACTCCCATTAAGTTTCTTATCCTTTGTTTTCTGTGAATTCATTCAGCATAGTGAAAGTAAAGACTGTTGTGTAACTAACCCACAAGCTGTTATGTACGGAGCAGTTTTACAAGTTTGTAAATGAAGGAATGCTATTTTCTACATTTGCTATTGCTAGAAATCGTTGAATCGTTGAATTCAATTGGCTTATTCAACTGAATATTCAACTGCCACCATTGAACATTAGGAAAAATTTTTTACAAATATTTATCAGTGGCCTAAAAGAAATCCCACAGTTAATCACACCCAGCTGACCGTATTTAATCTAAAATAGGTAAACAGAAGTTGGGAGAAATTATAAATTGAACAGATCGCAAATTACAACCACTATACATGAAGCACACCAAGCAAAATATATACATAAAAAACATAAAACATAAACATGCACAAAACTATGGAACAAACAGCTTATCGTACAGTTTTCAAATATCATCATCAGTTTCTATTGTCTATTTCAATATGATACTGATCCTAGTTGTTCCAAAACTCCTCTGAAAATTATATGAGATATACCAGTTTGAATTATTTATGCATAGTATCCATTTATAGGGAAGTGAAGCTGAAAATAGCCAAATTCCGATATAACGCATGACTCCGCAGCTCTGTGGATCATCAGCATAGATTGCTGAAAGCGGTGTAACCTAGCCAGGTTAACAGCAACCACCTTCGCTAATAATTCTAGCTGTACTCAGGCATGGAGAACAGTCAATAAAAATGTAAATATTTCCAGAATCAACCATCAGAAAGTTCTTTTCCATTTTATTTAACATATATACGAGTAATACGTATGTGTGTTATGTAAATGTACAAAAAGTTGCATTTTAAACATTTATCTTATTACTTATCTACTTAAATCTATGTTTGTAAACATAAACACCAGCGATGTAATACAGCTGGATAATGGATTTACTGAAGCGTCAGAAGTTATTAGATTTAGTGATGAGTGATGTTTTGAAACGCCAGTCCAAAGGCATGACAAATAACAATACTGTAACATTAAAACTGAAATAAAATTCCTCGAGTCTTTTTTGTTGCCCGTTTTCCATTGTGCTGATGCCAAAACAGCTATCGCTTGTTTTTTGCTCCACCCCATCATTCTGGTAAACCCATCTCCACTGGGCATGGCTCTACGGGAGTGTAGGCTCGGCCCACCCAATCATTAGCTTGGCCTGCCCCATGATTGGGCAAATGCCAAACAATCCCTTTTGTTTGGTTTGATTGTTGTAAATAGGTATGAAGCAAACCAGTATTTTTTTTTTTTTAAGATTGACTTATTTGTACACCCAAACACTACTCGCTTGGCCTCTTTAGAGAATCCGGTGACCCACCCGGGGGCAAGTTTATTATTTCTAGGGCTCCACTCGAAACCTCAACGGCCCAGTGCAAATGTACCATTTGAGTGACGGTAAACAGTACTACTAGGCCCACACCGCAGCCGGTCCCAATCTCTCCTCCTGTACACAAGTAGTTCGTATTCCATCCAGCCATCTACAGAGCACATTGTCCTGCTGCTGTCCCACCCAGACCCTGCCTTACTGATGATCATATGTTCATATGTGTATGGACAACTACATTCACCCCTGATTTTTATACACGTCCGAAATTCGATGTTGTTCTGCATCTATTTCAACAATCCATTATGAAGTTCCTCTCTCAGTACTTGAGTTTGTTATTTAACATGCTACCCTGATACTGGTACCATGAAGAGAAGCAGAAGCAGCTCGTATATCGATTTGCAGTGTGGGATCGATCTGTGATTGATCTGGGATTTGGGATTGCTTGATATTTGTGAACTCTTGATATGGTTGTTGATATACTGATTAAATGGCTTCTATAAAACAAAGTAAGAAATAATAGTCATTAATGGCGTAGAAGATATTATCAAAAATTCCAATGACATAATGTAGCCATCTATCATTTTTTAATAATATTATTATTACAGACTGGCCCAGACTTGCGACTAGGTTCTGTTCCGACATACAGGTCATATGTCAAAATGTCGAAATAGGCCAATCGCACTGACGCTTAGGTGTGAGAGCGAGACTGGGAGATTTGTGTCAGTACAAGTACAGTACAGTACAAGTACAATACAGTACATTGTATGCTCTAAGTACTGTAGCGATGCTGAGCATATGGCCGCCGCAAATACATTTTTACACACTTACTTTTTTTAAAAGAAAAAAAAACTTTGCTTGTATGTGTGTCTCATCAGTCAGGGACAGTTTGTACTCAATATTTTTAATGTATATTTTATAATTATTTATCGATTCTAATAAAAATGACCGATTTTAGAATCGCAAACATTGTTTTCGTTATGATGTTACACTCTGCATGTCTGATCAGGTCGGTGCGACTAATCCTATGGAAAAGGTTGAAAGTAGTCAATGATAAACGAGGGCAGATGATCAGATTTCTTGGCATATTATTTATTGTCAGAAAACAAACTTCTAAAGTTCCGCCGAAGCATAGATCATACTGTCTGCAGGTGAAATTCCTCCACTTACTTCAAACACAGGTTTGCATGAAACAGTCTGAATGTTTATTGCACAATAATTACCAAATGAAAATGTTAATAAATAGAATAAAAGCAGAACAACATTTTTTTTTTTCTCTATTCAAAAAACATAAGTAAGGGCTGTAATTTAAATACCGACGTCTTCCGTTGGGGAAAAAAAAACTGCAGTTTCATGACCTTTTGTGCCGCGATTTTAATAATTTTGTCATTCGTGTATCAGAGCCTATGGATGTACTAACTTATTTCTTCAGCTAAAACTGTTGATTCTGGTGGTTTTCACTGAAGGAGAAACATTTTGTGTCATATCTCTAAGGGCCTTTCATTAGTAGCGTGTTTAGTCATCTGCCGGATGGACACCTACTACAGTGGGGGCCAGAATGCTAACCCTGGCAGCACTGGGTGCGAAGCAATGCAGCACCCTGGATGGTGATACCGGTCTGCTGTAGTCCATGCACATTCAGATCAAATATATGTTGTGGCACCGGGCAGACCAAGGCATCGCGGGATCACAGAGAGACATGGAGACTCGCTTGCCGGGGAAAACATGCCCTTTATTAGCAGTTCTTAAAAGGACTACAACAGGCACCCAACATGCTCCGAACCAATTACACAGAACGTAAACACAAGGTTGTCAGACACCAAACTGTAAAATGTACACACGGTGTGAGATTTACGGGAGCTAAATATACACGAGGATCGGACTGGATACACACAAGGCACGGGCAAACACACATGCGACAATAAGGAAATGCAACCATTAACATTAACAACAACAACAAGAGCTATTTACAATTGCACAGGGGGCATGCTGGGACATGCGCCCCGCTGGTGCTACAATATAGAGAGAGCAATTCACCCATTTCTGGAATGGGCAAGGAAACAGACACAGGCACACACACAGAGCCAGGGGCCTAGAGGTGTGAGACTATAGTACTACACACTGCTCCACCCTATCATGATGAATGTATTTCTTTGTTTGTTGCTTGTTTGTATGTTTTGCATATATGTTTCCTGCCAAACAGCCCACAAAATATAATTGTTACAGAGGTATTACTAATTAAAAAGAAAAAAAATGCTTGGATATCTTCCTAAAAAGATTTTATTTTTAATTACAGTTCATTACAGCTAGGTTTCCTTTGTTTACAGTTTATTGTAGTTTGGTGCAGCTATCTTTTTCTGTTGCCTTTTCGCACAGCAGCAGTCTTTTGAAATACTTAAAAACACTTTATATTATTTAGCATTCTTTATTAGTTATCACAATAAATGTGTCGATTGACAAGATCTTACTTTTGGGTGCCCCATGACAGACTCTACAGCCAATCCCCGCATTAAGCGGCCTATTCTAGGCTCTTCATATAAGCTTAATGGTGCAGCTCTTGCCGTGTTCAGCCTGCCCTGTTGATTACATCAGTATTTCAGCTGTAGTTCACCCAAAGAAAGAGCCTTCTTGTCAGATACCCCAGAGCACATTAGGGCTGCCCCATAACTAGTGACAGCCACAAAGTCACTCTACAGAGTGTAAAACTGCTGGTGAAATAAAGCTGGCGAAATGAAATTGATTTGGATCTTAGCTATTGCTAGGCTAGGGCATCATTCCCACCCCACCCATCCCTCTGACTCCCCCACTTCATTTTATTAAAGGTATGAAGGTGATGATTTAGTGGGATATGATGGGGTGGGACTGTGGGTACCTCTTCGGAGCTGATGGCCATCTTAATGCGCTATGATAGCACCCAGCCCCCTCACAGAAGCTAATCTGCTAGGCCGTGTAGCCCTGAGGATAAAGCAGGACAGCGGGGCCTACATAGCGCAGCGTGTTCGTGGGAAATCCAATTATTCTTTTGAAGCTTTGAATTCAAAAGTGGATTCGGAAAGTCCTAAAGCAATTACGGGCTCCGCTGAAGAAAGACGTGGGCCAGTTCGGAAAAGGCCGCTAGCTAAATGCCGTATTGTTTTTTTTATTTTTTTTTCACCCTCTTGCTCTTTAATACGTCCTCTATCCTCTTAACGCAGTGACCTAAACACTTACCCTGGAAATACGTTCAGTCTCCATCGACCGATTATTTATTTTAGATGCCTCGATTGGGGAGGAGACCCAAAATGTTGACGGTGAAACTTAACGTGCAAATTCACCATAATAACCACCGTGAATTTTTTTTTTACTATTTGACATTTGAGGTCAAGCTGATATTATCTAATATTGCATCAGATATACTTAAAAATAGATATCTTATCCGAAGGTCAAGTTGATCTTGTTGTAATACACGTTGGTGCTCATTTTTGGTGACTGGGACACCAGGCCTGACGGATTCACACATTCACCACGTTAAGCTATATTCTGCCTCATATTACCATACGATGATTATTATTCTGACATTTAATGAGATAGATTTAGCAAAATTAAATTTCACTGCCATGGCTCCAGTTTCCAACAAGCCATAGCACATTAGGGGCAGTGCTTAATGATTTTAGAACATTATGAGGTATCAGTGGTACTCGTTTCGTTTCAAGAAAGCGTTGTTAGGCGATATATTTTAACCACGTGAGCCCCCGCACTGTGTACGGATCACACTGCTATTTAGCCGTTGTGGGCTCTACCTGCAGAGAACTGTAAAGGACGCAGCGCTAGCAGGTTTAGCGACAAAGTCAACGAGCATCAATCTCTATCCCCTTCCCGGCAAGACACCCAGTCGTTCGCTGTGCCTCGATCGACACCGGCGGCGTTAATTTGGGGCCTGCCATTAGGCAAAAGACAGATTTAATTTGAAATTAAGACACTTCTAATAGTTCTCAATGTACCTGGAGACACCCAGAAAGCATAATTAAATATACTCAGGTATTTATGCCCCTGGCGTGGTACACATGATGTCATCTTGGGGAATTTTGCTTTTTATTGTTTAAGTCTGTTCCCTCTCATTTGTTATGTCATTTTTAACATTCTGTCATTGCAGAAGATGGACGCTCCCTGTTGTTATGAACTGGAAAGCCGTCGTTCTCCGCGTGCATCTGTGTGAGCAAAAATGTGCACAAGCAGGTGTGAGTCGCATGCATTTTAAGAGGAGCGGATGAAATTAAGCAACGCTGTATTTGTAAACACTCATGAAACCCTCGCTTTGGATTAGTCCTTGAATTTGTTTAATTTATTTTGTTAGTCTCCACTCAGAAACACAGTAAGCTTAAACTAGTGTTGTTATTTGAAATAATAAGCTTTAATATAACAAGAGAAAAGCTAGCCAGATATAATGAAATGTGTCCAAATATCATCCATCCATCCATCTTCTGTAACTGCTCATCCACTAGATGGTACCCTGGAGCCTCAGGACACACAGGACATAAGGAGGACAACCTGGATGGGATGCTGGTCTTGTCAAAAAATCTACACAAATCTACAAGTTCTACTCACGCATGGCTCTGCAATAATAAATTAAAAAGCAATTTCAAATGTAGGCAAACCTGTGCAGATTCAGTTAATTTTTGATTAAAATACCACTTGCAGCATTAGAATAGACATCGCCGAAGAGACTGCATTTATCACGACGGCCTGCTCAGTAATGCGGGGAAGGTAATAAACCACCCGCCGAACTTGACACTTTATGTGCACCTGACACATTAGTCCCGAATCGCATTTGCCTATCTAACCACCCCCCCACCCCACCCCCGCCCAAAAAAAAAAAAAAAAACTAAAAAAATGCATTTGTTACATCATACAATAAATCAACATGACAGATCTGAATTAAACACGACGGAATGAAGACACGGCCTCTTTCAGGTCCAGGTGTGTCTTTCATTCTTATCTTGCTGTAATCTGTCTTTACATTGACATGAAAAGCTTGCTGCGAGACATTGGTTGATTGCATGTCATAAAGATCTCCTATACATTTATAAAGTACTCCAGCTCTGTGTCACTGGGCGCTGGACAGAGAAGCTTTACTTTGCTTAAGCCTCTGAATACCAAGTTTTACAAAACAAGGGATCAGTAACTCTGACAGACACACCCACTTCACATTGTTTTGAGTGATATGTCTGAGAACAACTTCAACTGCTAGCATTTCTCTTTGTGTGTGTGCCATATTTTTTTTTTTGTCGTAAAAAGGTTTCTCTTTCACATCTGTGCAAGTCTTTGCCGTCACTTTACATCTTGGCCGCTTTACAGGGCTACTAATGTCACTGATCTATGTAAGACCTCGATTTTCTACTGGGCATATTTTCAAAAACGATTTTGCGATCATGCTATACATTTCAGTACATTCGATACAAAAGATTTTCTGGATTTGTCTTTTTGTTTGATTATTTTTTTTTCATTAAGTATAGGGTTTGGCCTCACGATCTAACGATTACATGTTTTATGAAAATAAAATTCATATATATTTGTATAATTCGTACCTTGCTTTTTATTGCTTGTTTTTTAATGATAATTACAGGTGTCCACATTTTATGTCCGTAGCTAATTATCAGCAGATTATAGTTACCACATAGTCGTGCAAGTTTTAATGCGGTATTTAACACCACAGTCCGCTAATTTTTAAGCATCGGACGCATTCAGAAGTTTACGAAACAGGTCAAAGCAAAGGCAGTGCCGGACAGCCGCCACCCTGCTCCCGCGGCGGCGCATTGAGCAGGGAGCACTGACCGCTGTGAGAATCATAAACCTCTCAGTTTGATGATCAACTGAGCAGCAAATTAATTAATCATCATTTTATGCCTCATCAAGCGCTTTGCCGAGCCGCGCGACGGGGGCCATCCTAATTAACCAATGGCGGAGGCAATTGTTTTGTTTAGGTAGGTGAGCGCTCCGCAAACAGGGGAAGGCTTGACAGGCTAATAAATATGTCATCCATCTGTGTCAGTTGCCGTAATGTCTCTCCACCTGTAAAGTGGCAGGGATCTCTGCTCAGAGGGATGGGGAGTCACCTACAAGCGAGGGGGTCAGAAACATGCTTCGCTGTGTCCACAAATAATCTGCTTCTCCGGCAAGATTTTCTCTGCCGCACTTTTTTTTTTTCTCCCTCGCCCACTGCTCCGCTCAGGTAGTGGTAGCACAGTGGGGGGAGGGTTCAGGTTCTTCAGCAGACTGAATAATAAGCCTTTTGAAAGCCAGCAGACAGGAGGTTTACACCATAGCTATGTGCACTGGGATCGCTAAATGACTAAATGCGGTGGGGGCAGAGTTCAAGCGACTAATACCCACCCAACGATTATGTCATCCGATGCCTCATTCAGATAACTGTCAGCTTTCTTACTGTAAATGACTACAAAGGCATAGACGAACACGATGTCACTCATGTATCAGCTGTCCTGAATATGTGTCTGATTTTAAATTTAGACTATGACATCGATGACATCCTGTAAGTCATGTAAAAGAATTTCCTTCAGAAAGCTGCTCCCAAATGACTAATTCAGCACCACAAGTAGCGAAATAGAAAGAATGCATTTTAATATGCCTAGCCTGTTTTGTCATACAATAATTACACTTCAAAATACTTTACACCTCAAATTATCACTTATTACACTTGACATGTTGGACATTGATAGCATTGGACATTATGTTACTCTGTTCAAAAGGCAGCTCAAAGTAAACTAACTAGGATGTGTAGCAAGTACTGTTCGCTGGAGTAGATCAGCGTGACACTTGACTAATCAACTCAGTGGGACGCTGGAGGGGAGGTGTCCGTCTGCGGACCTTGAGAAAAAAAAATACCAAGAAATATAATGAGGGAGAAACAAGGAAAAAGAAAGAAAATCCAGTGTGACCCTCTCTTGCAGCATTGATATCCGTACGAATTAGAAATGGGAATATATGGCAGAAAAGGAACAGATCACCTTGCCACTTTAGCTGGTCCTAAGAGTCTTTTAGAACTGACAAAAAAAAGAAAACATCTACGAGCTATAACATTGTCAGTACAAATTTTTCTGCCCATGACAGAAAAATGACATTTTGTACTTCATCCAGAAGGGTCCTGGAGCCATGCTAGAGGCAGGCTGGGATAAGCAGATGCTGGGGCCTGATGTGAGAGAGACTTGCTTGCTTCTCCAGAGAGCCCGGGGGTAGCACCAACAATCACATGTGCAGGGGGACTTGGGCTGCAGCCGTAACCTTGCCCGCCACTCTACTATGTATGCACTTTGCCGTAAATATAAATGTCAATCTTTATCAAGTGTGGCATGCTCAATATCTAATTCTAGTGATGTGCAGCATGTCATTCAAGCTATGTATAATCTTATTTCAGTTATATATATTTCTGTTTTTTTATTATTTGTTCAGGAAAAAGTCTATATATTTTAATATAGAAGTAATTTTTTTTCATCGCAAAAGTCCTGAAATCCCCCTGAATACACTCCCTTGTTAATTAAATTGAATAAAATAACCTTTACCTTTCGCAGGGCCGCAAAAAGTTAATGGGGGAGCACTGGAGGACTGCGGTATGCTATATGCTAGCATATTAGCATATTTTACAGATGTTCTTTTAGAAAAATTCATTAGTGACTGGAATAATTTATTTATTTGTTTGAATACATATCACTGCTTTGGATGTGTGGTAATAAGTGCATTGAACCTGTAAGTCTTTTACCAAAAATAAAATAAGTTCCACTATAGAAATTGTCTTCTTAAATGAGGTTAGAATATACAACGTAAGCAATATTTAAATTAAACAAAAAAACCAATACATAGATTGATAAAAGGATGCAAGGCAGTCTCTGGATTGTGTTTGGAGGAAGTGATAGTGAGGATTCCAGGGAGAGAGAGCTTTATACGTATGAGTATTAGGTGGCCACGGTTTCCCGCATCACACATTCAGGTATATATGCAAATTAAAAATGTCACTTAACACAGGCCACTCCGATTCACGTCTGAGGAAATACGCCAAACCCATTTTCATTGCATGCAATATTTATTACCTGTTCACTAAAAATAATGATCTATGTTGTTTATAATCCATCCATCTTTAAACTGATAATCCTGGGCAGGGTTAGTGGTGAATACATTATTATTATTATTATTATTATTATTATTATTATTATTATTATTTATTATTTAATAATTATTGTTGTTGCTGTTGTTATTGTTGTTATAATTTTTATTGCATTTATTATTGCAGTTAAATATAGTATATAAAATTTATTGCACTGTGTATAGTATGTGTATGTATACACTACTTAGCAACTGCAAAATAATCTGACTGTCTGTGTCATAACAATTGACCCCGCTATTTCCCTTCAGGGACCACCCATTTGAAGGGTCAAAGAGCAGATTGGTCCCCTCACACATCAATCACTGGTCTGCTCTTTTAAAAAAGCTGGGGTGGGGGGGGTGGGGCGCTCGGAACTATTCCCCTGACACGCAGAGCATTGTGGTTACTGTGTCTGTGTGCAGGGACGAATGTCCCCTAAGGCTCATGATAAGAAGCAGAGCTTTTGAAGGCCCCAAATGAGGCGCTGGGGCCAGCTGAGCCCTGTACCTACACACTCTATCATGGAGAGATTCTCTCTCCGTAACAATGGCGCAGCGGGAAAAGGCTATGCTTATCACATTATTGTTATTACCGTCGGACAATGTGCTCTGCTGATCAAATATCAAAGGAAAAATACAGTGGACCTTAAGTTTGTATAGAGCCATAGGATTTCCACACACACACACACACACACATTATTTGTACTATTAGTTTTATTATATTACATTATATTATATTTTAATTATATTTACGTTAATTTAAATGTTAAAACTATACTGTGGTTTAAGTAGAATGCAGCTTTAAGTTTTTCTTAGTTTTTTTAAATTTTCTTCCTTCTGCATCATGCGTCGGTCATTGGTTCAAATGACAGCCTGCAGTTGTGGAGCTCTTTGATTGGCTAGATGTGGTTGCTATTATTTTCTCTGATTCGAGACAGTGGACAGTAAGTGCATATGTACAGGTGGTCTACTTCAGATATGATGGACAGAGACCCATCCATCCATCCATCCAAACTGTTTATACTGGTCAGAGTCAGCATAAGGCACAAGGCTTACATCCTGGACAGGTTACCAGTCCATTACAGGCCACTAACCCACTTTCTTGATTCCAGTCAGCATAACTGCACGTCTTTAGAAACACATGTAACCCAGAGAGAAGATACAGACTCTGTATCCACACTGTTTTCTGTCATTTAGAGTTATATTTTTCTCCCTCCAAATATGCAAATTCATTTTACTTTACAGATTTGCATCAACATCAGTCAGAATAAGCTTAGTACATAAGGTATTATAATATGGCACCATTGCTTCAAGAGTGTGCCTTTTGTTTGGAGTTTGGAGTAAATCTCAAATCAGCTGGTCAGGAGTAGACCAATGGGGTGTAAACACGAACTACTAGGACGGTGGTTATCAACTTGATAAGTTGACTCTGAGTTAGAGTTTGCGCGTTCACATGGGAAGGCGCGTCGTCGGCATTGTAAACTAAGGATGCAAACTATGAGACACCCTTTGATAAGCAAGAGGTAGCCAATTTTGTTGGAAAAGTTTATCGTCAGCACCCCACCCCCAGCAAATTTAATCCGCCCCTGGCAAGTGGCTGCAAAAGCGGCCAGCGTTTCATTTCTTTTGTATCAGATTGAAAAGAATCAGTGGTATCACCCATCAAACTATTTAATCAAAGGGCGGGTCTTATGTGGGCTACATTATTTGGCGAAAGGGCGGTTTGTATGTATACATTTTTGGTGAAAGGGTGGGCCTGTTTTAATCCGAAAGCCTACACTCCAAGCAGGTTAGGCATGCAGTGTAAATTACCATGACAGTATACCCTGTTAAAAAGTAAACTACAATTTGTAGTACGCAAAACTCTGAAGTAAGCCTCAAGCAACATTGCTAAGGCACTAAATTCATGTCACAGTGAAACCCCTAAACTAGAACTAAAGCTGAGTAACATTTACAACTTAATTTCAGGTGCCTGTGACAGGGGTGTGGAGATGGCGCCCTCACAGGGTCTGGAGGACTGTGGGTATATCTATAAGGAAGTCATTCTTACAGATAAGAACAAGCTGAGGCCCCGTCGGATGGCTGAGGGGTCAGCGGGAACGCGATATGGGAATAAGCCTGCTGTGGAAGTACCAGCGAAAAGAGATGAGTTCAAGGCCTGGATTTGGAGTACTGCAAAGTAAAGAGTTTTCACTGTAGTACTGCTTACCAACAGTTTCTCACAGTACACTTGATTAATCCCTACTACAGACCAACGAAATGATAACCCTCCCAACCAGCCTTTGTAAACCTCATCCTAGAACAGTGTTTCCCAACCCAGTTCTGCTGGACCCCCAAACAGTCCATGTTTTTGCTCCGTCCCAGCTCCCTGTCAGACAGCTGATATTTTTGCTCCCTCCCAACTCTCGGCAGGACTGTCTGGAGGCCCCCGAGGACCAGATTGGGAAACAATGTTCTAGGGCATCTAGAAGAGCATGACACCTGCCCATCATTAGGCTAACGAGCAGTATGAATGCCCTTTACAACTACACACAATCCCTGACACAGACGCAAAAACATTAAACAAATAACCCAGGACTTCAGCTTCCACACCTAACTTTTGCTTACAGCACCTGCTTCCCAGTGGGTGTTTGAGGACATAACCCAGTCGAACTAGAAGCATAGGGGGGCCTGAGGGGTTACTGCTACTTGACTTACATTGGCTTGTACAAAGTAGTATGAATTTCACAGAGTCCCTCCTTAATATGGAATCCACTAACTTCCATTGCAATGCAACAGGATACATTTGGATGTATCTTGTGCCTGATACTTTACCGGATATCTAAATGGCTGTTTTGTAGCATTCTATTGAGGATAGTGTATCTGGCAATGTAAAACAATCAGGTACCACTTAGAAGTAGGTTTATTTGTGCTTTTATTATAAATGACAGTTTTACAAGACACAAGTGAGAACAACTCCTCCTACATCCTTTTTATGTTTCAGTTACAGCCCGAAGAATTTTCTCAAAATTTCCTGTGAAATGTATCCTCGCCATCTGGTCTTATCTTTCCATCAAATATCCTACGGAGGCTTGAAGGTGGAAGGTTATCATGCGAAAAGTATGAAGCTGTGTTAGACACAATCAAACTATCCTAATACCCTCAGCAGCGATTTGTCAAAATGAATTGTGGTCAAGAATGCTCTTAATAACTCTGGATGAAAGTCATCATGTCTCACAAAGACCTTTCCCTTTCTTCACGATAACACGTAAACTGGTCTGAATTCCCCCAAAGGCACATCTTTGCAGTACGCACCAGGTGCTGCTTTCATTTGCCATGCGAGTTACCACGGTTTAATCAACCAGTTCTTGGATAAACGCAGAGTCAAAGTAGACTGGCTTCCTACCTTGTAATGAGAGTATAGCTATTCTGAAAATATCACAAAGCAGACCCTGACTGTCAACTGAAGCCAACAGACAAAAACAGCCAATGGATTTAGAGGAAGTGAATTCTAAACAGTATGTTTAACTAAGCACCGTTTTTATTTGCTGTGATACTCTTGAACCTACATCTCGCTATGTGGCGATGGATAATAGAAAGGATCTGAGTTGTGACCAGAAGTTACAAAGAGGTTAAAGCACCAGGAAGAGGAGTTCCAGGACAGTGCTGAATTGTTTCATTACAGATGGTGTAACATTGCAATACAGCCCAAGGGCTCATAGCATGCCCTATATGCCCGTCAAAGCTTTTCTACACCTTCACGCCAAACAGAATGTTTTGGGAGCTTGTAAATTCATCTTATTTTTTATTTGCTATCTGTTTGTATATTCCACTTCACTTTGCTGGCAAGAGAGACACTCAGCCTGAAATGAAAAGAATTTCAACCATCAATTTCAACCACCTGAAATTTATCTTTTTTAACATGCGTATTGTAACAGATTCAATATGCTTATGTTGAGTGTATTTATGCATGAAAATCGACAAACAAAAAAATTTGAAAAATATTTCCTTGAGGTCATAAAACAAACAGGATATCAGCTCAAGAACCAGAAATTCAGGCATGTCCACTAAAACCAAGGTGACTGTGAATTACCACCCAGGTGATCCGTAATGCATAAGGAAACTTCATTTAGTAGTCAAATCTGAAAGATTTATTGTTGGGACAATAAAAATAAATAAATCAAAAAAATATATAAATTTCGAAAAGATCATGTTGTACCATTGCTTTTGATGAGTACCATTACATTGTTTTATTTCTTCCTCGCTACATCACAATCATTACATTAAAAAGGATTCAACAACAAAAAAATACAGATAAGTAAACAAAGATAAAACAAGCGTAAAGGAACAAAGGGGAGTAGCTCAGTCCGATTTCGTCTCATTGTGTTTTGGCATGTGAGCGAAACGCCACAGGAGGCTCTTCCTCGTCAGCATTTTTCCTGCTGACTACGCTGCAGAGTCTGTAACATGTTGTCTTCCTGGTTGGTTAAGCCAATTTGAGGTTGCAAAATATTCCATTCTTTTAATGTCAGATGAGTGTCTTGATGCATGGCTGAACAGTTGAACATTCACGGTGTGTGGGCCATGAACGTAAACAGTAACAGAGTGAATTTCACTTTTTTGTTCTCTGTAATATTTAGAGATTTTGTACGATTCTTACCCCAGTGTGTGAGAAATTCAAGTTCGATCTAGAGCAAGAGGTTTTCTACCTGTGGCCCCTAACAGCCCCCCACCCCCCCAGGGAAGAAACGTATCATAAAACTGATGAAATGTCAGAATAATAGAGTAATTATGAGAAATATTCTAGGGGGCATTCCTCCCTGCTCGGAGCTAAAAATGATAAACTGGGACCTCAATTAGCTCCCTTAGTTGAAAACCCCACTCTAGGGTACAACAGCAGGATCACTCTCATGACTTGCAAACCTTTTGCTTAGAAGTCATGTTAAGTACAGTTTGTTAAATTATATCTTATTCCCAGGTGAATTCTTGCCTGTCGCCACTCATACAATGTGTGTCTGTGGCAGCATAGATAGCTGTATCGCGTATGAATTATCCTGATATATTTAATTTTGTTTTAGCATTTTTTGCTATTACTACTCGTACAATGTGTGTATTGCAGCATAGACACATAGATGTATCGCACATGTGTGAAAAATTTAGCCTCATGCTTAGCATTCAGCATTCTTCTTCGCTTAGGTGCATAGCGTACTGATCTTTATCTTAAGAGGCATTGAGTGTGCGTGCATCTAAAGTATGCATCAGTCTCAGACTGCTTCGTAGCTCGACATCAAAGCCCAGACTGGCCCTGCGAAGGAAGCCTGGTTTACAAGGACAAGGGCCAGTGACAGCGATATACCTAATGTGCCCCCCCCCACCAGACATACTTTGGCTACTTAAAACTCTGTGTTACCACCAAGCGCCTGTGGATGCTGCAAACTAATTCCCAGCCTGGGTGGAGGTTGGAGGGGTCTGCCGCAGAGATGCGACTTAAAGGAGAGGATTTAACGGCTATTTCGAGTTCTGCATCTGCACAGCACTTAAGTGCTTCAGAGCCCAGATATGGCAGGCATTACACCACCGGATCGGCATTGTTCTCCCGGCTTATTTATTTATTTGTTAGTTTATTAAGAATGCTTCTGTACTGAAAAGCTACTCTGCTTAGGATATAACATGTCGTTATTAAAAATCTGTTTAAAAAAATAAAGCAATTAAACGAAAAAGAATGAATGTAACATCTGTAATCGTATACGTGTTAACACATCAGTGAAATATGAGCCTACGCAACAGTACAATATGAATTTATGGCACAAAATCCACAGTATAATAAGGAAGGCTTATTTTCTTCTTTGTAAAGACTTGTCTGAATATACTTGACCAACCTGCAGTTAATGGGGCATTCAAGAGTAATGACGGTGAAATTCTGAAGAATGAGGAAAAAATACGGCGATATATTTCTTTGTTACAGTAAAATGATCCACTGAACAATTAGTGACAAGCCGGTGTTCTTTGTGGATTCTAAAGATATCCTTCTGGTGAAGCACATGTAAAATCTTATACACCTAACATCACATGTCACATGTTACTTAAAACAACAACAGTACTACTGCTACCATCACTACTACTACTACTATTATTATTATTATTATTATTATTAGTAGTAGTAGTAGTAGTAGTGATAGTAGTAGTAGCGTCATCACCCATCTGCTTCGGTTCAAATTGTTTCTTGTTGAAAATGGGGGCTGGGAGGGTGAGGGGCTTTCTTTAAGAGATGGGCATTGTTTCCGAATGAGACCAAGACGCCACATACTTCTTATTTATTGTTTCTCAGACTCATCACAAAGGACAGTAAACCCTGCACTTAATTTTCATAGTTGTGCTGCAATTCACCACCACAAAAACAAGGAAAGGACAATGATGCTCCGTGACTTACACATGTCGATGTTGTCAGGCGGCTTTTGGGAGGCATGCTAATTAATTATATTCTGCTTTATTTATTTTGCTGAAAGGAGAGTCGTACCGAAATCCATCCCTTGTCAAAGCGCACAGGAAAAAAATGAATAAAAATCAGCAGCTTTGTCATTTTGCCAGCACTGCATTATAACAGCGTAACTGTCTGCTTGACAAAACTGACTTTGGAATGTTAGGGTGGCTGTATAGCTGGAGGAGTTGAGTTGAAATAAAAAATCACGCCTAAATTAATATCTCAACTCATAATACATTTCTAATACTGAGTAAGACACCTGCATTATTTGACCTTGCTTGCTAATTAGAACATTACAAACACTGAGAGCAGAAAATAAACTTGATTGAACTTTATTGGCACACCACCTCACTCCACTGCACCGGCTACGTCTGAATTGTTTGCTTTCGGCAAAACAAGAGCGCGACCTGCTACCTTTCCAACAACAAAGGCGGGTAAAGAGATTGCAGTCAGGTGATGTCACTCAGATAAAATTGTACTGACAAGCTTTTAATTAAAGTTTTCCCACACATATTTCTTCTTGTCCCCGGGAGGTATTATGCATTATATGAGGCACCGATAGTGAGTAAAATGGCAGTGTTTTATTTTCACTCGCTGCTGACAGTAACAGGACACTTTGTTAAACAATCTGTTCACCTCCTTTACTGCTATTATCTGGCTTTTGGGAAACGGCCATATATGTTGAGCTTTTTATGGTGATAATTGAGCACATCTGGTGTTAAAGGTGTTTTAAGGAACAGGGAAAGAAGAATTGATTATCTGGGGCTGTGCTGACTGCAGACTGGGCCTGACTGGCGTGTCCTAACAGGTGTATGGGACTGAGGCCAAGAGTAGCTCAGCTACAAATATTAGAATGTGAGGAATAATTCCTGGCAACCCATCTTTAACCGCTGGCATTCACTAAACGGTATGATGCAATAGGATCGGGATTAAAAAGGTGAACAACAATCATAATAATAATATGGAAATTGATGGTAGGTGAAATTGATATGAAGGGTTGCGTGGCATAGACCGTAACTTCCAGAATTTTTGATTTAAATAAATAAATGAATTAAAAATATGAATAGGCATTACTTGCATGCATGCCCAGTCCAAGTGTAGGCTACATATTGTACAAACATTCTTCTCGAGGTCTAGAGTGCTATATAGGAACATTTCTGGGTTTTTCTATATGTTTGCCATCGAAGCCAGACAAGGGTGCATAGTCCTCATGCATTAATGTCATACTAGCGGTAGATGACTGTACATCACTTTGTGTTTCTGGTATGAAGTTGCTGTTCAAATATGTGTATTCAAAATCCCAGAAAGTACTCGCAAGCCAAAGTACTCAGATACTCATAAGAGATGGCCCATTGCTGCCAGCATCAAATGGATCTTGTTAAGTGCCTTAAGAGACATCGATCCATCCATGCATCCATCCATTTTCTATACCTGCTTGTCCTATAGAGGGTCACTGGCATCTAGAGCCTATGCCATTAGCTAGGGGCACAATCAAGGAGGAGAATATCCCAGGATGCAGGGCCAACTCAGCACAAAACCCAAAAATGGCAAAAGCCTTGTACTTTGTTTGGTTACTTATAGTTAAGGTTAGGGCTGGGTAGGGGTTAAAGGTCGTCATGTTGGGATTAGGGAAATGCCCATAGAAATGAATGCAGAGTATGAGCTGCGTGTATGAGTGTGATGGTGTGCCCTGTAAGGGACTGGCATCCTGTCCAGCATGTGTCCCTGCCTCAACCCCCCCACCCCCGCCCATTGTGCCCGCAGCCCCGCAACCCAGACCAGGATAACATACAGTACATGGATAAACTGTTACATGTTGCCAAGGTTAATTTCCCTACAAACACTCACTTATGAGTGTTTAGAAGCTTGTACAGAAAAAATATTATGCTTATAACACTGTTACTTTTTGGCAATACTTTTGACTAATGAACTCTTCATTATTTTCCACAAAAAATGTATTCCCAGTAAATGTTCATACTTAAAGTCTTCGCATGTTTTTAATAGACAAAATCATGTAAAGAATATCGTAATATTAGAAATTTACAGATCATAGTCATTATTATCAATCACCTTTAATTTAATGCATTGTTTTGGATGATAACATTATGTGTTAATAGTTAAATATTACACACAACTGACAATACTTGTTAATGCACTTTTAATGCACTTCAAAATTGTTTAAAATTGGAACAAATAATTTCACTTTCACCTGTAGTACAGAGGGGGCAGTAAAAGACAAGAATTTAGGTTTTTGGTGAGAATATTATCTAGACTTGAGCAATGCTTTTCTGTCATGCATTTAATAGCAAACTCTGAGATACAGGCTAAATGTTACATATGTATCAGTCGTATTTCTTTTCATTTACCAAAGAATCAGTATTATTTAGCAGGAGTCAATGCATGACATCGCCATATGATCTCATCGGTTAACCGCTTTGATTAAAAGCATGTGTGTCCATTGACATACAAAACATGGACATACTCCCCAGCATCAGTCATTCTAGGAAAAAGCCATTTCTCTCAGTTCGTTGTCTTCTGATGTCAGACACGGAGCAGTTAAGTTCTCATGTTGTCAATTCAGTATTTTTAGCATGAATAAACACAATATACGTGTCGCTTTTACAGGACACCATGAAAAATACACAAATCGTTAATTTTTTAAATATATTATTTCATTTATTTACAAAGGCATTGACAGTCTAAGTTCTGCTCTTTCTGTCTCTCAATACATTCTAATTCAGTATTTCAACTGTCTAAAATACTTGTAGATAAAGATTACGGGTGGATAACCAACCTAAGGATACAAACATGAATGAACTTGGTACTTAGTACCTGCAACTTCTGCAGATAATAGAACTAATCATGTTTTGTTATTCTTGTGTATGTTTACAATGGCAGGGTTTAAAAAAAAAAACATCGGCAATAATTTGTAAAACAGAAGCCTAAGCCTAAAATCCTGTTTTTGACCACAACTGATAATTCTAGTTAAACCACTGAGTCAATATTTTATCACATGAATACAACAAACAGACGTGAATACACTTGCGACTTTAATCCCTTTTCAAACATCTCCTCCTTTGTTACCTAGTCTGATTCAGTGTAACATCAAATTTATGCAGAAAACAAACACGAAACAATGTATATGCCTGGGAAAAAAGAAAGAGCAATTAATAATTTAGTCACCCACACCCAGTAGTGTTCTTTTGAAGTACAATTAATTAATCCAAAGCGTCAACATGCATCAGCATTATCTGAAGATAAATATCACATTCCTCTTGTTTTCTTTTTATTAAAATTTTAAATACAAATGGTAATGCAAGTTGAAAAGTAGCCATTAAGGAATATGGTTTTGTCGTTCCCAGGAAGGCAAACAGCAAAGCTACTTTCTCTTGCGATCAGATCAGCGGCCCTCAAAAAGTGAGGAGTGTAATTACTTGGCTGAATTGTGCTGAGCACGGCTAAGCATCGCTGAGGATTAAGTTTCCCGCCTTTCGCCACCTCGTCCTCCGCCGAGCGGCGGGAAACAGCTGGCCTCGATTTCTTGAGCGCCGTTAATGAATCGCGGTCTCTGCCATCGGGGTCCGGCCATTAAGTAAAACGAAGCTAATATTCCCAGTCGAGATAGCCAAGGAAAGATCGTCCAGGAAATTGTGCTTGGCTCAAAAAAGTAGTTTTCCAGCCCCGTTTAGGGCACGATTTGAAGTGTGTTTACTTATATGTGCACCAGGCAAATAACATTATTAACATTTAGAATAAACAGAATGGTAACAGTATAGATAGGGACTGAAAGCAGTATCATGGCCTCCAGCAACATGTATATAGTTGTCTGTACCTGAAATGGAATTTCTATTCTATTAACTTCTTACATTAATAAATTACAGTTATATTGACATGAATTTAGTAGGGCAGGTTGGTGAAAGGTATTAGCTTTGCATCCAGGAGGTTTAATGTTGCTTTACCCTGGAAGAAAAAGTCCAGGTTTTGCATAGTTATATGTTAAATCTATTTATAGTCTTAACTGTAACTTAACTGTAAGAAAGGGCGTGGGGCATTGACAGGGTTAAGTGCTTCTCTTTCACCTGCAGTCATTTTGCTAACGATAAAGACACTTTTGTTCCAGGCAGACCAGACCACACATACCCGCATTGTATTCAGGGAAGGTTTATTATTTCAATAGCCCCACTCAAAAAGTCACTTCTGCCCCTCTTAGTGTAGTGACTGTTTGTGGGCGACAGGGGGCTCCCAAAACACGGGGGCCTGATGCAAATGCGTGGTTTGAGTGGTGGCGAACACTGCCACTGTCTTAGCCCCATATTTTCCATGCTAAGACTGACGTCCTTCATTTGGGGGGTGGGGGGGGGGGGGGTACACCCGCCAAAAACCCACCAATGCCCCCCCTTCATTCCTTATTCCCTGTGTCACATTACATACATTACATATGTCTGGCATCCCATCCGAGATGCATGATCACTTCATTGGTCAGGCTTGGTATTTCTGAGTGTGGGTTCCAAGCACATTTACAATGTTGATGCTGCACTTCACACCGACTCCCATGCTGTCGCCACCTGCCGAGATGGGACTCCCCCATCACAGAAGGCGCCAGTGAAGTTGTGGTGTCTTTGTTAGGTGTGTCCAATACCTGGATAAGGGGGAAAACAGCACCACATATTAATAACCGTTTGTATATACTGTATCTCGTCCTTACACTACACAATGATTCTGAAATGCACCTTTAATTCTAGTGGAGTCTCTTGTACGAAAAACACTGTAACCTTTAGCTGCGGTGAGTGACCTGCAATGTGGCTACAACATCACACGTCTGATGTGCTTCCGAAATAGGACAATACATCTGTGTACACTGGAATATTTCTCACTGAATTTCAGAGCACTTTTGATATACAGACAGACAGCTAGATAGATAGATAGATAGATAGATATTTCTATCTATCTATCTATCTATCTATCTGTCCTATTCATTTACTTATTTATTTTACTTTTTAACTTGATTTCTTTGATTTTTGATTTCTTTGGTATCAGTGTGCTATATTGCAGCTGAATACCCAAGAGTGGAGATGACACGTGGTTTAAGGACTGGGAGGAGCTACAGAAAGAATTGATCACTATCATACTGGTGCAACAAAGGCAAAAGCCCCAAAAAGTGTGATTGCAGTGACCCTTACTCAAACGAAACAGTCTCATCGGTTCAAATTCTTAAATTAAAAGTTTCATTTCAATCTGCAAACTCTGCACACAGAGAGAATGGATCTGACCCACCAGGTCCTGCAGATGAGGTTGCACTGGTACCCAGTAAGCTGCCCCGATACTTCCTACATGAAATTTCAGCTGTCTTACTTCTCAGACCCAGGATCAGTCTAAATGTGTCAGTCATAGTAACGTTTTCCTGCAATTAATTATATTGTGCAGCAATTAACACTGTCAAGAGAAACAAAGATCTGAGCTCCGTTATTATTCACAATAAAATATATTCTGAGGGATTAACCATCATCACGAGCTGGCACCCCATCCTGTTTTATTCCCTGCCTTATGCCCGCTATTGCCAGGATAGGCTCCGGACCCCCGAAACCCTGCATCGGAATGGGTGGATGGATGGATGGATGGGTGGATGGATGGATGGATGGAGGTTTATTATTGAGGGACAAACATTCATCATATTAACACTGTAAGTATATTTACCTAACTGAACTATTTTAATAACATGTAGTCTGTTGGAAGGTAACCCATTTTTATAAAAGTCTATCTGAATTTATAGTATATAAAGTGTACATTATACAAAAATTTGTGTAATAAACATAATTTACACTCACGGGTGATATAGTTATTAGGTTTAATGTTCCTCTTAGAACACAGTTATTTTATTTAAACTTCTGACTGAAATATTATAAATGTTATAATATCAAATACTATAGGCCCACATATTACACGATACAGAAATAACAGCAGACAATAAGTTGCCTCTTGCTACCTGATCAGTTGTATTGGAGAATGACCTTTAGCTTAATCTGTAAGACTGCTGATGTATAGTTTTTGCTTGGTTTGCTTGCTTGTCTCCAGCTATGCTTATTTTATGTCAGAAGCACCGCAAATGGGGCGGAAACCCCTGGATGATTCTGGAGGCCCAGACAGGGACCCTGGAACATGCCGGAAGTCTGACTGATAGCTCTGCCAGCTTCTGTTTTATTTGTGGAGCGAAATTATGGTCTTCTTCTGCTTTCTTTGTTTCAAGTCAAAGTCAAAGCCAACTTTGTTCTCATTGTACACAGAGTGGCACATAGTAATAGTACTAAAGCGGACAGTACAATGGAATAAATAACATAACATTTAAAAAACAGTGCCACAATTACTATCCTGAGTAAGGTGCGAGGATCATATACAGTATGTAGCAATTTATATATGAGTAAGGTGCAAAAGTTTATATACCTCTACTAGCCTATACCACTCCATGTTCCCTGACTGCTCTTAGTGTTGCCCTTTCTGCTGATTTGTATAGTTCTCTTACTAGATTGTTGCTTTGCTTGAAAGATGTCATGTCGCTCTTAGTCTAATACTGCTCACTCACACTTGTACCTGGGCCTTCATTGACGGCTCAGCCTAGCTGCACTTACCCCTAGTTGTCTCCTTGTCGGCAGTATGTTTGTAATGTGTCATTTGCCACACTTATGGATTGCTTTAGACAAAACTCGTCTGCTAAATTTAAAAACAATATGAACACTCTATTAAAGACTAATAAAAGCAGGTGAGATCATGGGCTACTCAATAACTGACATGTCAAGTTATTACCGTAAGAGTTTTACCTGAAAGTTGAGGCCTAGTTTGGCATTTGGACTGTGAGAGGAATCAGAGTTTGACCATAATTATTTTTCTGGATCTATAAAATGGGAGGGTACTCTCTTGTGCACTCCCAAACGTCATGTGTTTCCAATTTACAAGTATAGATCAAGAGTTGAGTGGTGGCTCAGAGACAAGTCTTCTTTTATTTACATCTTATTTTAGATGTTTCTTTTTGTCTGGATCCTGTTTAGGTGCTCCACAAAGTATCCAGCCAGATGTCTCTAAGTTTCCTGTGGTGTAATAGGCTACCATTTGCAATACACAACGTAACGCCTTTAGAAGTACTACAGAAAGACATTTTAAACATAGAGAAATCCCTGTACAATTAGCTGATACTACTTTTGTCAACACATAGCAAAGGCAAGCAGAAGTTGTACTTAATAATGCCGAAGGAAAGTTTGTCTTTAGGACGGCACATTATTGATTCTTTTGAGCAAATCTCACAGTCAACTTCAGTGTCAGTTCCATGTAGAATTTCTCTATGTCTTTGGCCGTTGGTGTTTCATTAAAAAGTCATAATAATAATAATATGCAGAAATTTTACAATGGGCTATTATAGGTGAAATAGTGTTTGTACTATTATAATATATATACATTGCACATAATAAAATTTGTGCTATGTAGTGATACATAAGTTGAAGAAAAGAATAATTAAAGTTGTTTTTCTGTTAATCTGCTATACAGAAGAAAAAATTAAGAGACTACTCTATATTTTTAATCAAATCTGCATTTTTAAATCATGGTTTAATTGTGGTTCTGCTGACAGAAGATTATGCTGAGCAGCAGGATGCTTCCAGGTTCAAAATTTCTAAGGCAGCAGTATACAAGAATAAGGTGAAGCAGGAGACACTGGGAGTGACCAGAAACCAGCCAGGTAAAAGGTGGAAGCGACTTCCTAATGTCAGAGATGACCGTTAACTTATCCGACAGTTTACTCATGAATCAGGATGATGACATCAAGTAACCTTCCAAAGGAATGGGAAACATTAAGTGCAGGTGTGAGGTACTCTGCTAGGACAGTTTGTATCAGGCTCCTAGAAACAGGACTGAGGTCCCATAAAGCAAGGAAGAAGCCCTTCATTAATGAGAAGCAGGGAAGAACCAAACTGCAGTTTGCAGAAAAATATATATTATTCACAGACGCACAGCCATAAATTGAGAAATGAGTGAAACAAAAATTATGCTGTGGTCTCTTCATTTTTTCCGCGACTGTATTTCCAAACTCCACCAGGAAGCGGTAAGTTGAAGCAGAGTGAACTTGCTGTGGGAAACGGATGACGTGGTGCAGGCTTACGATTCATGAACCGCTGCCGAGATGCTCAGAGTTCTGTTAATGCAACTTATAAAATAAACACCTGAACTGCAGACCGGAGCCTGGTTTAAGAACGTCAATATTAATTAGCAAATGTGTGTGGTGAGTAGCGAGATCGTTTCCAAAAACAAAGGGCCAAGATGCAATGTAGACAGATGGGAGCTGTATTATGGGGGCTCGTTTAGGCATGTGGCCCGAAAAAAAGGATGGAGTGTGACTGCTCATAGTGCCGGTCAACCATCCTCTGAGGGGGGCACCAACTTAGCACCCCCCCAAACCCGCCCCCGCCCCCAGCCAGCTCACCAAGGGCTACAGACGTGCTTCGACCAGCATGGTCTGCTCATGGCGGTAGGTCCACCTGTTGCGGCCCCCTTCACAAAATGTAGCAGCATTCCATAGCCTCAGTAATGTTCATAGATCTAAAATACCTGGAGGACGTCAACTATGTGGGTGGTATGGTTAATCTGTGTCACTAAACTGTCCATTGTACGTGTGTGTGTGTGTGTGTGTGTGCCATGTGCCGCACGCCTGCCTTGTATTCTACGCTGCCTAGGATGGACTCCAGCCCCCCCCCAACCTGGACCAGGATCAGTGTTCGGAAAGGAAGATGGACGAATGGCCAAAAACTATGCATCTTTGAGGGATGGTCACTGTTATTTCTCATAAAATGTTTAGAGCGGATGACCCAAGGATTTTATCATCTAATCAAAAGCACCCTTTCATTATATGCACACCATAGATATTTATGATTATATTTAATGCCTAATGTCTGTAATACAAAATGTGTTGTCTCTGTCTTGGCTCTCAGGCTTTTTTTCCATGGTCTGGAGTTAGGCATCCAAGCATTTCACTGCACACTGTACTCAGTATAACTGTGTAAGTTACAAACAAAACTCTGAAACCATAATCAAAGAGCATAAGCCAGTGAAACGTGTTACTGAGGTTAACAACTAGAGGCTGATGTATCTTCCTCAGCTCAACTCTCTGTACAAATGTGACCCCTGACTGGTGATATTCCACTGAGAATATATTGTATATATATACACTTGTTCCTGATCTTTTGTTCTCCTCAGACAGGCCCTGTAAAACAGTATTTTTTCCCCCAGATCTCCTCATATCTGCAGCTCCTGCTCACTTCCTTCACGCACTGGAGGTCACGGAAGAAATTTAAGGAAAGCGTGCGGGGTGTTGCTCTGCCCCCGCCGACTACCGGAAACCTGCAGGTGCCTGACAGGCCCCCTCCCACCGGCAAAAGACAGCGGGTACGCTTCACCACCTCAGATGTAAATTTCTCAGCAATACGAGTTATGGTTTAGACTTCCCTGTTAGTGGGAACCTTCGGCCTGCACTTAGTAACGTTGCATTTACTGCTGAGCTGGGTGGGAATCCCTCTAAAACGTGTCATGTCAAATAAACAATGCTGATGAGAGCAGCACTGATATTGGGGAAGCTATGCTACGAAAGCTCGGTGCATTAAGATGCTGCGCCTGTGACTGGAAGGTCGCTGATTCGAATCCCAGTGTTGGCAGAGTGATGTCACCATTTGGCCCCTGAGCAAGGCCCTTAATTGGTTCAGGGGCTGTTTGAGCCTCAAACAAAGAAAAAAATATGTGTTTCACTTTGGACGAAGGCATCTGCTAGATAAATTTAAGGTACAACAGCTTGTCATATTTCAGACAAATAAGGAAACATTACCAGAGCGGCTCATTGTGTTAATGAGACCTTGCAGTTGAGGTTAAAGAGATCTTGGGATTTGTAGTTCGTCGTACTGGGCAGAGCATGGCGATTAAACTCGCCTTGTCGAGTTCCACGACAACCCGTTTTAATCGTGTACACTTCTATGTAAGCAAACCATTGAAAACTTCAAAGGGTCAAGGATCCCCCTCGGATTTGGGTCGGGGATTCTAATCTTAGCGTCGAATTTGTGCTATATTTTGTCCCAGAAGCAGGCACCAGCAGACTCTCGGAGGCAGCGATAACGGGGTAATGCGGCACTTATCCCCTTTGAGAGTATTGCCTTCACGAGACTACAGGCAGCTACTCAAGGGAAGGTAGATACAGACTTTGACTAAAGAAAGCCAGCAAAGAATCACTAAAGAAATTTGAGCTGATGACTTTGTAACAGACTTCAGGAAGAGGTATAGCAAGTGAGAGATGCTATCATCAGAACATGCCCTTTAAAATTCAGGCCTTACTTTCCCGGATCCGCACTCACTTGCAGCTGAAGCAAAGCCACATTAAAATTCCATTCAGGGTCGCTAAAGAGAATCTTAATTAATCCCGATTCTCCTGTGCATGTAGTTTATTCATTGTGTTTCTTAACTAATGGCTGCTCTCAGGAGTTCTCTCTCTCTCTCTCTCTCTCTCTGCGTTCTTTTGGGGATATCGTGTTCGCCTGCAAAACATGACAGAAATGTAACGTGATGGGAAAAAAAAGATCTTAGGATGAGAACAAACAGAAAGTTGGTCTGACTTCAGTCAAGTCTAATGGTATGGAACAGTTTACAGCCATAATGAGCAAGTCTACACTGTTCTCCCTCAAGAACATTATACCATCAACAAGTAAGAAGCTTCCATGATCAACCAAATCTTAAATACCTTGTCAAATGATTATATTACAATTAATGCCCATGAAAGTGTAATGATATGGTGAGATATTTCTGTAATATGTAAACTTTACAATAGCACATACGGTTTAGTAATTATTATTCGTATGTTGTTATACGTTGTGCAGTTATAATTATCTTTCGCACACAGTGCTGTTTAAGCATCATGATGCAAAATAAGCTTAAAAACCATTTCATATTATTTTGATAATCAATAATATAGGAAATGACATCTGCAAATTCCACCAGCTTTGGTCACCATTACCCATATAGGCTTCACCTGGTCATATACGTGTTTCCCTTAAATCGCTGGTTTGCCCTTGTTGCAATGTGTCGCTGTACAATATGACAGTATAAGGCATACGTACGCACAGGCAGGTTTCATTTGAACGGGAATTCACTGCTTCAACTATACTCTCTTGTTCAAATTTCTGAGCATGTCTGCACGCAAAGTACGAATTTTGCCCTGTTTCTGTTCATACTTCTCCCTCTTTTCAACTCGTTTGGGCAATTTCATCTGTATCTCACTTCTTTTCGGTAAGACGCCAGATATGGGAACTAAAAACGAAAACACCGAAACAGGAATATTTGTTCTATCTGCCAAACGTGACCCCTAACTGAAAAATCTTTAATGACCCTATTTGGATTCTGGTTTTAACAAACGTCATAGGTGGAAGTCAGTTTTGACTGCTCCTTTTCCTTGATCATCAGGAAGATTGAATATATCTTCTGGCACATTTATGAGGGGTTCTACCTTGGGTTTACTTTGAAAAATCCTCGCTGCTTTGATGTGCTTTATTAAACCCATCTGTACTCGATTTGTTCGTAATTTTTCCCTTTTTTGCACAATCATTATTTACGATCAAACTTAAGTTGTAAAACCAAATAAGAGAAAATAAATGTTACAAGGAGAAAACCCAAATGTTATGTGTTTACAAATGTGATACGTATTCACCTGACGACTCAATTACGTGTCCCTTAATTAATTAATTGTTTTTCTGATGTAATAAAACATTATGAATACATATAGCCATACAAACAACACATTTATTATTTGAACTTAAATCGTTTTAGGTTATGCCCAAATATGAAAACATTTTACAACACAGACAACGATCTTGACAAAATGTTGCTCGGGTTGTTAAAAACATCTTTTAAATGCTTTATCGTCTTACGCACAAGTTCAAAATGAAGTATTTCGATTTTCAGTAACTGCATTAGGCTACCACGGGCGTTTGACAATTTTTGAAATCTCGAACATAGCGTGTTACCACCTTTTTCAAAAAAACGTAACTGAAATTTCGATTTTGTAATAATAGTAATATAATGCATAAACTCTCAACCACGAGATACCTGAACCAATAAAAGTTGCCGTGTTATTGTTTCATGTGAATCTGTATCTATGTTATATTGTTATATTAACACTTTTCTGGGGTTACCTAGAACATCAGCATGCCCTATACGCGGGTTTAAAATGTTGAGTGAATTAAGAATGAAGACTTTAATTGTATGATTCTTGCATTAATTTAACATATTTTCATTAAATTGACCATTTAATGAAATATAATCCAGGGCGTGAATATGATTAAAAAAAAAATCGAATTCAATAATAAGACTAGTCCTGTTTCCGAGATGGTCGTGTAAAATGTAACATTGACCACTTGCGGTCGGTGGGCATATCGCGTGAGAAAAGCAGTATTAGTGTATTTGTCCAGAACCACACTGCGGCAGCAATCTAGCTATTATGACATATTCACCCTTCATGAATTCCGTGATCCACACCTTTAGCGATCAGCTTTTGTTTGTTATACGCAGGTCTTGAGTTTCACCGGCCTCTGCTTCCAATCAAAAAAACGTGGGTGAAGTTCTTTTCATGTTTTCAAAGGCAGCGGGTGAGCTGTTTTACAGAAACAATAACACTTTTTATTGAGAACAAATGTTGACATTTGAAGAAAGCAGAGAAAAAGGCACAATCCGTGGGTAACCTAAAGTAAAAACCGCCCCTGGTTGTGTTTGACAACAGGAGTAGGTCCCCCGAGACCCCACCTGGGATTAAAGCTTAAATTGCAATAAATCAGCTCTAATGAAACCTTTCGGAACCATGATGGGACTGTTTGTCTTTTCTCGCGAAATGGTCAAATACAAAGATGTTAGACCTTTGAAGAGAAGTTTAAGGGCGCCGAATGCCCCAAGGACAACTTAGTACTAATTTAGCATATTACTTAAATAAACTGAATTCAATATAAGCACATTCTCTTCTAAATTCTAGAAATGTTATTCTAGTAAAACACTTATGTCCCATTTATAATCAATGTCATCTGTAGCAGCAAAAAGTTCGCATACGTATTAGGCTGTGCCTTAAAGCACAGAAAATTACTTAAGTTTTATAACTGAAAAACGTGGTTATATCTGCATACATTATAAACGTAGCATGAGTATAATTTTAATTATTCCGTAGGAATATTCTAAATATAATGCCCCACTTTTATTGGTGTTTGAGTTTCGCATTTTTATAGAAAACGTTTGGCGCTTGTTTAAAATACCAACGAGAACAATAACAGCTAATTACGATTCTAAAAAAGCGTCAACAACATTGTTAATTCTGCACTGATATTTGGTTATCAATCCAGAAGGGTCGAGAAACACTCAAAGCTTAAAAAAATGCATCATTAGATTTCTGTATTCTTGTGACGTTTGGCTTTAAAAAAAGTCCATGACTCATAATTAAAGGAGAGTGTTTATTCGGCTCTAAAGTTATGGCGTGGAGTATATCTCCACCGGGATCGAATAATGATCCCGCAACAGATGAATTAATCAAGAGCAAAGCGCATATGACATAGACATGTGAAGTATCGCCACAGTTCATTTATGAGACCCGAGGTGCGTCGCCTGACGTCTCCTAATACACATTACCGCAAGGTCTGCAAAATAAGCTCAAAACACAATAAAAATCGAGCTACGTAACAAAATTTATTGACAAATTTCAAATCCCACTTGATTGTCCTACTTTTCGTTCCGATTTCGTTATTGGAGTTGATAAGACATTTTCCGAATACAATCGATTTTCACGCGTTACAGTCACGTCGGTGAAATATTCTTAGGGGCGCACATGGTGGTATTTCGCCTGAAAATTAAACTGACTTTGAAAAATTCTTATAAACTACTGCAGGTTAATTTTATTTTGACTCTTTAAGTAATGAACAGCACAATTTTGCCAGTATATACCAGCCTGTTTTATTTACAATCACCGATATAAATTAGTAAAAGTATTTCTGTTAACAACCAACAAAGATTGTGTAACGTTCTATAACATTTCAAATAAAAATCCAGTCATTATTTATTTACAAACAATATTCAGATTCCATTGCAATACAACTTGCATAAATTATGGGCTTTTGCCATCGTTACAAAAATAAATATCAAATGTATTCCACTTTAAGTCCAAGTTAATCAGTCTCACTTCTTCTGCATGATACATCTTTACAAAATGTTACTTAATGCTAACTATTTTCACACCTATAGTATACAATATATACCGTGGCAATGAAGCAATATAGAATCCTGAGAAATAACTTTTTTCCAAATTCACATACATTGGGAAATCTACTTCACCAACAAATGCACATTCCTTTAAAATTGAAGTGAAATTAAACGATGATTTTTAAATTTCATTCTTATTTAAGTATTTTTGTCTATTCACTATCAATCTATAACACGCTGTAGTCACCGCCTACAGCTCAGGGCTGAATCCAGTATAAATAATAGTTTCGTTTAAAACGATGAAGAAATGATGGCTTGCTCGCTTTTTTTTCAAAGCAATTGTGACACCTACCTGTGAACCAAGGAAACAAAACCAAAAATCAACCGAAATTTCACAGACTCGAACAAGAAAACAGTAAATTATACGTTTTACACTACAGTCATTTTGCCACAATTTCTTCTATACAGCACAAACATTTAAAAAGAAAAAGAAAAAACAGAAAATAAAACAATAAATCGTGAGCAATAATTCATTGGACTGAACAAATAATTTCACGGACACTTAAAACATCAAGATCGAGGCAATAGTTCGCCTAATTGAAATGGCCTCTACATTACTAATTGAAGCTAAAATTGATGCAAAATACACATACATCTGCTCCACAGACAGACTACAACAAAGCAACACCAAAAAATAAAAACTATATCTTATTATTAAAACCAAATTCTAACAAATAACTTACTTGCGCAATCTTTTTTAACTTGAGAGGTATGGTTGGGCTTCTACTGCGCGCACGTCAATGGCGTCTGTCAAAAATACAACCCCCAGTTGAGTTAAACCATTTATCTATCCCGCTAACTCCCAAATTGTGCTCTTGCATATTATGAGTCGTCAATATTTAATTGTGTTGTTACCTGTACATACAAGGTTGCAAAACAATTTATCAAGATTACAACAACAAGGATTAAATAAACCACAGGCCTAGCCCAAACGTGTCCGGTCCTGAAAATTCGTTAAGTCGTATTATATTCTGTGAAATTAAAATAACAATTTCGTATCACGCACTCCTCCATTCCTTACAATGTATATATAATCGTACGGATCAATTTTTACATTGTATACTTGTAAAAAATCAATAAGGGCTTTGCGTAAACATCGTAATATACAGTAGGCCTATATATAAATATAAAAATTACATTGATTTAATTTATATTAGCAGATATACTTTATTACCTACCTTTCTTGGGTTCTAAGTTAGAGGGTCTGAAGTGGTGATCGAGCTGGTTTGCGTTACTTTTTACCGGCGATTCATTGGCCTGTTTGTGCAGGGGGCCCGTGCTGAGTACAGTGTGGCCGAGCCCCTCATTAGCAGTCACGGCGGCTGAATTGTACCGCAGGATTCCTTGGCTTTGCAAAGGGCTGAAGTTGCCATAGTTTGTATAATTAGTGTAAAACGGAGACGTGTAATAAATAGGCCTTGCCAAGATGGACGAGGCTGGATAAACGGTGCTGGCCGGGGACGCTGCCGACGTCGTTGACAGAAGCGCTGAAGGGCAGTTTTGTCCCAGGTGCTGCTTCTGGTCCGAAGTGGCAATCTCTGCTAAAGACCACAGTTTGGGTTTGATGGATTGATTCTGTTGACCTGAAGAGACTCTGCTTTCGAGGTTTGCTTTGCTACTGCTTCTGGTCGAGTCCTCGTGGCTGTGGTTTAAAAGCGGGGCCTCCGTCCCCGTCAGCGGCGACGAGGTCACCGGCTGGGGTGAGACGCCTCGCGGGGCCCCGTCCTTCTCTCTATCTTGATCGTCATCCTCGCATTTGTCCTTAGTATCTGCTCCAGGCTCACAAACCGTCTGCCCAGTCCTGCAACCGACCTTTTCCCCGTCGGATTCCGCAGAGCAAGAATGGTCTGTGAGAGTATCAACGTGCAAACTAATACCTTAAAAAGAGAATAGGTTATTTAAAACATAAACCGTACCTTTGTAATAAATCAGTAATAAATACATATGCGATTAAATAAAGCCTAAAAATTACACTACACTTCAAGATGCAGCGCAATAATCCGCCCACCTTGCAACCAAACTGTATTATAATATTAATTAGGGTTCTTTGTCTGAGTCTCGAGTCTTGCACATAAATTAATCTATAAATAAACGTTAATCGATTTAATCTGGCGCTACCGAGATAATCGCTGTGACGCGGCCCTTATTTACCTTCATCCTCGGCCGAAGTTTCGCTGTTGTCGAACTGTTTGTCCGCCCGGTCCTCTTTCCTTTCACCGTCCCCCTCGTCCTCATCCTCGTCCTCGCTTTTATTCCGAGGCGCCCATGTCATCTTGTTCTCCTTCTTCAGTCTTCTCCTGGCATTGGCGAACCAGGTGGAGACTTGAGTTAGGGTCATCTTAGTGATGATAGCCAGCATGATCTTTTCCCCTTTGGTGGGGTAAGGGTTTTTCCTGTGCTCCTGCAGCCAGGCTTTGAGGGTGGCGGTCGCGTCTCTCGTCGCGTTTTTCCGGTAAGCCGGGTCGTTAAGCTGGTACGGGTATCCAGGACTTCCATATGGATGGTAACTAATTGCCCCCGCCATGCCAGTTGTGTGTGGGTCGTACGGAGAACCCTGCAAAATAAACGTAGCACGCTTTTAGCAATAAGTTACCTAATGTCTTGTTTATTTTTTTAGCTGAAAAAAAAAATTAGAAAATACTTTAAACTGCATAATATATGGGAATACACACGGCAGCATTATATTATGCATATTATACAACATATATATCATTGCAGTGAGTGTTAAAATAGACCCATGTATTTCTAATAAATGTGGAAAAACTAATAAATCCAGCAGTTACCACGTAAATATTTGTTGTCCCGTGCCTTTCTGTTGTCAGAAAAAGAGACGTCATTTAGCATATCACTTCACTAAAGCATTACAAATCCAATTTGCAAATCAGTGGATGTGCACCTTTGTCAACTGCTTTAAGTGTCACATCATTAGCATTTTAATTCACCTTTTTAACGTTTAAAATTGTGCTTGTTTAACTTCATTCAGATAACCCCCCAAAATTAGAATATGTTAACATCTTTACAGTATTATTGATCCAGAGGTTTCAAGTAATTGTTCAGAAGCTCTTAGGCCAGTAACCAAACAACACTGGGACGTCGGTTCTAATGTTTTTCGTGCCTGTGCGTGTATATATGTTGGGTATATTTAATCTTAATAATATACCCAAATTGTCATTATTTAGGCCTAAACAAATGTCGGGTAATAAATGATTATAACATCTAGTCTCACAGACTGCAAATGTGCACGCTCAGTTAGTCTCCGTCAATCACATTCAGCTAACCCGAACTGGTAAATAAAATCACATTTCTGTGTAAGTTACAGATTCAAGCCCATAGTTGACCCGATAGTTAAAGATCATTGCTGTGAATGTTTAAAATTTTATAGGCTGCGTGTGACCTACGGCAAATTGCTTAATCGTTTATCAAGGGCAGACGGCTGCTTTCATTAAAGAAAGCGTCAGCAGATATTGTTTTTTTAAATCGATTTACTTGTTTGTTTACATGGGGTGCCAATTTGAGATCGGTAGTATAATCGCAACTATTTTTGACACGAAAAAACTTACCAACTGCATTTGTCTTCGAGATAAAGAACACTGCTAAACACAAAATAACCAGGGAAATCTTCCTTACCATATAGGACGGGAAACCCGTGGAATGGTCTGCGGGGTACGACAGTGGATTTGAAAAGCCACCAGCCGAAGCCGTAAAAGCACCCGATCCTGGATAGGGGCTGAAGGCTGATCCAGACGAAGATCTCGCCAATTCCTCACTCCTCGGAGCAGCCAGTGCCGAAGCCCCATAAGCCGGGCACGAGTACAGAGCCAAAGAGCCTGGGGGCTGGTAGAGGTAACCCTGAGGATACGACATCGCCGTGCCTGTGTGTGCGTGTGTGTGTCTGCCTTTGCTCCCTAAAAAATAAAGAAACGCGACTCAAAAGATATCAGTTCAGCAAGGTAAACTTAAAAAAAAAAAAAAAAAAAAAAAAAAAATGCCAGCCACAGCAGCTCAGCACAGCGCCTGCATAGAGGCGCCGTCCGGATCCCCTAGCGCCTGCCCGATGTTTTTTAGTACTCAGAAGTATGGAGTGAGGAGTTAAAGGAAGGAGCAGTTGGGTTTCTGTGAGCATTGGAAAACAGGGGCTGTCAATCCAGCTCATCTGAATATCCCATCCCCGCCCATCGCCATGTGAATAAGGCGCCCAGAAACAAAACTGACGAAAAGGAGGCTGGCTACGGCGGAGCGTCCGCTCCTCCGCTCTCTTCATTTCTGCTTAATATTGTTCTGTGATATTGTGTCTTATTCCGTGATTACCGTAATCGTATAAAAATATGAACCGTATATCAGCGATGTAAGTACTTCCTGTAATGTAGAGTTGTGTGTGGGTATAATTACAGGAATAATGGGTCAAGGAATATATTATTCCCGGGTAACTAATATATATATATATATATATTTTTTTTTTTTTTTTTCTCATTGCTGTTGGATTAGTCTTAGTGGCAGAATTAAAGTTTCACAGATGAGCAGTGCACCCAGCGGCCTGTTGGCGGTGTTCGCCTTGCACGTAGCGCGCCTTTGGGATTAAGCCTCAGTGGCTGCAAGTTCAATGGACCCGGCGCACTCGGAACTGCGGATTCTCAAAGTACTCTGTGAAATAATCACACTGAGATCCTCAGAAAAAGCACGACATCTTTATTAGGTGCCACGTCAGGTCGTATGCTGAACAACAATACAGCTTTACTTGGAGTATTTGTCAGTTATAGGTTACTAGTAAATAATGTACTAATATGAGTACGCGAATCCGTTTTTGTCTTACAAATGCACAGTGAAAGAACTGCTAATGGTTTGTTAAAATGTAGTACCACTTAAAAGGTGGACAATCATTTGCAGGGGAATTTTAGTATAAATACACTTTATATCTTCCTCTGCAGAGTCCAGTTTAAATGTCTTGAATTTATAGAGGTACGGTTTATTCGACGTATTATCGCTAACACATGCCATCACTCAACTACCAAATATATATGGACTACAATAATTCAAGTCCAGACTGGACAACAGTCTGTCTGATTAGCGTTATAAAAAATGAAAGAAAAATAGACCAGATTTATTCTGGGACGGCTGGACATGAATTTTTCCCCGACAATACTAATTGCGCAGGTAGCGTAATGTAAGTTTATGACATGACTGTGTCTGTATATTATTCTCTATAAATGCCATATGTATTGCCACTACTGCGTATCGAGACAGAGTCTACAGTACTGCGTTTCGACACACCAACAAAAACATTAGTATTATATTCTTTGATGAGGGTATGTATGTGTGTGTATAAATAAATACAAACACAGACACATGCACACACAGGTAGATAGATAGATAGATAGATAGATAATTTCTTAATATCGTTAAAATCAGGACACTGCGATGGTGAAATGCCATTTGATGTGATTTAAAAATGTATTATTTCGCATTTACAAAAATATTTACCACTCACAGAATTACAATCTAGATCAAGGCCTTGGTGTCTTGTGTTGCTTACTTCCATCTGTAACGCTATTTTCTCAAAAAAAACTTTAATTTAGCATGGTCATGCTGATTAATACATTCTAAATTAAACAGTGTACAACTTTCAAAAAATGTAATTCACTTCTGTTTTGTCAGTCGGGCTGCTATTAAAGCGCTATTAGACAGAGTATATAAAAGCAACTGTTTAATTTCAGATAACTTTTTTGTAGTACTCTTAAAGAATAACGAAGACCTAATATAAGCCCCCCACCCACATGTTTAATTTCCGTTCTGCATTTCAAATGAACTTGAGTAATCTACAAGTATTGTCATTTCTAGTTTTAATATACGTTTGGAAGTATTTTGAATAGGCGGGCTGCGCCTAGCCATAAATATCGCTATATAAATATTATTGTAAATTATGAGTTTTGGAATTCACACCGCCAAATTCAGATACTGGATGTATAAATTAATTTCACAGTAACATAAGACAGGTGCATGTGCAGGAATCCTGTCAGCATTTCATATTTGTCTAAAGATTTGGTGAACAACGTGCATCGAGCAGACTGCGGGCGCCTCGGGTCCGCCTAGGCGCACAGCAGAGGGCAGTGTCTCCTCTATCCTCCAAGCTCGACCGGAGAAACGCCGGCCCCACCAGTCCCAGCAGCCCCCCAGCACCGACTGTCTGGACAAAGCTTCAATGTCAGCCGCCCGTCAGCGCAAACCCGGGTTAAGTTTCGGTCCGTGTGATATTGCAGTCCAAACAAACACAGCTAAATATGTATAATTCCTGTAAGTCACCCAAGTGACTCTGCCATTTAGATGTGCGTGAGATGTACTACTACTACTACTACTACCAGTACTACTACTACTAATAGTCTAAATAATAATAATAATAATAATAATAATAGGATCACTTTTATCGACTTGTGCTTGTTAAATGTAATCACTTCAGCTAAAATCTGTCATGATGGTACTGAAAACGATTCAAAATGCAATAAAACGGCATCGCGATGCCCACGGAGCTGCCATCCGACGGAGAGTGGGGTGTCCCGCGGGCGAACGGCACGTTTCTCTGCTTCACCCGGAAGCCAGGGAGTTCACACAGTCCCATCAAACGGCGTCTGCTGCTTGGGACTGAATCAACTCAGAAGCCCTTCTTGAATTGTAATAACTGACGACTCTGATGACGAGTCACTGAAAAATAATATTTGTGTTGTAAAACACGCGCTTACTACTTATCGAAACGAGACATTTTACGTTGTTTGGGGTTTGTTTAATAAAAAAAAAAATTCGTGTGCGTTTTTTTTTAGGACGTACAAGTCCATATACGTGTTTTGGGGTATTCCACGGTATTGTCTGTTATAATTCACTGCGGAAGTGTGGAGGGGCCTTTATTTACATTAAGTGTTGTGCGGGCTATTTAAACCTGCGTGAGAATGTGATTGGATCGTTCAAGAGACTGATCAACAGCAGCGTATGAAGGAATGGGTTCTTAGGCTGCCACGCCACCATAACATTATTGTGTTTAATTATGACTTTTCAATACTTACCTTCTATTTGATGTTTTAAAATTAAAATGTCTTTTATTTTTATTTACGACCTTCATGATATTGTCTCTGTACTTTGAAAGCAGACATTCTGGTCAAATGTTACACATTTAAAGTTAAGAAAATGACAACAGAAAAATGTTTTTTTTTTTTAGTTTCATTATTTTTTAATTAGTAATATTAATTGAAATATTTGTAAAAAATATATATTATTATTATTACTATTTATAAAAATATATAAATAAACATGTATCCGTATATGTATGTAAATATACATGTATTTGTAAAAAATATATATGTATTTCAAGTAAAATTAGTCATACACATAATATGCAGTGCAAAATATAGTAGAATTTATTGGCATTACTAAATAAAGTCTTTTGGCCTTTCTGTCATTTGTACTCCGTACTGACAAGTTTGTAATTAAAGTGTATAATGAAGCTGAATACATTGAGAAGCTAAAAGCACTACGCAATCCTGCAGTTGTACATGCTCACAATAGACTTTTTACAATGTCAGATTTATGATGGACGTCATCTCGCCTGATTGAAGGAAACAGCTATCGATTTTTAATATTTTCTCCAAACTTGTTTACTCAGGGATAATGCAGGGTGCTTGCTTTTCACCGACTATGGGATTATTACTACAGCCTTTTGATGAGATAAATGGCACAAAGCGACTTCAATGGCTAGGGGCTATACTCTGTCTGGTGTTATGTCGCTTCATTTACCCTTATGACTAAATGATTATTGATTTTATATTTTTTTTAAGCTCCTGAAATGTGAAAATTACTCAGTCAAGGAGCCAGGCAGTGTTTGTTTTATTAATTTATTTCTGGAAGGCATAATTCAGTTTAGCCTGGGCTGTGAAGTTTTATTTATTTTATTTTATTTATTTATTTATTTCCCCCCCCTCCCCCCTCGGGTTCATGACCGGCCTTAGATACAGTTGCGACGAAATGGCCTATTTATATAGTTATAGTAAGTAGGCCTAAAATCAATACGGCCAGGGTCCGGATGATTAAACGCACTCCCTTAGTCGCGTTCGACCCTATAACAGCTTTCAAAGTGATCTTGACTGAAGCAGATTTATTTGATCAGTGTAACACCCTGAGAGTTTCTCCATACTGGGAATGGGTTTTGTTCACCTGTCTATCTGTGCCCAGTATAGTTTCTCCCTTCAGTTAGCTACCCTTTTATATGACTAGAAACCTGGGTATCCTTCTGTAGGTTTTATGGTGTCAAGCACATTTTAGACTTGAGGTGAGGTCTAAAATAAAACCTCATATTAAGCTATAGACATTCTGAAGATGTGTTAAAAGACATGTGCTGAAATGTTATTAGAAGAGTCCTTCAAATATAATATCTTAAACTGCAGTGTGGGTATTTTATCAAAATTGCTGGCTGTAAAGGAAATCTCTCAAGATTAAATGAGGTATTGAAAGTGTCATGTATTAAGTCATATTTCTTTAAACATGAAAAGGATCTTCTTTGAACCTTCTTTTAAATGCTGGTAGTGGTTGAATCATCAAGGAGAAATAAAGGCCACTAGGAATGTATGACACAAAATTTCCAGAGGAAGTCTGTCCTGGTACAGATGAAAAGGATGTTTGTCTTAATTTGAACATCTTCCTAAGAACCATAAGGAAAAGCACAAATATCCAGCATTCCTTTATTGAATTGTCATAGTGTGTATTATTAAATTACATTTTGCTAACAAAACATCCATCCGTGTCTATCCCAGACAACACAGGGCACATGGGTAGGGTCCACCCTGGACAGGATGCCAGTCCATCACAGGAGACATACACACACACACTCACACACACACACACACACACACACACACACACATAATCATTCACTTTGAGCAACTTAAAGATGTCAGATAGCCTGACTGGAATGTGTTTGGTCAGTGGGAGTAAACCAGAGTACCAAGAGAAAAATCCACACAAGACAGGAGGAACATGCCACTTTCCTCCACACACACAGTGGAGGTGGGAATCGAACCCATTTACAGAAGGTGTAATACTAGTGGCCCCAATCAGTCACTTGCTTACAAAACAGTGTTTTATAAATTGTGTATAACATATGGTGGGATTATACAAAATTATTTATTTATATATGTCTTATTTTTTGTAATGGAGCACACTCTCTTTTTCAAAATTGGAATTAAAAAATCATTACAAAAATTAATTTTGATTGCCATCCCAGGGTCTAATAATATAAGAAAACTACAAAATGCAAATCCAAAAGACACTCTGGAATGGTAAACATCAGAGCCAGGCTAATTCTGATTGTCATACCCATGTGTAAACTAGAAGTGATAGTATGGCTCAGTACAGCCCCAAAGATTTATGGGAATTTTCTCTTGGTTGCTGGAGAGAGAGAGTGTCTTTGGTCGTTCACAAGGAGCCTCGCAGGAAAGGTGGGGCAGAGGCAGCCGCCGCCTCCCCAGCTGCCTCCGCAGCCTTTGCCAGGCTCCTAATCAGCAGGCTTCCATGTGGTTGGCAGGGAAGGCTTTCAGATTGTTCCTTTGCCCCCGGTTAAGAACCCTGAGCCCTATCACTTTGTAATCGAGTGTCACATGCCTGGTAAACCAGGGCCTCTGATGTTGAGTGTAGCATTCGATGTGTGTCCTTCCATTTAAGGGTCTCAGATCACACACTTTCAATTTGCTTAGTGCTGTTGCATGTTGTGCAAATGGTTTTAGGTGGTTAAAAAGTTACACACATTATAATTGTAACCTTCAGAAAAGACATGAAGAAACAGATGGGTTGTGTTGCTTTCATACTCCCTGATGCTTTCATACTCAATGATTCACTATTTTAATAGAATTTTTGTTACTTTTTTAATCATAGTGTTGTGCTTTTATAGTAGCAGTTAATTGCACACTAGTCACTCTTCAGCATCTCTGTGTTCTTGTTTCTTTTATGCTTAAATGGAAGATCACTTGACTGCTCGACATTCACAGTATGTTTTTTCACATGCAGTTCACCTCCCCTCCATCCCACAAAAAATGCTTTACAATATTCAGCGAAGTATTTCGGAAAAGTCCCATGCTGAGTGAACCTATTCAACTTCACAGCTATTTCACAAATTTCAATCTGCAGAACAGACATGATGCATGTATCCATACACAGGTCTGAAAATCAATCCCTGCAATCAGGTGCGAGCAAATCTAGCTTTAGTTTTGCTTCATTAAGCACCTTCTCAGCAAAGTTCAGGAAGTAAGTTCCTGGGCCGTCTCAACAGGGAACTTTTTCAGTTCCTTGCCATTTCCATGTCTCTTTCCCAACACGCAACCAAGCAAAAACAGTATTTAATGTAACTGATATACAAAAAATAGTTCCATCTGCTCAATTTTTGCTCTGCGACTTCTGTCTCTTTCTTGCACTTCTGTGTAACTTCCAAGTCAGCACCAGTGCCTACAGTCAACAAATCAGCAAAGTTTATCGCAACAAGCCTCCACCCAGTAGGTCTTGGTTGAGCGAAAAGCACCTATTACAAAGTAGAGAGGTCCAGGAACTTTATCTGAGTAACTACAATCAAGCCGAGTTGCTGCGGTGGGAACACAACAGAAGTTCCTGGTTCATGAAAAAGGTTCCTATGGTACGAAAGTGCCTACTAGCGAGTCGAGAAACAACAAGCTCGGCAATGTATTTTGCAATGCCCTTTTCCAAGACTGATTGCCTCAGATTACGTAATTTCCTATTTGAATCAGTTACTTTCCTTTCTATCATCCTCTGTTATAGTTAAGATTAATAATGCATAGTAAAGTGGATATATAAATTTACTAACTCGTAAAGTTATTTATTACTATTATTAGATCTGAATTGACCCTAACATTTTTCCTCAATCATTTACTGCCTAAAACAGTAGCTAGCTGGCTGTGCAATTTGTCCAGAGAGAGACTCCAACACAGCCACCTGGTATATGGCTTATGAATATTTATAGGCAAGTAATGGCAAACCAGTCCAAAGTCATATCTCAGTACCCAACAAAATGAAAAAGACGGATATGGAACCACGATGGTATTCTAAGGTGTGCTAAAGAGCATGACCTGAAACTTGTCAAGGCGTTTTGGGGATGTTGCAATTATGTAAGCAAGTAGGTAACAATTTCTAAAAGTCATTTCTACTCCACAAACCGCAATGGAAATCACTTCTTGATTTCACAATGGCTTTGGCACAATACATTTTATTTTCCGTAGTTAAATGCTTCATTCAGTTTTGTGTGGGACCAAAGAGGTTGCTTTTAACACCTATATTATTAAATCTAATAAGCTCATACTTTTAGTGATTGTTTGTTTCTGCGCGTGATCCCAGGCAATCATAGGAAATCCATGTCAGGTCAGTAAGAAGCTCCCACTTCTCCTTATTGTGGAAGAGCAAATACAAGGGAAGCCTTTATGCAGGTGGAATAACCACAAATTATGGGAATTATGTGATGCATGGATCTGAAAGACACAGACTTCCAGGCTTGTTTGACTGATGGACCAAATGAGTCACCTAAAATCAAAGTGAAAAAGCGAAAGGCAAGAGAATGCCTATCCTGCTATCCTGGCCCACTAGCCCTATAACTGTGGTCTGACCAGATAGAGTTCCCCACAAAGAGACCGCTGACAGTTAGTGTCAGAGGGCTTTGTCGGCTTTGTGCTGGAACTGATAGGGTTACTGGTAGGTAATCCACATTGACCTTGCTTGGATTTTTGAATGAAGATGCCTTTGTACAGTTCGAGCAACTGAAAGGTATGACGGTCCTGACATATAACCATCCATGCAGGGCTTGCGGCCACTCCGCTATATCGGGTTACGCGTATAGGAAGGCAAGTAAACAGCATTCGGAGAACAAGAATGGTGGCATTTAAAGTAGCTATGAGGAAGCAAGTCGACAGCAAGGATTGGGGGGTCAGGGTTGCTGTGCTTGAATGTGGAAACCGTACAGAAGCCGCACTTTGTCTGCAAGCTGATATAAATGCCGTTGACAACGTCCGTCTCTCCATCCACACACATTATTCATATATATATATTTGTATGTCATCCACTGACTTACGTTCTACAGAGTAACGTCTGATTTACTTACATCCCGTAAGAGCCTTAATGAAATGTATTGAGAGATGTCCGAAGCAGACGTGGTGGACATCAGCGGATGTGTTTTCCCACAGTTGCGGCAAGCGACAAGTACCAAAACAATTCAATTGCTCTGCCACTGACCAGGTTCACTTAAATGTATTGTATCTTATGCTATACAGTATATTTAACCTCTCCCAAATATATGTGTATATATATATATATATATATATATACACAGACGCTCCTCTACTTACAAACGTTCAAATTACGAACTTTCAGGCGTACGAACGAAGGGGACTGTAAGTCCAAATTGTGTTCACTGGGCTCCCTTTTCCTGTCCGCAACATCAGTTTTTTTCTGCGCTCCAGTTCCACCTAGTACGACTTCTGGCCGCTACTCCCGCCGCGCAGCAGTGTAGCGTGCGTACTCCCAGCATCCCAGTTCTTAGTACTTGCGTAAACCCTTAAAATGATGTTGAATAACGACTTACGAACATTTCAAGTCGCGAACAGCCGTTCGGAACGTATCTCGTTCGTGAGTAGAGGAGCGTCTGTATATGTGTGTGTGTGCGTGTGTCTATACACAAACACACACACACACACTCATATATGTAATAAAGTAAATTATGCACAAAGTACAGCGGCAGTACGCTGGGAGATGTGGAATGTTGCTTATGTATAAAGCAGACCCGTTGAGCACAGAGTGACTGCTGTCAGCGGGAGCAGGATATCACAATTGTCTGGAGAAACACAGGGCTGTTTTGTGAGCTGGAAATCACCTTCACCTGGAGGCTAGCAGAGCAGACGGCATCTGCCAAGGAAAACTGTAAACGGAATGGGATTCACATCCCCCGAAGCTGGGAATAATCCAAAGCAGGCGGACGGTGTGGAGCCCAGCACATCAGGTGATGTGCCAACAAGCGGCGGAACGGGCAGCGGGAACGAGGGGAGATGACTCTAATTAAGTCACATTTTTCAACAATGCACCTAATAGACTGGCACACTCATGCTTTTTTATTTTTTATTTTGCTGCATTAATGTATTCCGGGATGCTGCATAAGTCCTTTTCAATACATATATTCAGCCTGCAACACAAACATGGGAATAGTATTTGTCAAAATTTTCACGCTTAAAAAGCGATCTCTTTTTTATGTGATGGGTGTCAGATATGTTGACTATGTTGCAAACTGACACATCTTTCTTGAGTTTGAAAATTCACTTTCACTCAGATTGGTGTGTTCCCAGTATTACAGCAAAAGTGGCCAGGAAGTCATGGTGATTTGCACATAAAAAAAACCCACTTATCAGATTAACATGTAAAACATCACAAAAGGACAAGAAACATATAAAGAGGAGTTAACCAATAGGACTCGACACATAAAAGACATTGTTTATGACACTGATGCATTATTTTAAATGAGTAAACAGGACAGGATAGGTCAAAGTGTTTTTTGTTCTACACTTACAAATCAAAATCTATTGTTATAATCTATATGTATTCTTACTAAAGCTATACTAACTTCAGTGTTTCATTGAAGTTTCAGAAGCGTTCATCTTATTTAATTTTGCATTCAGAGCCTATAGGCTGTAATATATTTAGAAAATGGTTATTGTTTTTTAAATATTACTTCTTTATTCATGTATTTATTGGAAATCAGTGTTCATTTAATTTGTTTCACAAATTTATTACAATGCATTGTGTTGAGAATATGAATGTACTTATAAGATAAAATCAAGACACAGATGCAAGAAACGTGAAATCATATATTTTTGGATATATTCGTTGGAGCTGAATCCTAGATTTATATTGGCTAGTGCGATTAGTGCAAGCATTTACATCTTATACAATGTGTTACTGCAATGAAATATATCAATAATAGTCGTTAGAGTAATAATAATAATTCTAATAATAATGACGACAACACAGTCACATCTGCCTTTAATTGCTGCCAGCCTGCAAAATCCCCTGGATGTTTCCAGACGTCTGAAGGTCGATTGAGTTTTCAGGTCTGTTATCTATAAGGGCCTTGATGGAGTGGCTTAGATAACAGAAAAAGCCAGCCATGATGGAGGGAAAATGAGCATCAAAAGGGGTTGTTCATTTTGTTATCTGTTGTCATAGTAACAGGTTTCTTTTAACCTCTGCCATCAGATGATTTGTCTAAATCTGCACATTGCTAACCATACAGAGCTGTCTTTTTGAGTGACCCCATAATTTTGTCAGAAATTTTTCAACTGATTTCATGCGTCAGTATTACAACATAAACTGCAAACATTTTGGGAAAGGTGAAAGGCTGTATGATCTTATTTTTCCAAACTTAGATATCTGCTTTGTTATCCAAATATGGATGGGTGACTACATAAAGTACTCTCATTCTCATTAATTTTTCATAAACTATTTCCAGTTTCCAAATGAATTTTAAACAACAGTGTTAATTACAGGAAATATGTCACCTATGAACTCCCTAAATTCAAGGAATGCTGCAATGTGTTTATTTCTGTAGCTAGAGGAATGGCAGTGAGGAAATGAGCCCCGGTTTTGACATTGGCTACCTTTGAAAGAAGGCTTGGTAGCCCCTCTACATGCCGTCCACACACTCAATTGCTGCCAGCATCACAGATGAGTGCAGAGCGGTGCCCAACTGGCAGACTTTGCTCAGAGAATGCCCTGGATTGCATGTGAACAATCCTCTTAACCAAACCAGAGCCACATTTTATCGTCCGCTGCAGAAGTGAGAAATACTGTTTTACTTTTGTTCAGCAGTAGATTTATTTCAGACCATGTTTAAATCTCCAAAATAAAAAGAAGAGGGGGTAATTATAGTCTCACTGCAATCCAAGAGTGCTTTTATTGAAATACTTCAGTTAGCATTTGATATAGTTAGTTACTCGTACTGTATGCTATATACACTGAATGAAAGACGACTGTCCTACAATGGAACAAATGCGTTTCCTCTGTGTTTTCATTCACTTTGTTATTTCTTATTTGATTTCGCTCAGAGTGCATTTACACATGCTCACAGGTTACCTAATTCCCATTAATTACCACTACAGCGTAATTAACAGTCCATAGCCTCAAACCACCGAAACTGAAAAACAGAAGAAAATTAATAACAAAACACCCGTCAGCTATTTTTTGTGGTTTTATATCACACAACACATTCACTGACAATTAGTCAACAAACTAAACAAATCAAATTATATATACTCATTTACATATAAACAAAAGTTACTCAGTAAGTCGTAGACTTACATAGTCAAGCTAAATCTCAACTGATGATAGTAAATATTTTGGCAAATATCTGCTCCTGTTAATATTAGCAAATCAACAACCCGAAAGGTTTCAGTAGCATCCATGTAAGATATTTCGGAGGTTGCTTTGATGCCGATAATAATATGTCTAGTTGTTTTAGCATTTATATTTTTTTTACGTTGTGTGCACAACAAATCAATAATGATGGTTTTTAGGTCTGACTGGATAGTTGGCTTCACAATGACAGCCGTCTGTCACTCACGACACACTACCTCTCATAAGACGGCTGGACCACAAAGCTATTGATCCAGTTATCGAGGGTTCATACAGTTATTTTGAAAGTGGCTGTTGTAAAAATGCGCATACTATTGATTTTACTGGGGCAAAATCTAAATGTAGGACATTACATTCGACCATGCAAAAAGAAAATGCATCATGTTCTGTTTAAATAAAAACGTAAACTGAACGCCTGTATTTCACAGAATTTGATATGTTTAAAGTATGGAATTAACTGAAAATGCTCAATTAAAACACACAGCTGTACAAATGGGTAAAATAAAAATCATATCCAGGATGTCCCCCAGCCCGAAGCTGCCTGGAGTAGGCCAAACTCCCCCGGTGACCCTGACCAGGATAAACAGGTAGAAGAAGGATGGATGGATTGTTCTGGATTGTCTGGATTGTTCTGACTACATGGGGCTTCTGCATGACATATAGTCTGTCGAATTCTAAAGGTGATTATTATTAGAATTCCTATGCTCTGAGTAAAATGTCCCTCACTTTGCCCTTAGAATATGCATGTATGGTTCAGCACGTCGCCCGCCATGTTCGCCCTGGGACAGCTTCTCTGTGATGTTTTATTGGATAGGAGCTAATGGACAAATAGGTGAATAGTTGGACTTATACCACAGTGTGGCATAGCCCTGTGCCCTACACTGCCTGGGAAAGCCCCTCCCCCAACCCCCCCGTGGTCCTGATCAAAATAAGCAGGTAGAAGACAGACGGGGGCATTTTATCATTTAGAAATTTGCTTTGAATATCCTTCATGATCACTTCACTTAAAGTCGACTTACTTCTACTGAACCTCTACTTTGTGTGTTAACTTCCGGACTCTCCTATATTATTCTCCAGTCGGTAGATCTCATCAGTAATATTCTGTAACTCGTCTATGCAATAAATAGCTGAGCGAAACAAAATCAAACACATGTCGTGCAAATGTTTATGAAGAGAAGGTCTACAGTGGTGGTATTTAAGCAGCTAATACGGGCTCTCACGAGGTTGTGGACTCCTTTGTTGCTAAAACACAACCTTTACCGCCTGCAGGCTGTCAGAGCAGGGCCTGGGAAACACAAACCCAGGTCTTTCTGAATCAGAAAGAAGGCCGCTGAACCACTTCTGTACAGTACTTGCCGCGTTTACAAGCAAGTGGGGGCATCGACAAGTCCGGCTAAGCGGCTAATCCCACGGTTTGGCGGAAGTTCGAAGGCAAAAATCAAAGAGGATGTCATAAACCAGGAAAAGCTTTAGGATGCACTTCTTTGGTCGTTTGAGTCGATGCCATCGATTCGTTTAAAATCAGTTGGCTCGGAAAAACAATAAACTAGATTCTATTTTGTGTAATGCCTCTGGCAAAGGCCCTTTGGATCTTTATTTATTCATTTTCTTTACACAAAAGGGTAAGTGAGCACTTGGGGGCAGGGCCTCAGAGTGAGAATATTTTATTAATTTATTATCCGAATGATCTTGCAGCATTAATATTAATAGAACCAAATTGGATTTCATTTAGAAGGTGAAATAAATATGTGCTGTATTAAAAGTGAGAGAGGAGGAAATGTCATTAGCACTTAAAATAGCTCAGCTAAGACAGGAAGGCCGGTCACCTTTAGGGTAAGGATTCCTGCTTTTTTAATTCTTTAGAAATTTTTAACCTGAGACAACCTTTTTTTTATTATTTAGTTTTCTTTTGTGAAACCACGACCTGTAAATTATAGAAAGCTAGCTGATATTAAGTCTAAGAGGAGTATTCCTTTAACACCACATATGGATGTGATTTTGATATCTTTTGCGTTTCTTCTTGTGTTCGCTTTGATCTTTTTTCCTGTATTCTTTTTTCGCTTGTTTTTTTAGGAATCTCCATTTCCTATTATAAGAAAATGAATATGTTCTTATGTTAATCATTTATAAACTCACTTTTTTGTCCATTAACTTTCCGACATGATCTGCATTGTCTGCTGTACACCCTGGATAGGATTCTGATCCGTCAGATGGTGCCCATACAGCACACATTTTAGAGACATTAATTAGCTACGTGTATGTCCTCAGACTCCAGGATGCAATCCACACGGTACAGGGAAAGCATGCATTCCTATCTAAATGAGGACCTTCCATTCATTTCTATGGGAAAAACCCTAATCCCAACATGACGATCTTACCATGACCGCTACCCAGCCCTAACATAAGTAACCAAACAAAATATGAGATTTTTGGTTTTTTGATTGCATTCACAGATCTTTGTGGGGACCTGAAAAATGGTCCCCACAATGTCAAAATTACAGATTTTTATTACATTGGGAGGAACATTTGGTTCCCACAATGTAATATAAACATAATACACACACCCACACACACACAGCAGAGGTGGGGACTCTCAACCACAGAAATGTGAGGGCACAGTGCAACCAACTGAGCCAGACCAAAAAATTCTGCCATGAGTTTTATTGCCGCTGCAGGATGGCTATTTATTGTATAGTGGGACAAGAAAGACCCCTGACAAACATATTGTGGCTGGATAGAAATAGACAGTGACAGAATTTACTAGATAGCATCAGCAGAAGCAGTCATCACTGGTCTGGCAGATTTGAGGCCATCAGACCATCTTCAGGCACCGATCAGTGTGATGGCTGACATCTGCCGACGATGTTAACTTCAGCCCTGAAAGGGTGCTGTGAACTCTGATCAGAGATACAGACCCAGAAATAGAAATCCATTCTGCTGCCATGTGGAGATCATCAGTGTCCTGGGCCCCTGGGGGTCTCCCTTGTTCTGAAGGTTTTGCATGGATGCTCCCGTGATGTGACTTTACCTGACCGCAGAACCTAAAACGAATTATCAGAAATCTCCTAAACTGGGGATTCCAGACTGGGTGTTACACATTACAGTAAAAACTGTTTAAAGTACACATATTTGCATTAAGAGAGAGAGAGAGAGGAAAATCAGAGGCTGATCCGAATGTCCCTGTTGGCAGAGCCCAATGTTTAATCTCTGAACAAGGTGGTACCATTTCTGTCTCAAACAATGAGGAGCTTTTAACTTGCCCGTCACCTGCCAGCCGATACCCAGAAAAATTTAAATTAAAATGCTCACACTATTTTTTTTTGATCCCCCAGACACTGCATTTGAGAGACCTCAGAGTCCTTTCCACGTGTAATGTTGCTCTTCAGGTTGTTCAGTGGCATGTTTTTTAATTGGGAGTCCCTTGCAGCTTCTCTGGACCACGCATCTTAAGTCGCGTCCCATTAGAAGACAGTTCATGAAAAAGCGACTTTTTCAGCAATAATTTTAATCCAACAACAATCTTACACAAAACCCACTGTGGCCCAGATACAGGAGCACATGCAAAGCACACGCCACACACCACACGCCACGCACATGCTGACTGCTTACTCAGCATTTTTGAAGCAAGGCATTAAAAATAAATTCCTCCGTTTCTTGATAATGTTCGGTTTTGCTGCCCCGTCCTTGTTCTTTTTGCTTGCTTAGAAATGTCAGCATTTGAGCATGTTTCTTTAAATTATTGATCCCGAAACTACTTCATCAAAACGCCCTGTACTACATGGGCCTGGCATTTTCTAACACTGAATTTACCGAGAAGTGACACTAATGTGTTCATGTCATCGGCACTTGTTTACAAATAGAGGTGAGTCAGGCTTCTGGCCTTAAATCCAAAATGTCCACACGCTGCCTGAAAGCACTGATGAGAAGGGAAGCCAAGTTAAAAAATGTATGAAGAACACTGCCGTTTTTTTTGCTCTCTGTTGAGAAAGAACAGAAGGCTTTCTCACTACCCAGGGAGAACGGAGTTCAAATAGTTTGAAGCTGCAGGAGCACATCTGAGAGGGATATTCACAGTTCAAGCCTACAAGGCAATTCCTCGCTCTGTCCCAGGTGAGAACACTCAAAAAGAAATGAAGCGGAGGACCCAATTTGCTGAGTTTTGTACAATAGACATGCTTTCTTAAAGTCATGAGCTCAGTGATTTACACAAGACAGATGAGCCTGGCCTGCGAGTAAAACTACCCAAGGATGACTACTGTACATATCCCCCTTCCCACCTTCCATACTGAACAGAAGGCTGATATTCTTGCTTGATTTTTACACGATATTTACACAATTTATGTCCACTTGGTTGCTCGCCAAAACACCTGTCATCGTTTGATAATGTAAGATCACTCTGATTCTTAGGATGGACCTTTGCCTTGGATCACTGTCCATAAATGCTACAAGAACTACGAGAATTGTCCACAAGTGAGCTTTGCTAATATTTGTTTTTGTTTGGAAGGGTTTCAAACACAATAGCTCCGTTTGAAGAATAATAAAAACAATGATAAAGAATTATGCTAATAAGCTTTGTTCGGATTGTGTGTTAGGTGCCAAGAATTTTTCAGCAGACTTTTTGCAGATTAATGCAACATTTTCTTACATATTGATTTCCCACTAAGTTTGAGTAGTAAGGCAGTGCTTGCATTTTTTAAACAAAATTTTCTCAGCTCACTCGAACCCTCTGGGTACATTTACCACTACCAGGGAGCAAAATTTCCAAGTATGTCTCACTGTGACCTACAGGAAGGCATGGTTGGACATCTGATCTGGCTCAGAACCAATCTGGCCTACTGTACATCACCTCACAAGCTTGACAATCATGCCCTTCATTCAAGAGGCATAGTTCTGCAGTTCACACCACATTATGTACCACATTGGTATTGCTAGCTAGCTAATAACTCTCATCTCAGTATGCACAATAATAATTGATGACATACAGTCTTTAAGTTCTCAAGTTTTAAGTGTTGTTAACTTCATGGTAAGTACATTATCAGTTCTTTGCCTACTTATAGTTTGGTAATTAGTAGGCTAGACAGTTCGCTAACTAATGGAAACGTATGACTAGCAACAAAACATTCGCATACAACCACGTGTCCCATTAGTGTATCTAACACAAACGACAGATTTTTTTATTGCTGATATTTGAGTAGGTGGGGTGGACTGTATGTGGGCCAGGTTGGATGACCAACTCCGCCTTCCCCCAGGCCGCAGCGAGAGGCTTCTCAAAATTCCAGTTTCTGGGTCCGGGTGTCGTGCATGTGTTCTCCCTCTGTCGTGTGGGTTTTATCTGGGTATTCTGCCCACTATCTACAATTCAAAGACCCGATATTTAGCTGGACTGACGACTTTAAGTTGCCCTTCCTGATTCTGCATGTAAATGTGTGTATCTCTGTAGCTTCTGGCTACCCTGACATGGTCTGACATCCTGTTCAGGCTGCACCTGTCTCGCACCCAATTTTCTCTGTGATAAACTATGCATTACCGCTTCCATAATTAGATGAAGAGACGCTGAACATAAAGGAGAGGGGATTGTGGGTAATCGTGGAGCAAGAACAGGAAGTTCATCTGTCATTTTCCATCTTAATTTTCCCGTACATCTCTAGTTTACACAATCTAATCTACATTTGATTTATTTAGCAGACGGTTTTATCCAAAGTGATACCCGATGGAGAAGGGCAGGGTCTGCTAGCCCCTGGAGCAACTGGAGGGTAAGGGTCTTGCTCAATGGCCCAACGGTGACATCACCGTGCCAATTCTCTCATTTCAACCAACAAGCTTCCAACCACTGACATAGTGTCGTAAACCGCTGAACCACACACCATTCACACAGCAATATACTTCACAGCAACTCAAGAAGAACCAGATGAACACCATCCATACCTGAATCAATGTCTCTGTCTTTGAAGCACCTTCAGACCCTTGGCTAATTTAGACACCCTAAAGATTTTAAAATAAATACTTGTACAGATGTTTTGGCCACTCTGGAAGATAGGGCAGTGTCAGCTTCCAGGCACACCTTGGATATTTGATCAAAGACGTTCTCTAATCACACACGAGACAGCAGAAATACCACCCAAGGGAGGTTCCGGAACTCTTTTTTTTTTTATGAAATCAAATATAGCTTGTGAGTGATTTATAAGATTCTTAAACATTGCATTATAGGTATAATGTGAGGTTCCAAAAACTTTTCCTATGTGCCATGAGGCAAATGGGTCCATTTATATTGCAATTTCATTCAATAAACACTCATCAGAATACTTTTGTTTCATATTTCCCTCACACCAGGTGTAATGGTATTCCGAATTTCATGGAGTCCTGAAAATCTTGAGCTCCAGACATTGATTTCTATGGTTTTGGAATGCCAAAATGCTGGCAGTTCACCCAAGGCTGAAGATGGATCTTTGAACATCCACCTCGGAAAAAAACCCTATCAGCATCACAAATTATATTATGTACTTAGCATTGCGCCAGACTGAAACATGCTCCTTGTGTGCTGAATAATGCTGCGGGCAGTATGGGCTGCACTGAATACTGTGGATTTTCCTGTAGGCCCGTCTTTTTGAGGGAAAAAAAGAAAACAACTCCTGCATAGACATCTTTGGTGCATTTCTGTAACTAAATCTGAATAATGTGTAGCATGTGTGTGTGTGTGTGTGTTTCAGAAATGGCAGACATTTTATATCGATACACACACACGCACACATATATCTGTCATTTCTAAATTCACTTTTAAGCTCTCACACTTATAATTTCAGATTTTTTAATTATACAATTATTGATGCCTGGGATACGATGATGTCACGATGTTAAATATTTTTAATAGAACAGAATGACACACTTATGATACTTTAAGTGTATTAGCCTTATTTATCCATTGTCGTATCACGGCTGAAACCAGTTTTAATGCAAATAAATGAAATTATTTTTTCTTTTATTGTTGCTACAGTAGCAGTTGCCATTTCCTCATTTGCCTGAGCAACAGATGTCATGCAGCTGTTTAAAACAATAGCTGCAATTAGGATATGATGGTGCTACATGTGGCTACATTTTAAATGCAAAATTATTGAAAATTCAAACGTGAACAGAGGAAGATCAGGCTACTTAGTACATTGAATTTCCACCCAAACCATCCAAACGGTCTCCACCTCGTCATTTACATGCATCAGGAACAATCTAATAAATTTACGAAGATGATAATCAGAACAAATTCAGTTTCTCTCCAAACTATAATTCAATTGAATGACAGACTAAACATTTAAGGAAAATTTAAAATACCTCCAGCCCATCCCTCCCTACAGCAGACCACTGACTGACATCAAAGAAAAAGAAATTAAGAAGTAATAAGGTTTCTTACTTCTATTTTCAAAATATTTATAGTCATTATACTTAACATGTAGTTTTCAAAATCAAAACAGAATCACGACGGTAAAACATCATGTATAAACAGCTTCGGCTGGAGACGAGTTTTCTTTTGTTCCGATAGATCCCCTCGCTTATTTCACAAAATCATTCTCCTTAACTTAGATGTCAGTTTTAAAACAGTTTTTATGACTAATTGTGAAAGAAAATAAACTCATGCGAATGTTGAAGGACTGCATCAGAAATAAATGAGCTGTAACAGATGGCTCGTCTTGCTGAAATTAAAAACTTCCATTTATCTTTTGATTGTGCAGTGGTAATTTTCAATGCAAACAGCGTCAGTCTATAGAATGACAGCTCCGAACTATACTGACTGTCAACGAAAAGGACTGGCTGGCAGTTTGCTGCAGATGTGTAATTCCTGCAGGTCTGTGTTCTGATTTCTGTCCTGTGGGAAACGAAAATCACATTCTGAAAAAAGAGTAAACCAGAACAAACATGTTTTGTGTTTTAAGGTGTTTTTTTTTTTATTTGTAGACACACTTTAATTATTCTTTTTTCATCCTTCCACATCCACAGAACTGTTTCGTGGCTTGTACTTTTTACAAAAATATTATTTGTAAAGGGGTGTGGGGCATATTTTGCTGCTATAAAATTAATTCCCATTTTGAGGTATTGTCAGGATTGAGAATTGCTCTGACCCCTACTTGATCTCATCAGTTGAAATGAAGTTGTTCACTGAACTGGAGAAGACAAAGCTTTAGTTCCAAGAAATTAATCAACTCCATCCACTCCTGCACAAGGCCTGGAAAGGAGAGCCATCAGCTTGACCCTGTGGGGCTCGGAGATCTCTCTGCCAATGAAAGGCATCATTCCTGATGTATAATATACTAAATTATAGGCTCTTAAATTATATTTTTCATGATACGTGTATTTCCTGATTAGCGTGCCATGTTTCATAAACCATGCTGTAGATTCCGGCGCTATACTCTATATTGTTGTTTCTCTGTAGCAGTGTGTGCAGAGTAAACCATGAAGATCTTACAGTCTATCACATACACTACATGTTAAAAATGCCGTGTCAACATTATAATTCATTTATTTAAAAACTATTTTCTACCTGGGGCAAACAAATCCCAGACTAGAATGAGACTAGATTTCAACAAATACTAAACTGCTTAATTTTTCTTAATGTATCTCTTTGATACTTCGGCTTCTGATATTTGAGAGAAATATTAAAACCATCCTCAACCAGAGGTCAGCTCAAATCCTAGAACTCTCAGAACACCGAATTCAAACAGGTGACCACATGACCGAACCCCAAAAAAGAAGTGCTTCCCGGTGAGCTTACAAAGGTTGATGATTGATATCAGGTGTGTGTGATTACAGAATGGAACCATCTGGAAAGTAGGTGTGGCCAGGGAGGAGAACCATGTCTGTGGCAGGTAATTTGTGAACCGGATTATGGACTGAATGCAACCTCAATAAGTATGTGAAACACAACATGATAACACTTTCTATGTATGCCATATCTGTAAGAATCTATGAACCCATTCATAACACATTATAAGGTATTCATAAACCATAATAAACATGGCAAAATAGCTATAAAAAGGTATAACACGTTATAGCAGGGATGTCAAACTCCAGTCCTGGGGGGCCAGAGTCCTGTGTAGCTTAGTTCTTTCCCAGTTCCACCACAACTGATTTCGCTCAAGAGCTGTGTGGTAATTAGCAGAAGGAGGTGCAAGGAGTTGAATCAGGTGTGTTAAATAGGGGAAACCCAAAAATGTGCAGTGTTCTGGCCCTGCAGGACTGGAGTTTGACACCCCTGCATTATAGGCACGCTTATTTTTGCATTATGAGTGCTTCATGAAGCTTTCATCCATAATGCATTATAAATAGCTTCGTGATGCAGCACAAAGCATCCTTAATTCTTATACCCACCCTTATAATGCATTATGAAGGTGTCTATAGTGCATTATAGATGACAGCTTCATTGGAGCTTGTGAAGTATTATAATCAATACTATAATGCCTTATGACTGTCAATAGAAGATGCTATAATGCTTTATTAATTCTTATACTGACCATTATAATGCATTATGAAGGTATCTATAATGCATTATAAGTGACAACTTTAAGCAAAGTGTTACCCACAACATATATGCAAAAATAGGGGAAATGTACCAGACTCAAAACTGATTTATCGTATGCCACAATAAATTATAAGGTGTTATGGAAACAGCACTCACTTTTGGGCTAAAAACATTGGAATTATCCTAAATCCATAATTTAATTCCTTTAGTTGAATCAGGTATATTTTTAATCATGTTGTTAAAGCGGCATTGGAATCTTGAACATAAGTAAGTTATTATGAATTTTTTAGTTTTAAGGATTCTTCGTACAACAGCCAGCTTCTTGTGAAATAAATAATATAAAATCTTTTAAGGAGATCAGTGACGTATGCTGGTGCAAAAAGAAGTATTTAAGTGTTTCACTTTAAACCTCACAGATGTGCAGTGTGGGGAGGCAGGTATCAAACTGATATACTACACTTCAGGTCTGCCGAAAGTTCTTGCACCTGCATTTTGTACCAGTTGGAGAGACGTCAGGGCAGCACTCGAACCGGCAGATAGTGAAGCTTTCCAATAATCTAATCTTGAAGTAATGAAAGCATGAAGCCACTTTTCAGCATTACACAGAGAGTATATTTTTTCTGACACTGTCTATATTCTACTAGAAAAACAGTCCATATATCCAGTGTGGCAGTAAGATGTTTCTGGCCAGTTGTAACGCCGAGGTCTTTCACTGTACTATCAGCAGTAACATAGGATCGACTTAATGATGGGACATGTATATCTAAATGACTTATAGCTTACTAATATCCTAGCTGTCTGGTCTGAGTTCAACAAAAAATGAAATACTGTGGAGAATGTCTCTTATACAAGCATCCGGAGGGTTGTAATATTTCACAAGGCATGAGAGAGAAACTCTCGTACTTGCAGGTTATTGGTATGCAGTGGTAATTAACACCATACTTGTTAACAATACCCATAAGGCTTTGTGGGTCCAACACAGACCCCTGTGGCAGGCCTTAACTTTTTCAGAGAGTGCATTGGATACTTGGATACATTTATCTTAACAAGTTGATAAAAACTTTTTCTTATTCAACTTAGATGTTGCCACTATCTGAAGAAAGAAGGGGTCCATTTAGTACATTGATAAGGCCTGTTTCCGTGTGATTGTGTCTTTGCCCGGATGTTGTCAGACAGCACGCTCGAGTTTTTTTGAAAAGTGAATAAAATAACAACCTGAAACAGTGGGGTTAATTTCATGAAGACACAATAATCAATTAGTTATCAAACATACTCTTCCTTAAACATTAGAGTCACTTCTCCATTTCTATTGTAGCTGTCCAGTGCGATGTCAGGGAAGCCAAGACTCCTTAGTTCTTCGCGATATCACACAATATTGGGTACATTTTACCGAAGAACCAGTTTGAAATGGTTGAAATAATCATACAACAATACATTTGGGCTGAAAGTCTTCTACTTTCATATCAAAAAATGGTATGCTTCAGAATCACCAGAGAGTAATCGATGCTTATTCTTTTAAGCAAAATTGAAACTTACAGATTAATATTTTTAAATAACACATTTTAATATATGTATACATAAGATTCACACAATTCTGATGTAGATGTTGGTGCACATAGTGGATGTACGACGTAATTCATTACAAAACAAATGCTTCTTTGTTGTCTGTCTTACTAGTGTCATGTAAATTAAACGCTACTAGCATTACTGAAGGACAATAACATTATGATTTTTCTTTATGTATTCATTATGCTATCCATTTTCTGTGCATGTGTATGTCTATTTCTGCATGTGCATGTCAATTGCATGTGGTTCAAGTCGACAATAATTATTTTTTGTTCTTTTTTTTGTAATTAAATACCTTCAACCCCTTTTAAACAATTCATAAAGATAAGAAGAATGACTTATGTGACTGCCCAGGAAACCTTCAAATGCTTTATAGTCAAATCCATAGACAAATATCTTGATATTTCACAGTGCCTGGGCCACTATCATTTGGCAGTTTGAGATAGCTAAGTTAATGTCATTATCTCTGGCTGTGGTACAGTCTTCATTGTGCTAGAAGCCCTACATTGTTTAGCAATAGGCTAGTTGCTTTGTGAACTCCTTTATTTGGGTGTTCTTGATACTCATATGTGAGGCTGCTTTTGTAAATAGTTTGGAAAAAGAAGGGAATTTAAGAACCAGTTATTTTTTTGGCTTCACATAATCTCGGCCATATCATTCACCAACTACTATCAAAACAAAGTTAAGATTGTAAACTGTTATTGCATCCCAGAGCATTAGAGTTCGCAAGACCCAAACCCAAGTGCAGAAAAAGGATGGTTTCAACATCACTGCATGACTGGATTTGGTTGAAATGGATGTCCGCGCTTTTAGAACTTCCCAGCGATGTTTCCAGCTGGAAAGTCTTAATCTCACAGCTAAAAACTTTGAATTCCAAAGCTTTTGTCTCAGTTTCTTCACAGGATCTTAGATTATATGTCCTCATATACTTTACTCAGTTGATTACAGACTGCTGCTGGGAAGATACCAAGTTACTTCAAGTACACTACAAAAACACTTTGCAATAGGCCGCTTTTGGCATATAGCTGAAATGAAATGAAATTTGAAGATTTGAGGGGTCTCTCTCCTTTTTGCCCAAAGAGCGAGTTTTTTGTCATATTAACCAACGTCTCTGTACGAAACATTAGGACCCAACATTTTACCTGCCTTCCTCTTGAAATGACAGTACTTAAGAACCTGTTGTGAAAATAATACCATGTACTTACACTGAAGCGTTTGAACCAGAAATCTATTCATTACAGGCAGAGTAACTTAATTATTACACTAACTGAACAATTTAAGCAGAAAATAGTTTTATACACTGGAGTTTATGAACCATATCTCGGCACTAAGTGTCTCATTTACATTCTCTTTTTCTGTTTTTTAGTTTTAATAGAGCTGTATAAGCTCTATTATGTAGAACTATCTATAATTACATAAAAGTGCTTTTCTATTCAGAGGAACAAAAGTAACTCTAAAGAACCATAATAATATAAAAAGACACATCTTGATCTTTATTGAATAGAAGGCATGAGATGCTTGCGTCTTCGTTTTTCTTTCCCCCTGCTTCAGTATACGGAGTATTTTAAGACTTCATGTACTGCCAAATCTGTTTCACTGTGTGTCATACACACCATTGTCGAAGTACTTACAAAGGCTGCAGATTATGTCTCCCTCACTGGGCATTACAGTGTTTTCAGTCTGCTTTATGCATTATTCATGCTGAAAATTAATTGTCAGAGTTAGGGGGAAAAAAACACAACATGTATTTTGTTCTAGGCAACAGCTTTTTTTTACCTAAGAAATAATTTACTGTTTCCATTCCCCAAAGACTCTATGTTGACCTTCCAGAATTTCTGAATGTTGCCTTTAAGATTTAACAGAAAAAGCTCACTAAGGACTGTTAGAAGTTACTTATTTTATCTGAACTGTCATATTTTCTTAGAACTGTATTTTATTTGAAGATTTGTCACAGGAAAGTGTACATCTGTTCATGGTGAAATAAGAATAATTAATCCATTCATTGTACTGACATACAAGGTTATCCTCTTTTAAGCAAAAAGAAAAATAGGAGATTCATTGACCTTGGTATAATGTTGAGCTTCCTTGACTTTGGCTTAAATGTAGTGCATGAATAGCAAAAAAAGTCCAAAATCCATAAGATCCATGATGTTTTTGTCTTCACTTGCGTATTTTACGGTTATATATTTTTAACCTAATAAATATTTATAGAAAACAGCTGTGTGCATGGCGGTGAGATACTGCATTTGCTTTCAGCTGTGTTTAATACCAGAAACATTAACATTTGATAGCCTATTAAGAATGAGGTTAGAATGCTTAGTCTTCGTAATTCCTCATTTGACGGCGAGGCTTACAGCAATTAACATGTTTAAATTAAATATTTAACAATAAGCAGTCATATTAGTGGGAAACTGGTGAGCGGAGCTGAGGTGAATGTGACTGCATTTGAATGTCGGTGGCTCTCGTCTTGAAGTCTCCCAGGGATTCGGGATGTGAAGTGCTGATCGTCGCGTCGCACTGATAAGCAAAATATTTCCAGACCGTAAAGAATTCCATGGTGTGTGAGAGGGATAAACCGCAATCTGCAGCCGCACACTGAACTTGACTGCTCGTATTTGCATTGGAAATCAGGTGGAAGTTACGCTAAGCTCTCCATTACAGTCTCATGTATGTGAAAGGTCTTCCCCCTTCATTTGAATATGGCCTCTTGTGCATGTGAAAAATCACATTAAAAGAGAGACATTTCATTTCATGAGAATGCATCTTTTTAAAATACAGAGTCTTCCAGGGCAAAAGGTATAAATGTGATATAAGGATCATGGACGAAGTTCTTTCCTGAAGCATAGACGAACAGGGTCATGTATATTACAGGCAATTTAAGAGGAATGCCGACTTGAGTTTAATGTGGAATTAGGCAAGTACACATTGTGTTATTTCGAAAATACATATTAGTATGTTTTGAAAAGTAATTGGGAAAATACACATTATTATGGTGATACATCATGTAAAAAATAACATAATAATACAATACATTTACATAAATGCAATCATTATTTAATTACTAGATACTTATTTTTAAAAGACACTTGCCGCTGCACTAAAATTGTTGCCACACTAACTAATATGCTCCTCAGCTACCACCACAAAGCTTTTGTTTTCCAGGTTTTATCACGACACGCGAACAGTTAACCCTTTCGACCCTGTCCATTTTTGAGTGTTTTTCTATCCATTCTGTCTATTTGATTTTAGGCTTATTACATGGTATGTACATGATATGATGTACATATGCTATATGTGTTTGTTTTCAAGGACATTCTGGGCTGCTCAGATATGTCATAATTTGATGTGTAAATGCTGGCATAGTTTTGATATCATCCTTTTTATGAGGAAAAAAAACTGCTTGCGCAATTTTTACATAATATGAAACTTGCAGGGACTACAAATATAATCTTGTAAATGTTGAGATTAGAGTCTCTATGAATGCAGGGGTTTCATTGGGGACCTTTCTATGGCTTAGTATTCTGAAAGAATGCATGGTTAGTGCCAGGCAGAATGAATATTTTCGATTTTGTATCCATTTGGTAGCAGTTTTAGAGTCCAATGCTGAATATTTATTGCTGTGGTTTTTCCGCCTATATATGCTATGATTGGTGAAAGTGAAAATTGAGAATGAAACTTTTAGTTGGCATTTTAGCCTCAAAGAACAAACCAATGCTGTAGCTCGTAACTGTGTTTACATGTGGGAGGTGTCACGTGACGGGCGCATGCCGTTTCAGCTGTTTTGATGGAGCTCAACATCAAACATACATATACAAATTTTTGTGAATAACTATTATGAAAATATCAAGTAATTGTCTTCCTAATAAATAGAATGCTGTGTTTTGTTATTTGTAGTAGAACTCAATTTCTGAGTGTTTTTCAATCCCTTTATTTATAGGCTTATAATAAATAAATTATAAAATAAATATGTTTTTCCCCAGAAGGGTAGTATGTGGAATCAAATATATACTTTGTTTTTGTCTCTAATGTGAATAATATAATTTTTTTATGGAGCATTAGGTGTGCGTTCTGGTGGAAAATGTTTAAAATATATGCCTTGTTGCACACAGGATTACTCTGGAATACATTAGCACACAATGTAACAACTTGGACGACTGGATTGAGTAAGGTCTCTGGATTCCAACGATATGCGACTGATGTCTGTGTGTTATATCTATCCAAGTTACGAACCTGAGATTAATGGGTGCGAAAAACTGACACATTTTGCATTTGTCAGGTTCTAAATGTTTAAGAATATATAACTCTATTAAGAGGGTGTGCTGACATAAACAATAGTCATGGAATCAGGCAGTTTTCACAAAAAAGATACTTATGGGTTTTTTGATTGATTACGAACCCTCCTCCAGTACTGATTTCATGGCTAGTAGCTCCCCATTAGATACATCAGTTTTTCTCTGCAAGAGATACCTGACAAGAGAAAAAGGCTCATGGGTAGACTTTCACATGCTATCCCGCCTCCACATCTGAGGTACCCACCTCCACCACAAACACTTTCTCAGGGTCCAAGAGTTCAAGGACTGGAGCCAAAGTGAACATATTCTTTCCTGGAACGAGGACAGAACAGACCTGTAACTTATGTGGAACAGCGTTGCCACTACAGATTTTGGGCTCCATGAAAGCATGTCATACTGGGCCCCCAACCCAGACCAATCAAATTATGTGAAAAATTTTTACGGGCCTTGGAATTGTCCTAACTCCCCTCCCCCCACACCCTGCCCCCCTTGGCATCTTTGATGTGGATTAATCCCCAATTCATACAGATCCAAAATATACCCAAGGGAGGACACTGTGAACACATGGAACTCAATTTTTTCTGACCTAACATACTCATTCTCTAACAAATGTTACAAAATTTGACTTATACATCCCATTACCATATTAGGATATTGACTATGTGAAGAAGGACATCCGCTTTATGGAGAAAAGTATTGGGACACATCTCTTAGTCATCGAATTAAGATGTTTTATTCAAATCTATTGCCACAGGTGTATAAAATCGAACACCTAGCCATTCACTCAGGTTTACACACATTAGTGAATGAAGAGCTCAGTAAATTCAAGCATGGTACTGTCATAGGATGCCACCTTTGCAATAAGTCAGTTCATGTGGGAAATTTATTCACTGCTAGATATTCCCGTGGTATTATTGCAAAGTGGAAGTGTTTAGGAACAACAGAAGCTCAGCCACGATGTGGTAGACCATGCAAAGTAACAGAGTGGAATCACTGAGTGCTAATGCACAAAAGTCGCCAACACTCTATTGATTAAACTGCAGAGTTCCAAATTCCCTCTGGCACTACCCCCAGCATAAGAACTGTACGCCGGGAGCTTCATGGAATGGGCTTCCATGGCTGAGTAGCTGCATACAAGCTTCAGATCGCCGAGCGCAATGCCAAGAGTTAGATGGAGTGGTGTAAAGTATGCCACACTGGACTCTGGAGCAGTGGAAATGTGTTCTTTGGAGTGACAAATCACACTTCTCTGTCTGGCAGTCTGATGGAAAAGTCTGGGTTTAGTGGATGCCAGGAGAATGTTACCTGCCAGACTGCATTGTGCCAACTGTAAAGTTTGGTGGAGGAGGGATAATCGTATGGGGTTGTTTTTAGTTCCAGTGAAGGGAACTCTTAATGCATCAGCTTACCAAGACATTTTGGATAATTCTATACTCTTACCTTTGTGGGAACAGTTTGGGGAAAGTTCTTTTTTTGTTCCAGCATAACTGTACCCCAGTGTGCAAAGCATGGTCCATAAAGGCTTGGTTGGATGAGTTTGGTGTGGAAGAACTTGACTGGCCCACACAGAGCCCTGACCTCAACCCCACTGAATACCTTTAGGATGAACTAAAACAGAGATTGTGAACCAGGCCTTCACATCCAACATCAGGGCCTGACCTCACTTCATTCACTTCTAGATGAATGGGCAAACATTTCCACAGACAAGTACAGGTACACTGGAATTCTTTAGTTTTTACGTATCCCATCGTGCTATGCTTTGAGACATATACATACATGTCCAATTGACAGCAAACTCGGGTCAGCTGTATATCTGCCATCCCTGGAACATTTCAGGGGGTTAAGGACCTTGTTCAATGGCCCAAAGGGGATGTGGCTACTCTGCTCTGGACCTCTTTGATATATTCTAGAGTACATCATCGCCTGGAACGTGGAGGAAACATTCACCAACCCAAAAGGCATCACCAAATATTCATAATGCTTGATAGTCATATGGGCGGCAGCTGCAAAGACCCAACTTGATGAAGAATTAGTTGACTAAACTCTCTCATCAGGTAATGGGATCAGTGACAAGAGATAAAAAAATTGTTTTCGGTTTTCATTTGTAATTTTATCAAGGCCTTGGTAATCTTTACAAGTGCACAAACTTTCATCCTAGCCTCCATAGTGCATATACAGGAGTAATAACATGGGCCACTTCGGAAATTTACCTGTGGCTCAATCAACCCAATGGTTGTGTAAATGGAATCTGTATAATCTTAGGGTTAGTATGTCCGAAGGGGTGCAAATAACTAAATTCATCCATACAACAAATTAATACTACGCATGGTTTCAGTAATCAAACCATTACTTAATCTATGCCCCAAATGGGCAACATCTTAAATGATTCATCAAACAGATACCCTTCAGACCTATAATTGATGAAACATTACAGAGAAATTTCAGCATCTCTGATACTGAAACATGCAGGGAGTAGGAATTGCAAGGAATGACTATTTTGGAGAACCATTCCAATTGCTCTGTAATTATTCTCCATTTCCATGATTGTAAGTTTTGGCTGGAACTTTCAAGAACAGATACAGACGCTCCTCTACTTATGAATTTCAACTTATGAACTTTCAGACATACGAACGAAGACGACTGTGAGTCCAAATTGTGTTCATTGGGCTCCCGTTTCCTGTCCGCAACATCATTTTTTTCTGCACACCAATTCTGCCTGGTATGACTTCTGGCCGCTACTCCCGCCACGCAGCAGCATAGCATGCGTACTCCCAGCATCCCAGTTCTTTGTACTTGCGACACCCTTAAAATGATGTCGAATAACAACTTACGAACAGCCATTCAGAACGTAACTCGTTCGTAAGTAGAGGACCGTCTGTACTTTTAATTTAATGACCGAGTTCCATTCCTGCGACTAGGTTGTTAAGCGAATTGGTTGATAAGAGAAGAGCCGCCCCTTACTGATATTTCAAGCATATTGTACTGGTAGTGGGCTTGTGTCAACCATCTTTAGACATTTTAATATCATCTTTGCACCGCTATAACATGTTTAGTATATTTATCAATGTTTATAGTGTAGTATACTGTATACTGTAATAAACAGAATAGAGGAAATCAGCTCTAATATACATTACTTAGGTTTGCATACTGTAAATACAGGTAATCAGAGATTGCTAGTGTAGTGAATACTGAGCAACTGTGGGACCGAGACTGAGACTGAGATGCAATGAGATGTGATGCTTGACACTGAGAGGCCGCGCTGCTGTTTCCATGACCAAAGTTCTCATACAGCGTACAATAGTGACTGGTTGGAGAGCTGGCCGTAAGTCAGGGTGATCGTTTAACGTAATCGTTGTTACGTGAGGAGTGTCTGTACTCAGAACTGAAAGGAGCCTGAGTGGGGTGCATAGCTGAAGCAGTTAAGCAGTTGCAATGGGTATCATAAAAGACAAGGTCTTGGAACTAAATGAGGTCAGGGGAACAACAAAGCAGAGTAAATAAAAATATCAAACCACAAGCAGTACAAGAGAACCAGAGATCAGAAACAGATTACCAGAAATCAGACTGAGTAGGAATAACGAAAACCCAAAACTTAGCAAGATGCATTAATCAGCTAGAGGATGACCTTGCCCCAGCAGCTAACTAATTAAATGGATTTTGTATCGGACGTCACAGCTAACACTGAGATTTTGGATGCAACTTTTTCTTTTTTACTTTTTTTTTTACTCATTGCTGTTACAAATGTAGTTAGGGTTTTGTTCATTGTACTATTTAACACCTTTAGTGTCATTTCACACAAACTGTCCTAAGGGCAGCATTCATAAAGAAGCCAGGTTATGACTCTCTGTGTCCCTACCCTAGACCTAATGTCTGTGATGTGTTATTTATGATAATAATAAGAACAATTATGGACAACTCGTACCTATGAACAGACTGCCATAAATGCTGTCATATTAAATATCTGAGTTAAAAATGATAAAATGGTTCGTAATAACGAACAAATCCAACCCAAGAAGAACTTGGGATAGGACACCTAAGTATCACAGACTGCTGTGCCACAGGAGGAATCAAACAAAGTTGTGAGTAGTGAAGCCTCTGTGCCACCATCAAAGATGACGTGAACCAAAGAATTGTAAAGCTCATACACTGTAATTGTGGGAAATAATGAACACAGTGGATGTGCATATAAGGAGCTTTTAAAAGGGTGTCAGTTTAGTGCGTGCTAAGTATTCCCACCAATGCAGGTGGCCATTGGTCAAAAATAATATCAAATATATTTATAGATATATTTGAATATAAATATAAAATAAAAAACTGTGTAAGAGATGTATGAGCCAAGGGATTTGTCACATTGAGAAAAATAATGGAGGACTCCGAATAGAGCTCTGGGGCACTGCTTTGGAAAGTCTAGAAGGCTCTGAGGAGGAATGTTGCCAGTGGACATCATATAAACAGTGACTAAGGAGGAAACAATCGAACTGAGGGCACCACCAACAACATTCATCTGTAGGCCTATAGTCACATTGTCCATAGAGTGAGAGTGTCTTAATGAAGGTGCATCAAATATGTCATAAGGAGCAGCGACCGTTGTATGAAGCCTCATGATTTTCATGCATATAGCCTTAAGGACTCAGCCTTAAATGTCAGCGTCTCGTATAATAGGAAAGATGCTTCTCGACTTAAACATTCGTTTTGTTCGCATTGTTAAGCAACTTATGTTACTTTCCAGCTACCTGCATTTAATTTATCATGATTGTTCAATACTGTTTGATTTGCTTTTGTAATACGCATATGTAATATTTAAAATAGTAAACAAAAAAAGATGCACAGAAAGATTTTGTCAAATGCAAATTATATCTGGTGAAAACAGGAGGATTACCTTATGTGTTTTATTAACTATAATATGTTTTATTAATAACAACAGCTCATATGTAGGAAGGCTGGTGATATTTGTTGTTTCATTTTAATTTGATAACAAGATGCAAGCAACTCGTGACATTTTTATGTATTCTTGGCAAAATGTTCTGCAACAGAGCAGATGGGAAGGTAAAAACAGCAAAAGAAGATCCCAGGAGATTAAATAGCAAAAAAAAATATATATATAAAATATAAAAATAAAAAAACGTAAAGGAAAATAACATGAGCAATCTAAAAATCATCATAGATGATAAAATACTTCGGACAGTATGATTAATATTTTACACATGACTGAAGATTTCCATTCTGGTTTTATTCTTAGTGTATTTAAACATTTGGTATACATTAACAAAATGTAAAATGGACAGGATATGTTACGCAGTCACAGGTTCAGAATATGATACAGGGTATTTGCTTCTTTTTCAGCAAATATGGGGGTAAACCCAATATAGTGTTTTAACATTGTCTGCATCCGGTTGTAGATGTACAAGCACACGACTGCGTAACTTTATACTTTGTGACAAGGGTTACAGGCTCATAGCGGAATACTTCATAATATCTTTTTTTTAATACATTATTAGAGTTCACTTACAGGGCTATGCATTTATTCATTTAACAATGCATCTATTAATTAACAAAATAATTTTCTAGAATGCAACACTTATAGAAAAACCATCCAGTGTGTAAAACCCTTGCCTTACATTTTCAAAAAGTGATTTAAAGCTGATTTTGTAATGGCAGAGAATTGCATAAAACTGTGTGAAATTGTGCAGATAATAAGTTAAATCTCTCAACATGAAAAGATAATTGCTCTAGAAATTAGCTGTACCTGGGGTTTATTCGTTTGGTCATGGCTAGTTTCTTATATAGTGATGATATGATATTAGAGCTAATTAAATCAGGTCAGAGTTGCTGAAGGTCGGACATTAGTGCTCAGGATCATTGAAATGGTAATTATAAACAGATCAGAAAGTTACGGTCCTTTATTGAGGCTTATTGGATAATTACTATGAGTGTGTATGGTTTAGAGTAATAAAGGATTATCGACTACAGAGTGTATGTCTCAACTGGAGATGACTTGGTGCTTAGAGGAAATAATCTCTACAGCCTTTACAGGAGCAGGGCGGCTGAGGGATCGTGGTCACAGTGAAGCAGGACTATGTTAATTCTCACCCTCATTCTGTGGTTTTCCAAACCTGTATTCATTCAGCTCACTGAGTAATTGAGAAGGTCCTGTTCTCTTTGCCGCACTCGTGCATCGTTTTAGATAAAAGCATCTACCAAATAAAGTAAATACAATGCAACATCTTTTTCATAACCTCTTATTGATTCGTGCATTTTTAAAGGCATGCTGGGAAGACACAAGTATGTGGTGAAGTATGTCTTGTGCAATGTATCATATGGCATGAAACAAATGCTTTTTAGCTGCCCGACATTGAACTTTGAAAAGCATTCTTGCAGTTTATTAATACCGAGATGTACTGGCACGTTGATTTTGAATGATGTGATAAAATGATTTTTGTATATATTTCTATTGGTTTTTATCATCTGCCCCGTTTAAATCCACACACCTAACAGTGGTAAGATTAAAGAGCATTAAACATATCATTAAACATATTAACAGAATGTTTAGCAATTTCAAATGCTTAAAAAATGCATATACATTTTTAATATTATAGTTCAACAAACGTCAACAGGATGCCTCATGGCAGACACTCAGAGCTGTAATGGACCGTATAGTTCTGTGTACTGCTCCTATACTATTGTTTAATGAGGAGGAAAATCCAAAATCCAAATTTTGGACCACAGCCCAGCTTTGGAAGATAGGGGAGGGCCAATATAATGAGAAAATCTGTTTCCTCTGGGACTGGGTGTTTTCCCCGGTGCTGTTTTGTTTTTTATAGCTGGTTGTTGGGGTTGGGGTTGGGGTTGGGGTTGGGGTTGGGGCGAGGTCACCTCATAATTACTGAACAGTGAGCAGTGGGTGCCTAGGCTTTATTTAACGGCAGATACGAAGCTGGCACTCAACTGAAACGCATAAACAAATCTGCCAAGACGAGGTTCGTTTTAGGGAAAACTCATTCCCTCATTTGTTCCTTATGGTAACACCGACCCCTGAAATACCATCACTGGTTTAGTGCCTTGTGCCTGGCTAATACTATTTTTGCATCTATAATGCTGACAAAAAGCTGACAGTTGACAAAAATGCCTCCGGTGGATTGTCACTCAGTGACAGTAACTACAGCGACGCAATAAAAGATTCAATAATCTTCAAGGAACAAGCCAAAGTAACAAGAGAAGACCTACAGTACAAATGTAAGCATTGACGGGTTGGATTTAATTCTCTAAATGCATCTAGTTCCGAAAAGTGATGTTTATTACATTTAGCTAGCATTAAATCACTGCTCAACAATTACGCCTCAAAACATGGTAATAGTTATATTTTTTTGTTATATCCATTTTAGTATATATTTTACTTTTTAAACACAACGTACAAATGTCTACAATAAGCAACACAATGAAATCGCAAAGCACAAGTCTGAGATCTTTGGCTTAACTTGGGGGCCAGTAGGGAACCAGCACAATCTGGTCATTGGACAGAGATGTGAGGACCCCATGTGGACCTTCTGGAATGGAGAAGGCACTAATCCTGATTGTTGGATAATGATGTTGGACTGTGGTCCTAGGAAGCGAAAAGGCCTGCCAAGCACAGCCAGGGAAACCCTAAAGGAATTCCGACGAGGACCTGTCAAGAGACGGAAGCTGGGAACGCGGGGTGCAGGAACAGCCTGTCAGGGAAGAGGAAGAGGGGGGTGATTTCCACAATTCCTTCAAAAAAATCATCACCTCTCAAAACGTCCTCTCGCGTGAAAGGAGCACTAAATGGCTAGCCGTGTTACATGCGTACTCTCTTCATTTTTTTTTTTCAAATCCGAGGGTACTTTGGAAGAGGGCTATTGGTGTTGGGCATTGATTGTGAGATGGTAAGAGGAAAGTCTTGGAACGGGGCCTGTGAGAGGCAAGGCCATGGCCGACGTGGAAGAAGTGGACTACAAGGCAGAGGGGGCTGTGTGGCTGAGGCATTGGCAGTACCCGCTTTCGTCAGAGAAGTGGATGCATGTATATGTGGGTAAACGCTGCGGCTACAGGATGTCAACCAGCAGAGGTACACCGATCGAGAGCAAGTGCCGATACACGTAGGGATGAGGCAGAGCCCTTGGAGGAACTTCCAGTGAAGCAGTTGGAGGGAGTCTACTTAACTTCACCTGTTGTGCGACTCGACGGAAACGTGACAGAGAGCTATCTGCAAGGGAGGGGGGAGGCAGGAAGACAACCAAGCCAGGAGACGAAAAAGAGCAAGAGACACTGCGTCACTCAGATAAGCAACGACCGGAGCCTCCTGTCCCGTGTGAATGTGTGCTTGCGTGATTGACGTACGACTCCGACTGTAGCCATAGCTGGCAAAAACCCCACATTCCCACACAAGTCGGTGTGGATGCGAGAGCGGTCCTCGAACAAAAGCGGGCCGGCCCGAACATACCGTCAGGGAGGATAGATGGGACAACAGAGAAGTAGACGACAGAAAAGGAGAAGGCTACACTGAATGGGTCAATTAGTAGAAGCCCACAGCTAGCGTTAGCGATGGGATGACACAGGATTCCGAGCTGTCAAAATGTAACAAGCGGTAATTGTTTCTAAATATTGCAGAGCACAGCAGCAAGGAAGTTTTACATGTTGGATCGTCAAACAAACCAAGCCGGCTAAATGCTGAACAGAAGATCATTTTATTTCTTTTCATTTGCCGAATAAGAGATGAAACTGAAAGCAATACGATTTTTTTCTTGATAACTAAGTATTAATTTCTAAAGGGTGTTTTATACTTTGCTGCAGAGAATAAAAATGCATTTTAACTTCATTAAAAAAAAATTCTTATTAGTTACGTCAGTTAACTTTGATCAAGTTAATGAGAGTCGTACAATATTTGAATGCAGTAATCTGGGAAAAATTTGACTAACATCTTTGTCTTTACATTTTACTAAGCAGTTTAAAGGAGCTCTTAAATGAAAGGTTAGTTGGGACATTGTCTTTGTACCCTTCAATAAGGTAAATTAACCTTAATTACTCCAGTAAATAACTGACTCCATAAATGTGTAAAATCTGAGTTTTCTAAGTCACCTTGGAGAATAAAATCACAATGTAGAAAAAAGTAATGTTTCATTAACTTTGATATTTTCTTTCAGGATATAATGCCACATGAAATCTGTATTTTTCAGGAGTAGATTTAGTGTTGACAAATGTTTTTATAGTGAATATCTGCATGAGTTCTGGTTGTAAATCACTGAGTGTGGGATTATTGAGGCGAAACTGAAGGGCACTACAATGATTAAAGAAGATTTTCACCTAAACTGTTTATACTGAAGTTGCAATGCAGAGAATCTATGATTCCAGGTGACTGTGTACAGTTGATATTCAATAAAATATATCTGCTCATTAGGTATAATTATAAAGGTACAGAAGACAGTACTTTTTAAATTTTGGATATTTATTTAATATATTAATTCTAAGATGAGTGCATACTTTGCCTGATGGCTTTATTTTATTCATCTCTCAGTGCCTTCTGTTGATTAAGCCGTCTCAGTTTTAAAATGCTGTGATACACGTGGATGTATTTAAACACTCCAAAGCACCTTTGTTTGCTGAGAAGTCCTCCAACTGGCTGTTTTACTTTATTGATAAATATCAGTTGAATTATGTTGTCATTTGATAGTTTCATGATTAAGTTATGCTCCTTTCAATTAGAAATTTGTAACTGCCAGTTGCGGTAGCAGACATGAAAACTACATCAAGGGATAAAATTTTCACCAAAGACATTGTCCTGGAAAGAATTACGTGAAACATATTCTTAAATTTTTCAGAATGACTTGCTTGGCAAATAAGTGGTGATTGGAAAGAACCTGAATACAGCTGTAGAACTCTATGTTCAATAAAAGAGAAAAGAATCTTTTTGACTAATTGAAGAGCTGACGTTACCAAGGGGCAGAAATGTCACGATTCGCTCCTCTGTGACTTGGGAACAGTAGGTATTATGACGGAAGGCTCCGAAGAATAGGAGGTCACTGGCCCAAGTTCTTCTCCTGCCAAATTACTGATTCTTGCTGGGGAGCTGAAAGGCACAGTGGAATGCGTTCAGCTTGCGCCCGACTCAGGCAGTGAGGGAGGGATGTCTTAAGGGACCAGCTTTACCGATCACATCACAGGAAGCTACACTTACGTATTCACATGGCGGGTGCAGATCAGTCTCTATACAAAGCCATTTACAAAAATATTGCATATAAATATAATGCATATGGATACTGAATTTTCTAGTAAGTTTTTTTTATTCATGATAATATATTTAAAACCAGGCAGAATTGCTTAAAGCCAATAACACAACTTTCATTTTACACTTTTACACAATTTTAATATTACTCATTGACATTCGTTAAAATGGTAATATCTCTGAGATGCCCCCCTCAAAAAAAACTGATCTGAAGATGAATGGATGGACACTGGTAGTGTAAAATTTGTATAACATTTTGCTTTTTTCCATCAAATGTAAAAGGCGGTTTAATAGGCTGGTGTTAAATCGGGATATTTAAGGCAAGGAAGGGAGCCACTTGTACTACTTTATTGCTGCAATAAGGAGCTGCCACGCATCAGTAAGACCTCCTGCAATATGAGTAGGAAAGGTTTTTCACAAAATGGTTTCAGGAGCCATTGTACTGTCAGATTCTCTAGCTTTGTGGCCTAGTTCTACAATATATGACCCTAGTGGAAATAAGTGAGAGAATATATATTTTTTGCTATTACTTTGGGAGATAAAACTAATTCTCTGCAACACATGATGTACTAATATACTAATTTGATCTGATAGTATGATAAGATACACTATGTACTATGTACTATGATGAAATGGTGTACTGAAGTATTAATGTTTTTCTTGCTCAAAACATTTTCCACGATCTCACAGAAAGCTCTGATTGATATAAAAATAGATCTCTGTATGATCTTGGAGAAGTATCTTAGGATACATCAAGTACATAGTCTTGAGTACTCACGTATTCAACATTATTTATAAATAATTTATTTATTAATGTATTTTGTTTCCTTCTCCATTACCCATTTGAGGGACAGAAATAAGGTTTTATCAGTTTGATCATTAATAAATACAATATCATACAACCAAATGCAACTTCGTTTTTAGCTATGATACAGGAAAGAAAATTGAATTTCACTGCGGCATTATCATTTGAGAAAATAATTATTTGTTTTTATTTTCAATCCCAATTTCTCGTTCAATACCAATAAAATCGAAACCAAAAAATGTAGCTATGTTGCTTATTTGTCTTCCGCAAACGAGCATGATAAATGGTCTAAGAATATTACAGAGATAAGTTGCAGTATATTGTGACATCACCTTCTCTGAGAGGGCCACCCCATGTTTGTGTCTTCCATGAAATTATGTGAATCACAGTAGTTCCTTACCACAAATGGCCTAAATGAAGAATGTTACCCCTGTTTATCTCACACGGGGGAAAAAGCTCTACATAGCTGATTAACAGTGGCGGTAAAATGCAGCACGACTGACTGCCACCAACGGGTTGGGCGCACCACGGCCGCTCATACGGCTCGTACTTAACGCTTCTGCATGAGTGAGATTAAGACCAGTGTGAAGCAAACCAGAAGCATTTATCCATTAAAAATGTATCCATTTAAGTTTCAATTAAAACTGAGCTACCAACATGCAGCTTTTTTTTTTTGCTCATATGAGCTACAGAAAGATAAGAAGGTAAATTAATCAGCATTTCCTGGAATGATACAAACACAAAAGGGGGACAAAGCAAAACAAAAGAGCCTCTCGGTTGAGCATTTTTTGCCGGATGCTGTGATTGAGATGCAAGACTGGTCTGAAGCTGCAAAATGAGGAAGCCTCAATAATTCAGGACTGCACATTACGCGTTACATGCACATCATGGACAGTCTGTTTCATTTCGATGTATTTCCTCATTCTGTCATTCATCAGTCGAACATATAACTCAATGTTCACGCCGCGAAAGCAGAACAATGCACTGTATGTATGTATACATGGACATTCTGAACTACTTACAAACGAACTACAAATCTTAGTCTTTTGTTACTCAAACTCACTTTGTCTTGATTCGTTGTGCGTGTGAAATAACGCATCACATTTAGGAAATTTTTGAGCTGAATTACACTTTCTTTCAGGCGGAGGAGTTAAAGCACATTATTGTTGTTTATTTCTCGAGTTCATTGGTTCAGGATTTCGTTTAGGTTTTATCTTGACATCATTTAAATGCAAATGCGATGGCAAGATTAACTTAGACTTCTTCAGAAAGTGGAGGCTAATTTGAAACAGGAATTTTCTTGTCGGGTATTGCAATACATGACTTTATGACAGGGTTTTTTGTCCATCTGCATTGTCCCTAATTATAGTATGTTGTGTATAGGTACCCAAATCTTTGAAATGTATATTTCTGTGTCATGATCTCAGGGTTGCCAACTCTCACACATCTGGCGTGACTCTCACGCTTTCAGACTCCCACGTTCATGCAAGAAATCTATATTATTATAAACCTAAAAATAGGTACATCAAAAGTGTTGGGGTAGTTTGCAAACCCTACAGACTATTTAGAAGGTAATAAAACTGTACATACATGTAAATGCTTGTGCAGACTGGACTTGAATTTAAAATCTCACGCCCGCCAGCCAACTAAAGTAGACAACCGTGTGATCTTGTGCAATTTACTTTTTTAAGTTTTCTAATTATACTGGATATGTCTGTCCTGAATGTATAATAATACCTTGTGTGCACTAAAATTATCCCCTGCTTCGTATATTTCTCAACATGTTCTTTTGTCTGTTGTCCTGTACTGGCATCTATATGCTTTTATCTTGGAGTATTAGCTTATTGAAGCTAGTATTGCATTCATTGCTGTAGTATAGTCAGTACTGTATTCATCTGCTTATGACAAACACTGCTTATCATATGTGCAATATTTTACTCTTCATCTCTGTAATTACAAATGAGTGTATGTCTGAATGCACCATGTTACAATTAACCTTTAATTTATGATTTATTTTTAAACTCTGCTGTATTGCAGTGGTTAGAAGGACATCTAGAGGTTCAGTCTTTGATTGCAGTCACCTGTCAAGCCCCCACCCTCGCCTCCCCCTCCCACACTTTTCAACATTAGTATTATTATTTCTTTCTATTTTATTATTAGCTGTATTATTGTTATTATTATTATTATTGTTATAAAAATGACAGTATCTCAAACTTTTTAAAGTTGATTCTTTATGTCTTATTCTAAAATCTTTTTTCCTTAAAAGCTTCACGTCTCAATCAGTTCTTCCATTAAGCATGAAATACATAATCATGAACAATATATACATGTTAAATGTTCATTATCAGTTTTGTAAGAAACAGCTCTGTATTGTGTGGATGCAATTAACTAAACAACAATATTGCATAACAGAATGCAGGAAATCATTTAACTAAGTAAAATAAAGTTTTTTTTTTAAAAAAATATCAATTGTACAAGAAAAAGTCAAATCAATATAGACAAGATAAATATTAAAAACCATAAAATGTCATCAGGGATGGGAAGTTAATATGTGCACAGTGGTTACAATTGATTGTTTACTTAATACGTTTAATGGGACTTTTTACTTCCTGTCTTGTATGTATGGCGACATTCTCACACTTGTTCTGTCTCCAAGGCTACCACGTCCACAGTGCAGTGATTTAATCACTTTTTCCCCTCACAGTCGTGATAACAATGTTAATGTCATGGGGGTGGGGGGTGTTTAACCCCCAGACCTTTACATACCATGGAGGGAAGACACACATGGGATGTGGGACATTTATGGGAAAAGTAAAAGCATCTCGGCAGGCAGCAATGCAGGGAGAGCAGGGAACTCCAGGCTGGGGATTTTATCCGAGTGTGCAGTCTATACTGGACCAGGAACCAAAGAGCCTGAAGAGTGCGACATCAATCAGGTTCAGTCCAACTCTGGACAGTGCTAAGCCTGGGAAAACATACGGCATTTCTAATTGCTGCTACCATGGTATGAGACAGCCAATGCCAAAAAAAAAAAAGATTTTTTTTTTCGTGCCAAATTCTGCTTTCTTACAGGAGTTGGAGCGTGTCGTCATTGTTGGCTAGTCCATTTGCCTGGGATTTCATTTAAGTTTTATCGCAATGTGCCCATAAATGCATATGCATAAATACAGTGACAGGATTAACTCTGTGTGTGTATGTGCGATTGTGTGTGTGTG
>JAODKC010000137.1:4275741-4294669 GCA_026777985.1 Mormyrops attenuatus
AAGGCCAGAACTAGTTTATGCATTTTTGTTCCTGTGAGCTGATGGACATTGCCAGATCCTCTCAAGAAGGATGACAGTAGAGACAGAGAGAGGCAGGAGGGACATTCTGAAGTATCCTAGTGACTGCTGTACAGGGTGAATTATCATTTATACTAAGATGTCAGAAACTGACAATCTTGCTAAGAGTTATTTGTTCACAATGATATTTACTGCACACAAAACAATTAGGATTATCATCCTACATACAAACATACCTGCACGTGGTTGCAAATAAGCCTAAATGTAATTTTAATCTCTCTTTGATGCTTTTAAGCTTTACAATACGGGCAATGTATTACATTTTCACAAGCTGGTGTTGAAAAATATTTGTATATTCTGTTCCAAAAAAAAAAGATTTTGGTTCAAATCTCTTTCATACTTTGTTGGACGGGGAAAAAAAGAAAAGTGTTGTGCCAGTGTTATCCAACACAAGCCGTAGTGCCTAGCTGAGTATGATTGCTACATACCACTCTAAGTGCGATTAAGCTTCCTTTAGTGCACCGATGACATCACCAATGGCTCAGAGCCGGAGCTACTGAGGGGCATTAGAATGCATTTCATGCTTGACTTACTCAAAACTGCAGAACTGAAATTTACACCTTATTTGATGTCCTCCTACCCGCTGTTAATTGGTAAAGGGATCTCTGACCCTTTTGATCCCCTGCACAATCCCCTAAATGGCCAAGTCTGCTAAATTGTCCTGTGGAAGACACTCAGCAGTTGCCCGGTAATGTGAAGTCTCTCTTCTTTTCCTCCTCTATTCCTTTTCTGGATTTTCTCGCCTTTGGTTTATGTCCAAGCTGCACAGAAATAAGAGATGACAGTTGTTACAGATATGCTGGTTTAATTACTTGTCAGCTTATAGCCGATATCTCGGCCAGCCAATGCCGAAGCTTAACTTTTTTTTTTTTTTTAGTAGCTTAAAGCATGACCAGCCTGCAGTGCCTCAGTATTTAACCATAAAACCCAAGAAATCTGGAAGATAAAAAAAAAAACACGAGCGGCTTTTCTAATTTTATGGGGTAGAGTGGGCAGTTTTCTGTCACCGTAGGAACTGGCTTTCTCTTCCGGTGCCTTCCGTGTGATAACGTGGAAGAGCGCGATGGACAGAAGGAGCCACGCGGAGAGCGAAATTACATCACGCGAAGGCTCGTGTCGGTGCAGCGCCGAGTGGCTCAGCCGTGGCGGCTCTTGTGTCCTGCATTTGTTGCTGTTGTCACTTTTAAGTCTGTTTTACAAATTGATATTCTAAGCCATTTATTCGACAAAAAAGGAGCAACTCTGTTTTCGGAATCCATTTAAGAGTATTCGGCGCGGCACAACTGCACCCGAGCCCCCTGTCAACGCCTGTGTCAGCCATAGTCGTCTTGTCGTAGCAAGCAAATAGGAAAACATCACAAGCGCAAAACGGCTCGTAATGACGCTACTTAGTTCATTTATACCTAAATGAAAGGCAAACCTGTGTTTTGTTTCCCCTCTCATGTAGCAAATTCAGTAAAACCGAATGATTTTGACTTTCTAATTAGCGATGTTTGTTCTGAACAACAAAGGGTGGCAAGTGGCTCTCTGCATCTTTAGCTCCAAATGTTATTATATATAACATTTGAAGTCAAAACATAAAATCGGGCTCTCATATATTTCATGCATTTGTGGCTCTGCTGATACCTTGATCTCATTATTCATATGGCTGTAATTAATATTCCTGGGTATGCAGTTCGTTTTCATTTATTCCTAGAAATAAAGGATAAAGAAATAAGAAAATGGAATATATGTTTAGACTCAGTGGAGTAAACTGATTACATCTGTAAGAGTGTAATATATGTAAGTTTGACCCATTTTTGTATTGCTTCAATTATCTAGTTTTCAGACAAATGCATTTGAAGGGTAGTAATTTTACGCCTCCTCGAAATTATTGCCAGTTAAATTTATTTCGTGAGGAACAAATGTTTAGAAGTAGGACAATGGCGGCGGAGCATTCGTTGTTGGACATTTACCTGCAGAGGGGTGTGGCTTTTGCTTTTCGTTTGTTTCACACAGACTTTCTGTTGAGGTGAAGCAGATTATCGGCTAATAGAGTTTAGACACTGTGCTGTTTCAAGAGATGAGAAACAGAGCACAATGGATTTCTAAGACCCGTGGAGGGAAAAAAACTCTCTGGCAGCAAGAAAAACCTGAAGATACCTGTCCCGCACCTTCTGGTGTCGTCTTCTGACGGTTAGGAGCAAAAAGGAAGGATAGGGGAATTAACACTCATATAATTTATCTGTGCCCTCATGATGTGTCGTCTTTTTCAGTCTGCACTGGCGGGATAGGAACAGGGGCCCCGAGGCAAGAATATCTTTGTGTGACACCATCACCATGCAAAAGCAATAAGCAGAGAGCTCTCTGCTCATAAGCCTGTCTGAATTACAAGTGGTAAGCAGAAAGTGTTCAAACCAGCACATTGTCCTAACAGCCTGGCAAGGTAAGCATTTCACAGCATCTAATTTGGTCATACATTAGAATATCACATAAAATAGACCACCACTATTTCACTTCTTTTTTACACCATTTTATACTTTTACATATGTTGGTTAAGGGGTGTGGCTAAGGCCTTAAAATCTATCCGGTTTATCATCGGTTAACATACTGTGTTAAATTTTACTATTAATAACTTAGTGGCTCTGTCCAGTTGATGGACTATTCTACACGTGTAGCCTGTGACAGGGGCAAAATTCTAGCTGGGTATAGACTGCGCTGATTTCCACTGTGAAACATGTTACTATGCTGCTATATGAGGTTGACAGCAGTGGCATAAATTCAGCAGGAATGCAGTGATTAAATGGCATTATGATTGTATTGCAACAGTGAAACAAAAATACTCATTGTAATACTATAAAACACGTCTACATTAAATGAGCGATTTTGCACTGCAAAGCAGATGGATTGAAGTCTGATGCCCATTGCTGAAAGCAATTAGGTGTTTTATATCAAATTATATTGAAAAAAGTGTCATAGGTACAGAGTCATTATTCTTTATGAAGAAATTATGTTTTTACTGATTCTGTAATTATGGTAATCATGCACAATTCACGTGTATAATTATCATGGAGCTGTGCTGGAGCATGTGCCAGGGAAGACAGTGAATTTGTTGTCCCCTGGAGTGTGGCTGATTGTGGTGTTAACATCCTAGGTGATGTTTTCAGAGAAAGACAGGCAAAGATGACTATTCGCTATTTCCTTTGGCGAAGATTACCCATTTAGACACCCCGCACAGAACGAGTTAGAGAATTGATTTATTTTTGAGTAATTTGACACTGTGGAAGGAAATTTCCACAGTGAGCCGTCATGACTTTTAGCCTGAGGATGGAAGCTCTGTGGCGCGGCTTGTTATAACCCTCAGTGCTTGTCTGCTCTTGACATTTGTAATCCTGGAAACAGTGCGATACATGTAAAAGCAAAATGGCTGTGGTCCTTCTTTGTTTCTAAGAACATTAATATGTTCTTAATCACTTTTGGAAATAAGATGTAAAACAATTGGCTAATCTGTTTAAAATATTATGGAAATATTCATGATTCATCCCATTTTTTTCCATTCTTAGCTTTTGGCTTAGGTGTCAGAAAGTATTCCAAAGTCTTTTTAATCACTTTATGCTTTTACTAATTATTTGTGGAGGTGTTGGGTAACTATTATTATTATTATTATTATTATTATTAATAATAATAATAATAATAATAATAATAATAATCATCATCATCATCATCATCATCATAAAACATCCACTGACATGACTGGTTGATTTTTTCATATGTATTTTTATCTACAAGGGCATCAAAAAGCAGATTTACTGTGAGCTCAAGCTAAAGATCCATGGTATGTTGTCTCAATATTTTTCTCAAAAAATATCATCCTCTAATCGTACATTCAGTACAATAGCAGGGTTGCACTATTTCCATACAGAAATATAATAAAGATATGCTTAAACAGGTGTTTCAGGGCAATTTCCACCTGTAAAAAACTATGTAGTGAGTAATCAAATTTAGTTACAATATTATGCAATGCTACATTTTTGCTGTATCATGGAAATCACGCGAGCTGTTTGATAAACATCCGTTCACCTTAGTTGCTGTGTGAGGACAGAAGACCCCACGACATCATCATCTTCCCGTTTCTGGAATCAGGCAGAATTATTAGGGGAGGAAAGCTAAATTTAATGACTCTCACTGAGTGTAGTACCTTTTGTTTCCAACAGGGCATCACTGTTCTTATTATGTTGAAATAGGCATTGCAAATAAGTCCCACTTCTGTCTTCAGTAAAACAGTTTTTATGCTCGATAAAGTGAAACTGGGAGTTTGGAGGTTCTTGCATAGCTGGATAAAATGTAAAAAAAATTTCAGGTTTATCATTTGTAAGTGTGATGTTTGTTACAACTATATGTAGATGCCAGTTCTTAGATAAATACTTGTAGATGCCTTTTCAGTCCAGTGTTCCATTATTGTTATTACTATTATTTTCATATTTAAGGAGAAATCTGAGCTCATCCGTTACTCATGACTTCTACAGCACATATTGCAAAACAGTCGTATGGGAACAATCTGTTCATTTTTCAGTCAGCACATGTTGGATTTTTTAGTATGTGATGCAACTTTTTCTCTCGCACATGCAATATTAAATGGAATGGGGTTCTTTGTTTGTTTGTTTTCTTTAGCAGAATTTTGGCAAATGAAAAAGGAACAGGCCGTACCGTGTGGAAAATCTAAATAAGATTGTCAACGAAGCTATTACGTGATTTAAGCTGCAAAAAATGTTAAAAATAGTACATACTCCCTGCAAAGTGTATCACAGTAAACAACAATTTAAGAACAGCAAATATTCAATTACTGTTTCGTCCATCCACCTGCCATAAAATTGTCCAGAACAGGGTCACAGTTAGCCTGCAGTCTATTCCAGGAACACTAGGGCACTGCGTGACATGCCAGTCCAGCACAGGGCACAAATCTATCACTATATTCCTTTACCATTGTGCCATCACTATATCTCTTTTATTATAGGTTCACAATATACTCTGGTCTATAGGTGTTAAAAATCTGATCTGGTTCCCCAATACCAATTATTTCTAAGGCTACTGGAATCTATGAAATTCATTGCACTCCTACAACTTCCTCGACATGGGTTGTTTTCTGTAGTCTTTGGAATTTCCCGTCCCTACAGTATAAATGCGAAATCGTTAAATATTCATGTACGCAATGACTCATGAATAGTTTCGTTCATGTCGTGATATAACTTTTTCCCACCGAGGTTAATAAAAACTCGCCAGACTCAGAACGAAATATAATGTGACAAATTTAGGTATATATTTGCTTCATTTTATTGTTATTTTTTCTAGATCACCAGAATAACAAAACACATGAGACAAGGATGTATAATATTTCTGGCCAAGGGCTTGCTTTGGATCTTCAAGAACTAACTTTGTAATTCAGAGACTGAGAGAGATCTCATGGGGATACTGGACATCTGTATTTATGCTCATTGGATGCTTATTTTTAGCACTTATTTTAACCTGGAATGGCTTAATGCTTCATTAGGCTCCCAGCATTGCATCGCCGTAAAATCTGCCATTTGGAAGTAACATTTAAGCATAGCTACTGAGACGCCAATCATTTAAAATGTATAAGGCATTAATAATATGCATTCAAGTAACTGATTATGCGTTAAAGCTAAAACTGTCTCTTTGTAAAGACTCACAAGTTATGCTAGGGTCCCGCAGATGGATTAGGTGAGTGTCCGTACGTTAAACCAAGCACATTTGAAGACTCACTTCAACATCTTCAGTTGTCTTCAACCACTTTTGAAATACTCAAAATCTGTGTTTGCTACTGTAATTAGTCAGTGATGAGCCTTCATATTTGCAAATTGAAATGTTGCTTTTATATTCCTGTTATTTCATGTTATTTATTTTTTTTCCATTTAATTTTTACTCTCATTTTTACACGCATAATATTTTGTCACAATGTGGACCCTGAGCTCCACAATTTCGTCACTCTACAGTATATACTTGCATACGGCTGAGATGACAATAAAAGTTTACTTTGACCTTTGACCTGATTTGGTGATTTATGTAATAAACAAATCATCAAAGTTGATCTTTTTAGTATCAGAACATGTTAAATACATCTTAGCGCCCAAGTGAATCACCCAGTTAATTGACCAATGGCTCCATCACAACTAGTAAAGAAGCGATTAAATACAACACCAGCATAGACCGTAGGACACTGGGTGCTGCAGAAATGTATGTTTTGTCATGTATGCAAAACTCAGCAAAAGTTGAAAAGTACTCTTAGGACATCAAGGTCTACATATGTGACAGGTTGCTTAAAGGCCACTTCTTCCCAGTAACGATGAGTTCATTTTTCACAGTAATGTATAAACTAAAGGAGAATGTTTCTCCAAAACATCTCAGCATGCTCTTGCAAACAGGAAAGCTGTAACAGGGATTCAATACTCTGTTTAGGTCCAACATATATATTTTAAAAGTCATTTCATGCAGACAAAAGTAGCCAAGCACAAAAAACCCTCCACAAATTTGAACTGAGCTTAGCTACCACTTGCTGATAAGAGTGCATCTAAGCAGCATAGCGTGGTATAATATATTATTAACTGATGCAAATAGGGGAATAGTTAATAGGTAGAGTGCACCAGGGGAGTGTGGCTAGATGTTGCACGTGTGTTTTTCTTGCTGTTTCTCGGAAGTGTTGGCGATAGGTAGGCGTGCAGGGAGGTTCAGTGAGGGAGCCCGTTCTGCTAGCTCATTCAGCACGGGCAGCTGTCAGGGCAGCATGATAAATGGATGGCTCTGGTGGTCATGGTGTTTATTTAGACCTCTTGTTTCTGACACAGCTCTGCACAAAAACTAGCACTGAAGTGTCTGGTATTAAAACACAACATAACCTGACAGTGATCGGCCCGCGGGACTTTGACACAGAAGGCTGTATTGTTCCGCTACTTGGAAGCGGACGAGGGGCCTTGGATGGGCTGCGTTGCGAACCAAAGCGGCCGACAGCGGAAGGCTTTCCAGTACATTAGAAGGATATGTAAAGGCCTGACCGCCCCTTAGATTAATATTACCACTCAGAAGGCCATATGGGAAAGGAGGAATCTTTATCCTCTGTTAGTGTCTGGTTATATTGTTAGGAATTCCATTTGAGGACAGACAAATGTGAATAAGTTACCGCTAAAGCCTGCAGCTGTTTACTCTTCGTGCTTGCCTGCTTCTCTAAATAACAAACGATAACGTTGTGCGTCTTACTTTCGGCTACATATTCCTACGTTTCCATGTGGACAAGAATTCTTTTTTTTTGTAATGATTTTTGTCGAGCATTTAAAAACGGCTTAAATTAAAGGAACCCTTCCATCTTGATGCTAAGATCTTGTTATTTGTGTTTTATTCATGAAATGTCAAGGATTATTGGCTGCTGCAATCATTTGTGATTGAGAAGTATAGTTTAACATACGTAAAAGACCACCAGCAGATAGTTTTAACATAATATATTGTAAGCGCAAATTCAAGATTATTAAATATGTGGTTATCATCACACATTTGGCTTGCAGAATGCAAGAGACTGGTTTTAATAAAATACTTTTTATCAAAGACGTAAGTCATAATTGGTCTACATTTTACGGTGAGGGACATCATTCTTTTGCACAGTTACTGAATTATTCCCGAGTCATTTAAACGAAATCTATAAGAATGGGATATTTGTTTTTCTTTTTGACTTATGATAGAATGAAATTGAGAGCAGAAAATTGAGAGCAGTGGTGTCCTGGATTTAAGTCCTCCGGTCTCAAGTGGGCATGTCACAAAACCAACACAGTTTGGCAGCAGGCTGGCAATCTTTGCTCATTTGAGGCCCAAAACTTAATGAGCATGAATAATGAATAATACTCTCTACATGGTGCTGCTGGAAAGGGCTGCCAGTTTATTAGGACGGGGCTTTGTTTTACAGGCCCATCGACTTCTTTTGAGAAAATTAAAATAATAGCCGTCGCCTAATACATATGTTCATTTGTCTAACATGTATAAAAAACGGATCAAATACCAGCAAGGAAATTCCGCAGAATACAATTATGAAAACAGTAATAATAATAGATTACTAAATATTAGCTAAGTGGTGTAATGACCTATGATAGCAATAGCTGTGGTTAATGACTTTCTTTATAATTATAACAAATACATTCCCTGCTCTTCACAATAGTTAATTATTCTGTAATAGTTGCTGGCAGTTAATAGCATTTTTCCTGGTACTGCTTTGTTCCGTATACCGCAATGGGCAGTCACATGTCGAACATATATAATATTTACTGGCCAACGAATACTTTGTTGGGGGGTATTTAATTAAACTTTCAAAATGTCTCCCCTACCTCTTCGCATAAATGCCAGTCGAGTTTTCAAAACAAAGGGAGGGCTGATAATAACAAACAATGGTGGGAACAAACACATATCAAATTGGTTTGTAAATGAGAAATTCTAGATACTGGTAATGACAAGGAGGTCTTTCGTAGCTGCCACTCCCACAAAATGCAATATAGTACATTTCACTGCACATTATGGCTCTTTTTGAAGATATATGTAAACTAGATAGGAACTGATAAAGTGTGCCTAAGTGTGTATAGATGTATTTTGCATATATACAGACTAGCATTTGTAGTCATGCTAGCTGCATCCAGCTTGCAGTGGATATCCGCCCATACTCCTTGTTAGCCGCTCCTGCTGGCCTCACTGTAGTCTGTAGGGATACTCTATATCCCTGCCTCTCTCTCTAGCTCTCAGCAATGCTGCCTTTTCTCGTTTATTTTAGGAGTAAACCCCACTTTATTTACTCCAGAGAAATTTATTGGCGCATCCTTCGGCATGGGACATTATCTGTACAGAGCGTTGATCTTCTGGCATGACTTGTCAAGTGGGATCACTGATATAAGGCACTGCGAAAGCCGGGGTTAAGGAACTAATGCTCTACTCAGCTGGAAGATGTGAAACACGAAGCGAGTACTGCTGGAAATCAAACAGTGGACTGAAGAAGATGAAAGACAGTGCACAGAAGGGGCCGTGTAACCTACCATGTGCCTCGCCAGATGTATTTTGTGTGAATGGACAGCAAGATGACCATTCAAGACCATCAGATAACCAGTTGATAGGTCTGTGCAGGATTGAATCATAATGGAAAATAGCAATGCCGTATTTTAACATGTTTTATAAGTATTTTAGCATTTGTTATGTTTCCCTAATTATATGGACTCTTTATCTTTAAGTGTCCATTAACTTGTAACATCCACACCCACTGGTACAAATTATAAGCAGACAAATAGAAAAAGTTATTATCTGATGGTGCTTGAATATTGAGAACAGGGGGGGCCCACTCACAAAGTCACTTTACGGTCCCCCCCAGCCCTAGTATAGTGACTTTTTGTGGCCAACAGGGGGCCCCAAAGTTCAGGGGCCTCAAACAAATGCGTAGTTTGAGTGATGGTAAACACCGGCACTGGCTTCATCCATGTTGGTAAAAGTCACACATCGAGTGAAGGACAAGCTATACATTTACAAAAGTCTAACGGCACCATTTTTGTGCCACAAAGTCTTACAAACACCACACTTGAGTTCTGGGCATTTCTGCCTCCTGTTTGATTGCTAACATATTTCAGAAACAGTGGGCTGAATCGGTTGAGGAGATCCCTCAGTGGTCAAATGTCTGCCGTCAGGTAGATCATGAAAAAGTAATTAGTTTTCCTCCCCTCTTCTTTCACTGTCAGACATCATCACGTCATAAACACGGATGCTTCTTGTGCAGGATATTGCTCTATCCAGGCTTTACCTACTTCCTGTCTCTGGCCATATGGTTCTGTGATTTGTGTCTGTAAAATCACAACAGTTACTGCTTGTTTACAGAAGTCTGATACATCCCCAGTTGTGTAACATGTTTTTAGTCCATAGATAATACATGAACTTGTTCATTTTAAAGGATGTGGCTATATGCATGGTGGAATAACTACGGAGCCAAAGTGACAGGACCATCTGCCAAACATTATTGACATGAAGGCATGGCCCCACTCAACATTGTGCCATCTCCTCTGGAGGATCCTGTTCGCTCATCATTGCTAATCCTAAATATTAATAATTTGTTGACCTCAACGTCTTTAGGAACCACTGAGGCAGAAATGTCTTACCCTTCCGAATGGTGTATGCAGATGCCAGGTAAATGGCGCTGTTTTGCAGGGTCTCGGGGAGAGGACAACTTGCAATTAGTCCGTGGTCATGAATATTGCATCACGTCTCCTTTTAAAAGCAGACACAGAGAAATGGCTTAACAAACCAATTATTGTACATAAATAAAAGGTATTCTGACAGTAAATACATGCATCTTAGAAGTGCTAACTAATTCTTAATAAATATTCTTAAGTAGAATTGTTGATTGATAAAGACTTTTGCGATACAGCTTAAAGTGGTTAAGCGTCAGTACTACTTGTATTTTGAGGTTTAATTACATTATTAACAGGCCTGAAAACATCATTCCGGGAAGTGGAAAACTAAAAGCCTGAATACCACCAGGCAGCGGAAATAATCTTACTGTCAGCAAGTATTATTTCATATGTATATTTTCACATTTTATACTGTATGACAACAGTATTCCCTGAGTCCATGCATGGCTAATGTCCCTATCATTAAAAATGTATCTACATATATACTATTTTTTCTATGTTACATTTCTTTGTAGATTATGATTGGCAACATTGTTATCGCTTTGCATCTATTCTGACAAGCATTCAGCTGCTTTCCTTCGGTGTTCATTACATTTCTTTGTGTATAAAGAGTGTATAAACAGGCTTAGCTTTATCCTGAAGTGTCAATTTAGCTATAAAATACCATGTGTCCTTCAATGGGTATTTTTACAAAATATTCATAGAAGTCTCAAAGCAGTAATTAGAAACTCGTTGTAATTTCTAAACATCCACACCATGCCAGCAATGGAGAAACAGTTTTGTATCACTGTAGCTCATGTACACTTTACTGCATCTTGGTTGATCTGTTCCAAACTAGGAGTACATTTTTGCCCTTGATTAGGAATAGTGATGAGAATGAAATTAAACGAATTACAAGGGTATTTTATTGAATTAATTCCTAAACATAATTCCACTTGCTTTGTATTCATAGGTATTGATTGTAACAGACTTAGTGGTCTAAAATATATTTGGTGGCACAGTCTTGTAGCAAACACAAAGAGATGGGTGTCAGCTTTTAATTGTGACTGTCTTCCAGAATAGTGTTGTTTTAATATCCTGTATAGATTTTTATGTAATACACTTACTTCCAGGCAGCCTGGAGCAAGAATCAATTCTGCAAAGGATTCCCCTTTTGTTAAATGCCAATCTTGTTTTAATGATGCATGAAGAAATATTCAAGCATTGACATTTCTCTGTCAGGTTTCTTTTGAAAAATCAATTAAGATAATACTGCTTTGACCTAGTTATCCAGTTAATGCTTATTAGGGATGTAATATGATTTACTGTCAGCATAATAATTTTATGTATCTCATCCCATTAGCTTGTGCATGTTTCACAGTGTGCGGCACAATGGTCACTTCTTGGAAGTCATCGTGGGCAAAGGTAAGTGAAGAGGCGTATTGACAGTGATTCGTGCTATTAGACAAGTCTAAAGCAGGACTGTTTTAACAGCATGGTTATAAGTCTAAATTATATGAACAACTGGCTAATGCTTTTTTGCTTAATTACGAGACTGCATACCTTTGCTGCTTGCAGCACTCAGGATATTTAAGACCTAAAAAAATCTCCTAATCTCCACCTTACAGCTGGTGACATATACAACACCATTATAATTCTGATAATAGGCCTGTGACCTCTTTATGAACTTCATAATCTTAAAATAGTTGATTTTTTGTGAATACACTTAAGACAAGAAGGTTCAAATGGTCTCTGACACCACATCAAATATGTTCCTCATGAAATCGGTATAAACTTTCTTTCTAAAATATAATTCCATTTTTTTCCTCTTCTCTGGTTCACTTAATGCATCATGTTTGGCTTTCTTATGGTTCTTTAACGAAATATTTAGTGTTATTACTTTAACTCATTGTTAAGTACGAAAAAAAAACGTAACTCCTACTTCTGAAGGTGCAAGAGGTGATAAAATTCATTGAGAGACAAGGATGCTGTTAGATGTCAATGAAAATAGATTTGACGATAAGCCCTCTATGAACCAAAGATATAGGCTAACTAAGTTAGCATAGTACCGTGCAACAGAGCACGTACGCTGAAAGTATAGTGAGAGTATTGCAAGCATCTACAGACAAGAGGATACTTGGCAGTACTTTTTCAAGATTCACGTCATCTTTTGGTACAAACTGTATTCGCCAAATGTACCCCAAAACATGAACAGTACAAGACCATAGAACGTATGACTGGGTTTCAATGAGTATATAAATAAAACTTAAATTTCTAAATTACAGTGGTCTTCCTTTAAGACATTAACCATTGAGGCAACAAATGTGATGTAAGTATAGTCATATATAATAATGATTGCTGTGGTAAAGTATGGATCTGCAGGCAACTACAATAATGTGTTTGACATATGAAATATGGAAAGTAAATAAATATAGCGGTGAGCCTTTTGCATCACAAGAACAAAGAATTGTACCCCAAGGGTTTGAGGATCATCGGTATCTTCATAATGGAAAGCGTTAAACCTGTTTTACGCAGTTTGTTCTTAAGACAGCCATTGTTTTACTACTAATTGTCTTTGATGAATGTAAATGCTTACTTTAAAAGCTGGATATCATCATGTTGTGAAATGGCTTTGAAGCGAAAATACTCTGCATGAGACTCCCTAACGCAACTTGATAAAAATGAACTTAAAACACAAGTTAAAAATTGTCATGGTTCTTGGATATTATGGCTGGAAACAGTGTGAAATGTGTCTAAGCTACACAAACAAGCCTTAAAAATGACCAAAAAATAAAGCGTCCAAAGCTTCAGTAATTGTAGGGGGAGTGAGGTACCGTGGGGGGGCCACATTTCAGCAGACCCCGATAACTCAGACACTGAGCCAGACGACTGAAGAATGACCTTTCAAAGGCTGAAACGTTTAGTACTATTGAATGGAAGCACCACAGGAAAAAAATTAATTAAAATTCATGTTGATCACTCAAGCTTGTCTGCAAAGCAGTCGGTCTTCTGAAGTGGATTACCTACAAAAACAATGATCTGAACTGAATAAAAAAACAAATAAAAAAATCAATTAGCAATGTTTTAGAATTGTGATGTGATCATACTTTATTGCAGGATTTAATTAATACAGGATTCAGAATTTGTATATTTATTGATATGTAATGCATCTAATATAACCAAATGTTACATAATGGTGTATAATTCCAAGACAGCCAAGGTTTTACATCTGACTGTCTGAAGTTGATGTCCATTGTCACCTATAAAGCTGTAAATTTAATCTAAAACAGCTAGTAGTCATTTGTTATGTGAACAATTCTGGTATGTGAAAAGACTTCTATGTTAATATATAGAATCAATGTTGTCTAAGTATGTCAATTCAAAATGTATTGTTATCACTCCATCTACTGTGTTTGCTATATTAATAACGAAACATTTTATTACATACAATGATGGGGACATTATAAATAACAGGAAAATGTAAATTGTTACTTTGTATTTTATTAAAGTGCATTTTGGCCCATTTCCGGTAATGATCATATACTATTAAGGTGTATTGTTGCATACCAAGCCCACCATCCTTCACTGGACGTCTAGAGAGCAGCACAGACGCACTATCCTTGCTGGCCTCTTTCTTTTTTTCTTTTTTTTTACAGATTGGCAGAATCATTTTGTATCCTGAATCTCAATGGGTTCATAGTGCCGCCATTACCCATCTGTTCTCCAGCAGGCGCTGAGAGACACAGCAGTAAACTTTGATCCCCATGTATATTTTCCCAAACCCACCAGGATTTGCCTGCCCCTCTAGAGCCATTGAAAGCCAGCCCCAGAGAACAAATTGTAGATTCATTATAAGTGTAGGCGGCAACCCATGTTTTTCCCAAAGCGCGAGACACATACATAACATATTGTTTTTTTGTAGCATAAATTACTTTCCATTGTTCATTGTTGGTTATGATATTACATGTAAACACTCAAGTGCAATGAATTAGAGCATAGGACTTATTTTGCATGAACTTTCTGTCATGCCTTGAAAGAAATTATTAAGGTTTAATTTTAGAATTGTAATTCCTTTTAATTAACTAATTAATCTTTGCTATACGTATCCATTTAAAGGTTTGTGTAAGAATTAAAACAAGACCTTTGTTATCAATTATCAATCTGTTTTTTCACGACAAACTGTTACTTCCTCTATTCTTTATGCAAATGTAATAGCTAAAAAACAGATATATGTAAAAAAAAAATGAATGATTCACAGTGAGGCAAATAAAATATATCCATTGTGAAATTAGTTATCGGACACCAGCAAACCATGTTGTAAAAGTTAATCCAATCATAACAAACTATCCCAAAATAACTGGGCCAGCTCTCTTATGAAACAATTGTTTGTTGTGTGGTACAGTTTAAGTTGCTATGGTAACTTACAATTTGTCAAATTCAATAAATGGTGGCTGGGCAGAGGCAGGTGACAGACAGGAATTAATTCTCTAACACATAATTATGTAGCAAAATGTTGACTGCCTTGCAGAAAGTGCACTGTGACACATATGCAATTTTTAAGACATGGCAGTAACATTAGCATTGGTCATTAGCAGGAGACATCTCGGTACAGTGTCAGATACAGACTCATATGCAGACCTGTTCAGTTACCTGTGTGACAGCCTTGTTTGGGACACCAGAAACAGCTGTCTTGGCCTGTGTGAGCCAAAATAATTAGGCCTGTCATCTTCCCGCTCTGATTTCCCCTTCAACCCGCTTCACAAAATGCAAATATTTCGCTTTCATTGTCACATTCACCTTGACACGGATATTGCTTTGGCGCATAACTGGATGAGATGACTCCAAATTTGCATCGTTCGTTCTAATAAATTTGCCTCCTCAGTACCTCCGCGGCGGCAGCCATCAGATAAAGTCTCCCCGAGTGTCATCAATCACTGCGGCTGACAGACGGCCTTCGCCTTCATTTGTTACATACGAGAACATGCTTAATTATTTGTACTGTAATTAGTTGGGAAAATGTCAGGAAATGTCAACTCTCTGTTCGCCGCGGAAGGGTCTCCTGCTTGAAAGCCGCGGTGACTGAAGTGTCATTAATGCCACGTAACAAGATGAGGATCAGCTGGGGGGCAGCAAAAGCCTCTTAGAACGTAATCATGGTGAGTTAGAGGGGGCCGCAAATCAGGAGGACGAGCATGATGGGCGTCTTATTAGCGAGCAGCTGCATTTTTCCGCCGCCTTCCGCCTTCCCTCCACTTTTCGGGCAGCGGCGAGGAATAAAAGCGCCACGTTGAAGGCTTTCTCTAAAGCAAAGTAAACAATATGTGCAGCTTCTCATGGATATTCTGTCATGTAAGGTGTGTGTGGATTGGCGGCGGGGGGGTGGGGGAGGGGTTATATTGCCTGTCAGACGCAGACATGCCAAATTGAAAACAGTAGCTTAAATAAAGATTTAGTTACGTGTTACCTATTTGGAGGTTTGTTAGTTACATTGTCGCCATACTGCACCTTGTCTGAAATGATAATTAATAGCTAGTAGTTCAATGATTTCAGAATCGACTTACTTTTCCACAAAAAAAATATTTAAAATAAGCATTTGTAATGTGAATGTGTATTATATATATTACACAAAATATGGGAATTTGTAACTTTTTAAAGAAATTATTATTCTCTTAATTATAATAATCATTTTACCTAGTTTAATCTATTTGTAATTCTATTGTAATCATATAATCATGTATTCCTAAGTGTTTAAAGAAGCTATTATTCCATATAGTGTATATATTTAAAAATCTATATCAGTTAGCTTATTCAAATACCATTTCTTTAAAACATTTAAAAAACAATAATTACAAGCATGTGTCTATGTACCACTGAGTCACTCCTTAACAGGTCACATCCCGTCTCACTTCCTTGCCACCTGTTACCTGTGAGGTTTGACCTCACTGTATTACTAAATTATCGTGTTTTGCTTTAGGAAGCTTAAAAAATGTCAGAAGTCAGTAATTACATGTCCCTTGCTTTATAAATCTGGACGAAAAATAAATGCACACTTAAGTATCAATAACAATTCATTATATCTGGTTTTAATATGAGAGACTACCAGAAATATTGAGCCCTGTATAACTCCTAAATACTAGTGTGAAGCAACCTGCGCTGAATGATAAGGACTTGAAGGAAATATGTTAAATAGTAAGTATGATGTGAGACTGAATATTTCATATCAAAGGCGTAGAAGTTTCTCAGTCTGACCAGAACCACCAGCTTCGGAGTGCCCATAAGGTAAAAGCATAAATCAGGCAGGGGGCCGTCTTCTTACAGAAAGAGGGTCTTGTCACATTTTGTCATTACTTCTTCTTGAAGGCTATGAACACCACAAAGCTGACATAAAATTGGTATTTTCAGCAGAATAGATCACCATAAAGCCATATCCTTTTCTATATATATATAAAAAAACAGGGAGTGTATGGATAAGGGGAACTGTGATTGCATCGTGTGGAAGTAGAATTTTATTCTAAGATTAAATCTTGTTAACCCACAGGGGCTAACCAGTGGACTAATGTAGGGTATTTGGCGTTTATTAATAATATTTCAGCTTTTAAAAAAGTCTAGTAATTGAGTCATGTATTGGGCTGAAACTTTAACATGGAAACTGCTGGAAATACTCTCTGACAGGGTTCGCTGGTTGGTAGTAGGGTCTCCAAAATGAACGTGCAGTCTAGCCCAGAAATGAAACGAAAGCTCTGAAGTGAAATGTGACACACTTCCCATTAGGGTGAAGCCATTTTAACAGGATTTGAAATATTGTCCTTGCAGTTGCGTGTTTACTGCCAGGATCCTTGTAGAAATATGTGGCAGAGAAGACAATGGACACACATGGACATGTATCGATGAGCTAACGTGTCACATAACTATATCCAGCTTCATATTAGCGTCACTGTTCGCAAGACAGCAATTAGCCATGCTATATACCACCACTTACACGCAGGACTTTCAAGCGGCCATTAAACGGCGTTTCTTTCGTTACTGAATTCACTCAGCAGTTTTGCGCTTTAAAATAGCTTCCATGATCTTTCTGCAGAAAGGTACGCTATCAGTGTCTGACGTCACTTATGTACTCCTGTATGACACAGAGACACTGACGATGATGCAGTCTGTCACTGCCTGCTAGGACGTTACGCAGATCTCAAAAGGAAACCGCAGCTTTGTTTTTATTGTCTCAAGACATACATTTTTCCTTCGCAAATCATTTGGTGTTCGCCCCCCTTCAATTCATCCATCCATCCATCCATCCAGCTGTCTCTCTAATTCTGTCTGTCTGTCTAAACCTACTTCCCATCACATAAAATTCATGCTTGTAGTCATTTGTTTGTGGAGACCGTCCATTCATTTTTATGGGAAAAACCCTAATCCCAACTATGACCTTAACCCCTACCCAGCCCTAACCTTAACCATAAATAACCAAACAGTCAGATGCAGATTTTATGAAACTGAATTTTCCCCTGTGGTCCCCACGATGTTAAAATAACAGGTTTTTATCTCATTGTGGGGATTTTTTTGTCCCCACAATATAATATTTACATAACCCACTCACACAGACACACACACATATATACTGTATATTCTGCATATATAAACTCTTTATTTATATAATTTGTTTCCCCCTCATCATTCAACATAGAAAAGAAAATCATTATCAGTAAAAATCAATATTAATGTCTTTCAAAAAGCACCCATTTGTTTGTTTGTTGATTTGTCTGTTTGCTTAATTTTATGGATTGCACATCGTCTGTGGAGGTCTTCAAGAAGCCGCCTTCTTCAGCAGTAACACTGGTATTACTAGACGCCTGTAGCAATTCAGGCTGACCGACACGTACATACAGTTAACATCGCCAGCCAGTACAGACCACCCTAAACATCGCCGTAGAAACACAAATGAAGCACAATGTTTAAAATCTGCCAGGGATGCATTTGTGGTGAGACAAAAAAAAAAAAAACATTGGAAGGGAGAAGGTCTCTGGAGGTTTTAATGACCAGTCATTATCGCAGGCCTCACACTGGGCGCATGGTGGATCAGGTCTGCGTTACCTTGCCCAGAGACAGCACTGATGGTCATCCAAGAGCTCCCTAATTAGCCTGCAATCTGGCAACGTTGAGCGTTCCCAAGATGTGGCAGTCCTGCGTAAATACGATGCCAGATGCAGTTCCACCTACAGCGCCTCGTTTCGTCATCTAGGCGGGGGGACAGGCTGCCGTGAACGCTATAACGTCCGGTAATTTTAGAAACCCTCATACTTTTGCTTCATTGCTAAGAGCGAAGCTGGTCCACAGTGACCTTGCTCTAGAGCAAAGAGGTGCTTTTATTGCCAGCTCAATTAAAATTTGAACAAAGTATGTATGGTTTTGTAAGAACATAAGAAATTTACAAACGTATTACAAACGAATGTCTATGTGTATAATAAACAGTATATGGTAATATAGATATAATATATAAATAGTGCACATATGTGTTATATACAGTATATTATGCATAGACTGCATGTATACATAGTGCAGTCTATGTATATGTATATAAACTGTAATATTAAATATAGTGCTTTCCACAAAAGGAATTTTAAAAAAAGTCCACAACCATTTCATAGAATTCATTCTCATTTTTTGTATGAAAAAAAATCTCCCTG
>JAODKC010000137.1:4306652-4337180 GCA_026777985.1 Mormyrops attenuatus
ACCCACCCCCCCGCACTTTTATTTGTTTACATGGTGTTCCGGATTCTGGGAAAATAGAAAAAAAGGCCTAAAGAATAAAAGTAAAAGACAAGATTAACTAAAAGCTCTTTTTGTTTTTATAATTCATATTGTAATATTAGCCAAATGTCGTGTTTCCTCCCTCAGAGATTGGTTATTCAGTTACATTACCTTGATGTATTATTAAAATTTATAATGGACTCTGGAGGCTTCCCTTAGTTCTCTCCTTCATTTACAGAATATACTCAATGTTATTTTAATCTTCCTACATTGCTTCCATGCATAGGCAATGAGAACCTTCTCCCATAGCTGGTCTCCTGAGATGATCCACTTTCCACATCCGATAAACATTTAAATCGAGCTTGAGAGGACCGAAAGAACAATAATATCACACATGCCTGTATCCACACACTTGAACACCCCATCTAAGCACACGTGTCCCATTAACCTACTTATATGTGTTGGTTTATAGCAGTGGTGTCAAACTCCAGTCCTGGGGGGCCAGAGCCCTGTGTAGCTTAGTTCTTTCCCTGTTCCACCACAAATGATTCAGCTCAAGAGCTGTGTGGTAATTAGTACGAGGAGTTGAATCAGGTGTGTAAAATGAGGAGAAACCCAAAAATGTGCAGGGCTCTGGCCCCCCAGGACTGGGGTTTGACACCCCTGGTTTATAGTGTATGTGTTTTTTTGTATTTAGTTTTATATAAGCTGTATTATTGTTGAAATTGTCTTTGTTGTTGCCCAGGAATCCTTGTAAAATGAGGAATTCTGAAAAAAATAATTTAATCCTGCACATCCAAATTTTTAAAGGAAGTTGTACAGACGAAAAAGTGCCAAAGGAAAGGAAAAGCAGCATGTGTCCCTGCCATATCCACTGCCCCGTCCCCGTTACAGCTCTGTCCACTGGTATGTCCCAATTCCTGCTCTGTCCACCACCATGCACACTGCAATATCCACTGCCCTGTCCCCATTACAGCTCTGTCCATTGGTATGTCCCAAATCCTCCCCTGTCCACCACCATGCACACTGCCATATCCACTGCCCTGTCCCCGTTACAGCTCTGTCCACTGGTATGTCCCAATTCCTGCTCTGTCCACCACCATGCACACTGCCATATCTACTGCCCCATCCCCATTACAGCTCTGTCCATTGGTATGTCCCAATTCCTGCCCAATATACATTCTTGCCCTGTCCCTGTTCTGTCCACATTCGTGCCCTATCCCTGCTCAGTCCACATTCCTGCTCTGTCCCTGTTCTGTCCACATTCCTGCCCTGTACTTGCTCTGTCCACATTCATGCCCAGTCCCTGTTCTGTCCACATTCCTGCCCTATCCCTGCTCTGTCCAAATTACTGCCCTATGCCTGCTCTCTCCACATTCCTGCTCTGTCCCTGTTCTGTCCACATTCATGCCCTGTCCCTGTTCTGTCCACATTCATGCCCTGTCCCTATTCTCTTCACATTACTGCCCTGTCCCTGCTCTGTCCACATTACTGTCCTGTCCCTGCTCTGTCCACATTCATGCCCTGCCCCTGTTCTGTCCACATTCCTACCCTATCCCTGCTCTGTCCACATTCCTGCCCTATCCCTGCTCTCTTCACATTCCTGCTCTCCCTGTTCTGTCCACATTCCTGTCCTCTCCCTGCTCTGTCCACATTACTGCCCTCTACCTGTTCTGTCCACATTCCTGCCCTGTCCCTGCTCTCTCCACATTCATGCCCTGTTCTGTCCACATTCATGCCCTGTCTCTATTCTCTTCACATTACTGCCCTGTCCCTGCTCTGTCCACATTACTGTCCTGTCCCTGCTCTGTCCACATTCATGCTCTGCCCCTGTTCTGTCCACATTCCTACCCTATCCCTGCTCTGTCCACATTCCTGCCTTGTACTTGCTCTGTCCACATTCATGCCCTGTCCCTGTTCTGTCCACATTCCTGCCCTATCCCTCCTGTGTCCACATTCCTGCTCTGTCCCTGTTCTGTCCACATTCCTGCCCTGTACTTGCTCTGTCCACATTCATGCCCTGTCCCTGTTCTGTCCACATTCCTGCCCTATCCCTTCTCTGTCCAAATTACTGCCCTATGCCTGCTCTCTCCATATTCCTGCTTTGTCCCTGTTCTGTCCACATCCCTGCCCTGTACCTGTTCTGTCCACATTCATGCCCTGTCTTCTGCCTTGTTAACTGTTCTTTCCCCATTTCTGCCAACTAATAAGACATTCAGTAGCAAAAATTGAGTGAAATATGTAGTTAATTTGTTTATTTATTATTTTTTGATATATTTATTTGTTGATTTTTTGTTCCTTGGTTTTAATTACTTGATATGTGCTTTTTACAGCTTTTTTGTACTCCAGGTCACTTACTCCATCTGAATATTTAAGGTACTCAATATGCCAGAACTTCATCATGAGGCAGACCAAGTTTTGTCTCATTATATGGTCATTAATGCTCATTTTAAGCTCTGCTTTTTGATTAATAATTCAGTGTATTACAGCTAGATTGTTTGGTCTTTAAATTTAAGTTGTTTGAGTAAAAGCAACTTAATACGACAATTCTAAGCAATGGGATTCTTTTGCACAAGAGTTCAGCTCTAAAGAACAAACAACACTTTAATCTTACTTAGCAAAATGTAAAAAAGAAAAAGAAAACACTGTGAATGCATGATGCATTTCTTTATCTGTAGAAAAACACCATATTGTATATAGTTGAAAAAAAAGGTCTCTCAGGTAATTCTGGTGTTACATAACAATTCAATTTGAAATTTTGGTTTGTATCTATGATAGCCTTAATTAGGGAGGATGGAGATTGTAACCAAGATTATAGGGTATTTTAAATAAAGCTTACATTCCCAGTTTTAATTATGTAAGTCTGTTAGTGGTTGGAGAAAATCCAGAGGGGGACTTTTGTAAAGTTAGTAAATTATGCTATATATAGCAGGAAGCCAATGAATTAGGACTTTTCATTACGCCAGGGCCAAACGTCACTGGACGTTTAATGATACATGATTTATTTTAGATACATTGTATTGAAGATAGTGATTAACTATATTTGTATCCAGATTATACAATATACTAATTGGATCTGAATTTCATGGCTGAAACAGAATTAGAATCAGAATTTCCTTTATTGGCCAGGTGCACTTACATGTACTATGGATTTGTCTCAGCAGTATTAAAGCATATATTCAAAGACATGCTTTTAAAGAGTGCATGGTTAAAGACTGAAACAACCAAGTAATAATTAAATCAAAATGATATTAGGGCAGTTATATAGAAAATATGGAAGGTGTATTGGGTATCAGGATACTTAAATGTGACTATAAAATACACAATAAAACAATCTAATTCGTTTTTGAAGTTTTCATAAAAAAATTAAGAGAAATAGCATATCATGACTAACAGCGAATAGTCTTCCCCTTTCATTCATTTCTCTTAAAAAATGCAAAGACATAGGGTGTGAAGAATCATCCAGTTTTGTTTCAGTCTTCTAGACCCCAAACAATCTAACATTAGCGCGGGCCATTTCACCCAGATAGCACTTCTCTCTGTTTCAGAATAACACGGAAACTCGCTTAACCTGCCTCAGATGCATAGCACAGTCTATCAAGAGATCCTCTTAACCACTAAAAGCAAAATAATGCAGCCATTGCCCCAAATTGAATTGCTTTCTACTCACTTACTGCTCCTACCATCTGGAATGCGCCCACCATTCACATCGCCTTCACAGGTGTCCATCAAGGATCAGTACTGGGCCCCCTCTATGCTTTTCTCCATATACTAAATCACTTGGCTCCGTCTCTGGACTTCACCAATCACTTATATTGTGATTTATACTCACACGCTCTGCTATTCTCTTCCCTTTGACCCACAGGTTCCCCTATGCATCCACATTCACCTTGCTGCAACATCTGGTTGGATGAATGCCCACCATCTGAGAACCAGCCTGTCGGAACTGATTTATCTATCGCCTAAATCATCACACCTCCAAGATCTTTTCATCATAGATGATGGTTGCACCTTTCCACACTGTCCCCCCCAATGTATGATGTATCATTCTTTTCACAATAACTTGACCTCTGCTTCATAAGATAGTTTAACAGGTTGGATACAGATCAGCAAGTAATGTAACTGTATTATGCTGCATTACATTATATTACAGGATATGATGTAAAATACAACGACAAATATGCAGTTTGCTTACAAATTAAGCTAGGCAGTCTGTAGGTCCTGCATCTGTTATTCTGTGAACACTGCAGTGCGGCTTGACACGGACGTGATACTGAAGCTTCCTTGAGTCCGTTAGACAACGAAAGTATTAACAAAGATTCTTCCCCAACATCTTTTACATTACATTCTCTGCAATCGAACCAATTATTATTTTGAAATCATGCACCAGTTCTATATATCCAGGCTAACAGTCAGTTGAAAAACTCATGGCTACGATGATTCAGAATAAAGGAAGAATCTCCACCCTGGTGAGGTTTAAATGCACAGAAGCTCTAAACTGCTCCCTCTGTTTCATTTTGTATAGGATATTTTATTGCTAGCCTAAGACATGCCAGTCATGGAGCTCACCTTCAGAAGCCATCGATTACGGACCGTGGCGACCCTATGCGACACTGTAAATCCTGCAGAGTTGTGCAGATATTTCTGTATAAGACATTGTGTGTGTGCAATTGATATACAAGATAATTCGGCATACAATTTCCAGTAACTAGATACAGAAAGTGAGTGCGACCAAACTTAAAAAAAAAGTGTGTGGGAAAGAATCTGAACAAAATCTTGGCATTCCAGTGGTCGTTCACTTGAAACTGATAAGCCTGATGAAAATTTGTCCCATTCTTTGTGCTTTCCATGAAGAATTCCCTTTTTGTTAGTTTAATTTCTATATTTTACAAGCTATCATTTAATAATTATGACAAAAAATGTCACATCAGAGTGGTCTGATGCTGTTTTTACATGTTCATTTGATTAGCATTATCATAATTATCTTTACTAGTTATGTAAATGTAGGGTCTTTAAAAAGTAAAATAATGGATCAAATAATAAATCAACAAATTTCAATATGATTTTTTTATATTTTATGTTAAGTAACAGTGTACTAGTGTGGCGTGATTATACAATCAATCAGCAAAAAAAAAATAGGCCAAAAGTCCATTGATAAAGTCAAGCATTTATACTTAAAGAGTCCGCAATACGCACAACATGTAATAGAACGTGGTTTAAAAAGGCTATAGAAAGTGAAGACTGGATTTGTAACATAAAATCTATTTTAACATGCAAACGTGGTAAGCCACCTTATTTTACTTTTTGAAAGAAATTTGCCAAAAGCAATGTTATGTGTTCTTCATGTGTAGGCAAAAGATAAAGTTTAGGGGGATTTTACAATCAACTATGAGCTAATCGTAACTCAACGCATAATGTGAAAATGAGTATAATTAATGTTTGAACATGCCAATACTGCAAATGTTTAGTATAATGCTAACTGAACATTACTCCTCATACTCCCCAGGTGCATGCCCACCCCATTTAGTACTGTATTTTGTCCAAAGGCAATTTGCAATTATTGAAAACAGTTATTAGGAAGTGATATCCTTGCTTGAGTTTAGGGGCAAGGGTTTAAGATTTCTGTGGCAGATTTTGTTGGAGCCATTATGGCAAAGTACATCAAAATGTATCTTTGACCTTAATGACAGCGAGCCATTCATTCGCATAATCTCAAGGCTTCATTTCCCATGTCGGGGGAGGACCAGAAAGGATTTTTAATCCTAAACTAACCATGCAGCACATTGCATATAGTGTTCAGGTGAAAAGTTCTTTCCACTGCCCTATTATACCAGGGCAAGTTTGGCTGTAACCTGAATCAGTGGAAAAATAATGCATTAAGCTTCTCTACTGTATAGGCGTTACACCACAACAATGCGTTTCTTTCTTTCTGCTGATGCCACTGACTGGCCTTTGAAGCAGCCCTGAAATAACGGAGCGTCTTGGGCTTTCTTCTTCCCCCCGTTCTCGGGGCTGAATGCCGGGTTTGTCTGGACTGTTTGTTTTCAACTAATTGCCCCGAGATCTAATGCGTTAGTGATGATGTATGTCGAGCACTGGTGACCCCGGCCAAAAGAAATATTGTGCCGTGCTAAAACTACGGAGGGCTGGTCTTTATCAATCAAAACAATTCTTAACCGAAGCCTTGGGTTTCAGATGCATGGGTCAGTGTGGGCTAAAATTGGGCCAGGAGGGCCTTGTAATGACTATTTATGCCTGCTATTCACAAAAAAAGTAACAGAACATTAGATGGGGTCAGTGTCAAAGCCCAAAGAGTGGACAATGCAAATGTCCTGTCCAAAAAAAGCAATGTATATAATCCATCTTACATAACCTCTAGTCCCATAGAGTGCTGAAGGATATGTATTTTTTATTTTACACTGCCTGGCCAAAAAAGTCACCTTTTGAATTTAAATCAGCAAATAATTAAAAGCCAATGATTGGATCATCATTACATCTCAGCAAGGCTATGCAGCAATAAGTACATGCAAGTACCTGGATCTACTGAATGGCCAGGTTATCACATCCCAGTGGATTTTTTCTTTCCTAATGGCATGGGCATATTCCAGGACGATAATGCCAAGACTCACCAGGCTCAAACTGTCAAAGAGTGGTTCAGGGAGCATAAGGAATTTACACGCATTTTCACACATGAATTGGCCACCACAGAGTCTTGACCTTAACCCCGTTGCAAGTCTTTAAGATGTGCTGAAGAAGACTTTAAGGACCTGGTTCAACTCACATATCATCAATACAAGATCTCTGCAAGAAATGAATGCAACTCTGAATGAAAAAAATGTAGATGTTGCATAAGCAAGAGGATACAATGTATTAACGAATGTTAACAATAATCAAAGCAATGAGATATTGAAGTGTACGCCTGTTTTTTTGGCCAGGTGTCACGCCCAGCCCCTATCGCCCTCATGTGGACTACGCCTCCTCATTAACCCTGTGTGGAATCCTTCCGTTTACCTGCTGTTTTCCGTTCCCTGCTTGTTACCCGGTGTATTTAGTCCGCGTTCTGTTTAGTCTCCCTAGATCGGTCATTGAATGTTGTGGATGTTCGTGCTGTGGAGTCCCCCTCATGGTCAGCCCTCAGATGCACTCTGTTCCACATTTCCTTTCTTCCAGATCGTTCCACACTTTCTGCAGGCTACGCATGTTTTCACAACACAAAGACAAAGAGAACATGCATCCATCTCCTCTATATAAACTCAGTTTAATTAAGGCCAAAGGACACTCCAGAATCAACTCATTCACTTTCTCTACATGCTGAAATGGGTGATAATTTCATTTATTGTGACATGTGAATTTATGTTTCATCATCCATAGCATCATCCACATAATTCATATAGAGTACTTACTCCAACCACCCATTTTCTGAAACTGCTTATCCTATATAGGATCACGGGGGGGGGGGGGTGAAGCCTACCCCAGAGGCTACGGACACAAGCAGGAAACAACCCAGGATGGGCCAACAAACCGTCGCAGGGCACACTCACACCTACAGGCAATTTGGTGACTCCAATTAGCCTCAGCATGTTTTTGGGGGGAAACCAGAGGAAACTCCATGTCAACACGGGGAGAACATGCAAAGTCCACACACATAGGATTCTGGCAGATACTTGAACCCATTTCCCAGGGGTGCAGGGCACCAGTGCTAACCACTGCACCACCGTGCCACCAGATTTAGTATTTGTTGTTTATGTAAATTGTTATAGGTGTGAAACCAAACAAAAAATGGCATATTACAAAGTGCTACCTTCCTAAGTTTTTTTAGTTTTATAAAAAAAATATATGTATTTTTAGGAAGTACTTCTGTTTTACCAAATGACTGGGGAGATATCCTTACCAATTTAATTGTGAGATGATTTTTATACCTTCATTGTTTAGGTGCTATAGCTTTATAATTCTCTGGCAGGGCCTTAAAACATTACAGTGAAGTACTGAAGTGGTTTGGGGATTCCAAGGACAAAATTTGTACAAATCACAAGAAAATCTACATTTTATTTCAGCAACAGGTACCACTCAATGCTTATCTAATGACGCAAAGGTCAACAAGATTAGTTAATTGTTTGGCCAGCTTGCAATTAGACTCGGAAATGGTCGATGTTTATAGCCGTGACATCAAAATATAAATGCTAAATTTAATCAAAGCTTTACCAGTGACCGGTGACACTGTCATGTCGACAGTGTGCAGTTAATGAATTAGAGTGCAAGGATCAGATACAGGTTTTGTACCACGCTGGTATTTCCCACGATCACTGCACAGCTCTCCCAGTCCTCCAAACACATCCAAGTCATAACGTAGAGGATTCTTACTTCATTAGAAAGTTTTCCATTTTTAGGGAGTGCCACAGACTGGGAGGTGAGAGAGCCAGCATGACTCGAAGGTAAACACAAATCCAAATAAGTCAGGTTGATGAAAATGTAATCGTCCTGATGATACGGGACTGAACAGGGCGTCGGATGATTATGTGAAGATTATACATCTTGGAATTGGCATCAGCTCTGGAATTTGATAGCTGAAGAGGAAGCAAAACAAAATCTGCCATTTGCCCATCAATCCATCCATTTTCCATAACAGCTTGTTGAGTATGAGGTTCTGAGGTTCTGAAGTACTATGGAACCACAGGCCTAGAGGCAGGGAACATCTTGAACGGGATGCCACTCCATCACAAGAAGGAGAACATATCGACACATTCAGATGGAATTATGGAATACATTCGATAGCCTGGCCATCCTCCATCACTGGGAGGTCTCTGATCTTTCTTTATAACATCACTTCTCTTTTTTAAGATTTCGGACATGACATGAATGCAATTTCCAAGGCAATCCATTGCAGAGGAATATCAGCAGGCATGGATGGCTGGGGGATAGACTTCTTAGCCTTTCTAGTCGTAAAATAGACACATAGTATAGATTCCTCGGGGACCCGGAGACAATCCACATTTTTGCTTACTCCCACCTCAGGTAGGTAGCTAGGAGGGAGCAAAAATGTGGACTGTCTGGCTGGTAGGTGGAAGGGAACGAAAAAGTGGACTGTCTGGGGGTCCCCAAGGACCGGGTTGAGAAACACTGGCATAGACAAACAACACAAGCACACCAAAGTATTCTAGCTGATTTATGCCTTCTATTTTTTTACTTTTACTTATTAATTTTTTTTAAAAAAAAATTTCAATTCAGAAATCATAAAAATATGTATAAATGTGTGTGGTGCAAAGTGTAGATGTTATTGTACTGCATTTTTTTTCCTGTAACTACTAGATTCTCCCCTAAAATTAATATTGACAGAAATATGTCTTCCAGAACCTCCATATGTGCCCACGCAAACATGCGGACGCTCACAAAAAAATGCAGACGCACACATATGCACACATGCATTTAAATCTGCGTAACCCATCTGCACGTGGTAAGCGCCTATACAGTTTCATTCTGCATTTTTCCTGCTGGTTTTTCTCTATTGTGGTGAGCGACAGCACTCAAAGCTATGAAGCCATTTCACCTGCATTAATATGTAATGAATTATTTATATGGCCCAATTATTTGGTATCATTTATGCAAAGATGTGTCACACGAGGAATGCAAAAAGCATTTACGGCAGTTGCGTGGCAAAGCTTTAGGGGGACCTGCAGATGACACAAAGGTCACGCTTGACGCTCGAGATGTTTCCCGGCGCTTGTCACTTCTGACCGCTGCAAAGGTGATGCTCTGCTCAGCCCTCCGCCATTGCTGTTGCCGTCTCTGCTGTCGCCGTCGTTTCCAGAAAGGTCCGACCTTTGTACCAGATTAATTTTATATTAAGCTGTTGTGCAGGAATGTAAATATGACAATAATACATTTTAAACTGAATATGTACTCTGTTCGTCTTGTGTATAAAATTGCTCTTTATTCATTTAGGCATTAGTGTTGTCGGTACAGCATAAATGTCACTGCCTTGAATCAACATGGTAGCCAGTTAATCCTTTGATAAATGTTCTGACGCGACTTATAGAGTCCCTCAAGGATCAATTCTTGGGCCCCTCTTATTTAATCTTTATATGTTCCCACTTGGTCAAATTCAGCAAGGTAGCTTATCATAGCTATACAAATGTCCAGAAATGACGACTCATTCAAAATGCTGCTGCTAGAATCCTAACTAACACAGGAAGAGAGAGTACATTACTCCAGTTCTCAGACCCTTACACTGGCTCCCTGTCTCCTATAGAATTAATTTAGCACTTAATTTGACAAAGTAATTGACGAAGTACTCCTTATGGTCGACAAATCGCTGAATGGTTTAGCCCCAAATTACATCGCTAATATGTCTGAATTATATAAGTCTGGTAGGTCTCTTAGATCGGTAGGGACCGGTCAGCTGGTGGTATCAAAGAGTTGAAACAAAGAAGGGTGAGATGGCATTTAGCCATTACACTGCCAGATGTTTTATTTTCTACTGATTTCACATTTTAAATTTTAATTTTTATATTTTATGCCTAGTTTTATTTTATGCACTTTATTTTTTTTGTAAAGCACTGATCTATCCTTTGACTCTCTGATTACATAGTAGAATATCTTTTGTAGTAGTGATTTTCTAATTTACCAAAAGTAAGAGTACGACATTCCACCCAAACACTGGCTGATGAATTTTCCTACTAAATGGTTACTCATTTCTCTCTGCTTTAGGATAGCTAGTCCTGGTTGAAGCCCACATGGCGCCCTACGGAAGCTTCACCGCTAGCAGCCATCATCTGAGGCCAAGTGAAACGGGCTGGCCAAGTCCGAGCCCACTCAGAAGATGGCGCCCTACGTGGCCGCCTCTCACCTAATGGGTGGACCAGCCACTGAGAGTAGCTTCTGTACTTTAACACAGCTTGCAACTCCACACCTTTCTGTGAAAATGCAAAATATGCTCAGTAGTTAAATATTTTTTCCTGTTGTAAGTTAGCTGTTGCCTATTTTATTTGACTATTCTTTATTTTTCTAAGAACATAAGAAATTTTCAAACGAGAGGAGGTCATTCGGCCCATCAAGCTTGCTTGGGGAGAACTTAACTAATAACTCAGAGTTGTTGAATTCTTATCTAGCTCTGATTTAAAGGAACCCAGGCTTTTGGCTTGCACTACATTAACTAGTGATTCTAAATTATACATTGATCAGTAACTGCAACTGTCTAAAAACTGATTTGAAGATGTGTTTTTGAGCTCGTGCCTAGAAACAGCAATAGGCAAATAGCATTATGCTAAAATCAGTATGGATTTTTTCTTTCTTTCATTTCCTGCTGACCAATGAGAGCTCATTTTCATGGAGGCTTAATGTAAGGACCTCGAGGCGGGATTCACAGACGTGCTATATCACGTGTACTCCTGGTCATGCAGAAGAAACCATGAATGTACTCATGCACAACATGCGCGGCATACATGCACAGTCAAACAAGTGGCCTATCGCTACAGCTGCAGGGAAAGAACAGTGGAGGGATCCAGGCCGTCCGGCTCTAATGTCTGAAATGGAAGACAAGAAAAGCTTCACAAGTCCAGTAATGAAACCCAAGGGACAAAAATTTCAGCGTGAATGTTACAGTGTAGGAAACAGCAGTCAGCTCGATGAATAAATGCAGCAAGTCATATAACACTTAAAATCCCAAGAAACTGCAGCTAATGCTATCACTACTAATAATAGTATAGCAATAATAATTACTATCATCATCAGTATCACTGCTTTGAAAGACATTATTGTTTTATAAATAAATGTTCTATTGAGGCCAAAGAAATCCCAGTTTTCTATGAATATAAAGCTAATGCACCACTGTATTATCTAACTTAGAGTTGAACTATAGGAAATACTCATTAGTAAGTTTCTGTTGCACCATCATCCTTGTCTGTCACCTGTGCATTGTCTTTACAAATTGAATTTACGGTAAAATATACGTCACTAACTGCGTAGCTGTAACCTTTATTCCGTCTCATCGCATTTGCAGTTGCCTTTGCTCAAAATCGCCGCCAGGAGATCCGCCAATGCCCAGGCACTGTAGCCGCCTGGTACATGTGGCTGTTGCTATGTCGTGGATTTTACCACTTTGTGTGTAAATATACACAAACGCTGAGAAACATCTCTCAGAATCTTTTAATTGCACTTTGGATGACACCGGTATCCGATTCCTCAGACATTTGGCGACGGCTTATTGTACCGGTTCTTTTCATACACCAAAAATAGAAAATTCTCTGAATTCAAAAGCCGTTGCTATCTCCCAGGCTCTGTGTCATCTTCCTGCTCCCAGTGTGGTTCCTACTAAGTTCTTAAGGTCATCAATGACACACAGATTAAATCACCAACTCAGATCAAACTGTGTGGTAGCTTTTTAAGGCACGTTGCTATTTTTACTTGGCTGTCTGTCAGCACATACAAAATTTTACTGTGTGATTGGCAAAAGAGGAGCACGAGCTAGACATTCAGATGTTCTTGCTCATTAATCATATTGAAGAGTCGGAGAAATAGTTCTACGTTTTTTTATCAATAAGCCTAAACCATTGGATCATTTATATAATTTTCTTAGCCCCTACGATTAATCTTCCCAACAGGTTCACTTTGACCAAGTACAGTTCTTCTTAATGTCATACTGCATGAATGTATCGCATGTCTTGTTGCAATGAGAAACATTCGTCTGTGAAAACAAATGATCACATTCACATAGTAACTACTGTGTTTTGCAGATTTCAGTATATGGGCACTTGTGGAAGTGTGCAGGTGCCCTGCAGTTTTGTTTCGTTAAAAGCCGTAGCTTTTCCGCTAGGTTGCATTGCTTTGGCCATGCGGCATGTAATGTCAATTTGTCAATGATCTTGGGAGCGCTGTAGTCTTTTTTTTGCCATGAGCAGATGTAGCTTAAAATAAAGTGAGTAGGTTTGTTCCAGATGTCAGTTATATTTTGTAGAGTAAGCTAGACGTACCTGGTCGTTTTGCATATGTTGAATACACGTGTGTAATTCTGTGTTCTGTGTTATTTTGACAGATTCTAAAGTCAGGCTAGAACACAAACTACTGCGCCTCAGGTTCAGCATTTTTTTGTTGGATCCCACTTTTGTCAAAAGGTACCATCTGAACCTTCCGAAAAGGTAGCTACATAGCAACATCTGCCACGTCATTTAAAAATGATATATTCTTGGTACCCAAATCATCCTGGCAAGCAGAAGAGCTTCGCAGTTTGTCAGATATGGTAAACAGATTTTGTAATTACTGTGTTTTATATGGAACTGAAATCAATATTTCTAAAACATGCGCAATGTAAATAAATGACACATTTCCTGTGGTTTGGTTTTTGCAGACAGAAGTGCAGGACCAATGTAAGCAATCAAATTCACTGTGGGCTAAATGACTGTCTGCGCGCGAACCATAGAGTATGTCGACTTTTTGCCAGGAAAGATCAGTTTAGTATTTGTCGGCCAGTTCTGCGGAGGTGGATAGTTACTGCATATTCTCCGTCTGACTGAAATATTACCCAACTGCTATTCTTTGGCAGTGCGCTGCTGTTTATGAAACAAAAAGAGATGAGTTTTGCATTAGACTAATTTCATCGCTTGCCAAAAATATTTCACATTAGCTTCATCAGGGCCTGTGAAATATTGTTCTAATTGATGAGTTTAGCAATACAAATAAAGGTCAAATTATAATTTCCAGATGTGCCTTATGTTTGGCAGCAGTGCGCATATTTGATGGAAATAACATCCAAACGATGTTAGATTATTGCCTTGTGAAGGTAGTGGGAGCCATATCCAGGAATGCGAGTGTACAATAACAATCATACAACAGACACAGCAGCAAAGACTGATTCACTGTGCTGTTACTATTGAAGTTAATAGACTTAAAATGCAAATGAGTCCAACGAGCTTTGGAGGGCTTTATCTCGCCAGAGCTTTCTAGACGCGCTTGGAGGTGGCTGCCACAGAACTAAATCTGCATTCTGGAAGGAACAAGATGGACAAGAAAGATCGATTCAGCCGCAATGAGGAATTTTCTTGTCAGTGCAAATGGAAATATTTCCACACAACAGAGTGAAGACATGGCTGCTTCATTATCTGAGCCGAGCAGACGTACCTGGCAGGCACACAGCGGTAGAAGGGAGATGTGTGAACTGGCCTCGTTTTGCGCCATCAGCAAGCCTCGGAGGCTCTGCACCCATGCTATCTGTGTCAACAGGTTCTAAATGGCCCAACATGGTCCAAAACAAAGCGAAGCGTTTGCAAGTTCTTGCTATCATTTCATTAATGGTTTCATTTGCAAGACCTTGAGAAGACAGCATGCTAACTTTTATAATTAACCCGCCCGGCACCAACCCACACTACTCCCACAAAGCTGGGAATGAGCAGTTTGCAATACGACAGCTAATAATATAATGCGCAAAGCAGTGCTGTTACTGGGAAGACTAGTGAGTCATCAAAAATCAGAGCACTATTTGTTTCGTTTCGTTTTCTTGCTTAAAATAATCAAAGCTACATGGGAGATATGATGAAGGCACTTTGCCACCATTATTTTTTTGAACGTTTAATTTAGTACCTTAATTTAGTACCTAGGAATTAGCTTTACATAAAATGTTCAGAGTCTTATAATGCAAATAATGTCAGTTCTTCGCAAGTATGTGCTTGGACCTGTGTGTGCATATAGCCAAAGTAATTAGAACAACACTGAATGATATAGGAGTATATTTATCATTCAATGTGCCTGTGATCGCAGTGTCAGCAGGTCGAATCCCGTTCTCTGCAGGATAGTGACGTCACTGTTAGGCCCTTATCCCCCCACCCACCCCCTCCAGAAAAATGATCCAAGAGCCTCAGATAAATGGCTAACCATGTGCTCAGACCCTAAGCTTCAGTCTCACCCATATGGGTATGTACATCTCAAAGGAATGTGGAAATAAGGGTATATAGCTACACATAATACACTTATGTGATGGGTTAATTGTAGCTTGTCATGATGTTGGAGGCCCTTCCTTTCCCATCATACCCTGGGGTTTGTGTTGGGATTCTGGATCCACATTTGAAGAAAAGTAAATGAAGGCCAGCCTGCCTTTTCCTGTCAGAGCATATTGCACGTCACTAAAGATCACACAGAAGCTGAAGAAAATGCACTATGGCACGCCCAGATTGGTTAAACTGAGAAGGGGAGGAATAAAAAATATGAACAACAAACTTCAAAACTGAAAAAGCAAATGCAGTGACCTATACAGTCTCTCCAGCTTCACTGGAGTCATCTATTTATAATAAGTCTCGCTGATAAATGTTTTAATAATCTGGTTGCATAATTTATTATTGGCAGCCTAGTTTTTAATTGACTTATAGAAATATCGTAGAGAAGATCAAAAGGCTGATTACCTCTATGTTTATGTTACTGCCCGATGGTTTGACTCATCTTACTAAACAGCATCTTAGTAAAAGATTGGAGAGGAAGTATTTGTGAGGAAACTGTTTGTACAATACAGTGTGACAGGTTTGCACACGTTGCCTCACCGCAAAAGACGGGGCTGGTAACTCTATGCCTAAGTTTGAGCTAATGTTTTGTCAAATTTTTAAACATTTCTCTGCTTGTCTTTAGCCAAAAACACCGTGTCCTGCCAAGAAGCCGTAACTCTGATGATTAATTATTTTTTTGTTTTTTTGACAACGCACACCCCTTTATAACAGACATCCCATTACACTGGGTGTGACTCATGCAGCTGTAATTATCCTGTCATATTTGGTGTTTCATCAGTGAGTGCTGAATTTTATATTTTTACTGTCAATTATATGGTTAGTTGATTGTTATATTGTAAATATTTTGTATCACAAAGTACAATTGTTAAAAGCAAGTGCAATTTCCGGGATTAAAATAAGAAGGAGAATATGATTACAGGAAAGATTAAAATGTACACACAGTAATAAAGTCAGTAACAGGTTTCTTATGTAGAATGAAAGATTATTGTGTAATGATATTTCTGAGAATATGTTTTCTTCAAAGCTTCACATGAATGAATAAATGTCCATCTGTTCACCCTAATCCTTATCAGGGACCCAAGCCTGTCCGGCAAAGTTTAGGGCATAAGGCTTGAAAGTTCTGGACTTTGACCCAGGGGAAGAGAGGTGCACCGCGGTGTTGAATGTTGAATTACATGCATGTGAAGGGGCACTGGGATCAGAAGCCAAGGCTGCTTTTATTCTTCTCGTCCTCAAGGTGACCTGAGCATCCTCAAGGGGCTGCCAGTCCATCATGAGACTCACGCAACAAGGGCACAGTGGATTCAGTGTCGTGTTACACCGAGTCATATGCACATACCTAATCACCGAGCCTCGAGAGTCATAGCGGTAAGAGCATCACCACATTAACTTGACTACATGTATGGTTTCCATTCTCCCATTTCTATTTCAGGATGACGGAAGTCTAAAGAAGTGAAATGCTATATTGATTTTATTAGGAATTAAAATATTAATTAGTATAACAAGTGAAAACATACAGAGTTATGCAGGGCCATAAGTTATGCACTTCAGGTTAACACCTCCAGTGTTGGAAGATCTGTTTGTGTGGGGGTCTGCACTATATGGACAGAAGTACAGGGACACCAGCCTGTCTGACATCTCACTCAGAATCAAAGGGCATTAATATGAAGTTGGCTAACCCTTATTTGCTATAGTAGCTTGTACTCTTCTGGGAAGGCTTTCCATTAGGTGCCGGAACATTGCTGGTGGAATTTGCTGCCATTCAAGTTGGGTATTTATGTTGGGTGATCCGGTCCCTTTCTGCGAGCTTGTCTGGCTGCCACTTCACAGCTGATCTTGCTCCCAGATGTTTCCACTTCACAATCTCTTCACTTGATGTTGAAGTGTGCATGGCCGTATACTTAACTATACACCTGTATGTCAGCAGTGGGTGTGGCTTCTGTGGCCGATTCCTGTCATTACTACGAGTGTCCCAATAGTTTTGTCTACATAATGTAGGCGAACTGACCTCTAAATCAGCCATTGTGTGTGATAGTATGTGTGTGTGACGGACTTGTATCCCATCCAGGGTCTCCCTTGCCTTGGACCACGTGCTTCCTGTGATTGGGCCCAGGTCTACGGTGATCCTCTACTGCATAAGTAGTTATGGAAGATGGACTAACATGTGTAGCGTGGATATCTTTAACAGCAGCTGCCTTTCCCTTACCGTAACCGTGCTTCTGTTTTGTTTTTTTAATAAATATTGTAATTACCCAGGGGCCTTTCTGTTTTGCTCCTCTTGTCTAGCTGTTCTCGCCTCAATGATTGTGTCCACTGGAGGGTTACGAGCTAACACATGTTGTAGCAGTTGGAAGTCACAACCCCCAAGACACGAAATAGCTAGGTTTCCTTGATATTGACAGTGTTTTCCAAACACACACGCACATATTAGCAGGAAGTTGTCTACTAAAATAATACAACTTTGCATATAACCAGCTTGTCTGCTAAATAGGCTAAACATCTTAATAATGATTCATTTAAACATAACATTTAATATATAAAAATTTAGGTAAAGCATGCCTACATTTCCACTTCGATTTTTTGTTTGTTAATACTTATCTTGTGTTTTCAGTGTTACACAGCACCTAGAAAAAGTAGCTTAATTCCGACTTTATTGCAGATCTGCTAGCTGGCTGAGGTTCTTTTAATTGACTCTCTTACACCCCTCAGAACGATGTACCTCACCAGCCTGGCAGGTAAAAAATTCAGCAGCTACTTACGGGCAGTAATTCATTTGATGCTTCATCTTTCAAGCATCTTTGAAGCTTTGCTTCATCTTGTAGACTATGGGCACTTAGCCCACAATCTCTCATATTAAAATATCTGTTTTGGAAAATTACATCACATATACACAAGCCTATTTCATCACTTTATTAAAGTAGAGCTATATCAGATACTGTACACACACACACGTGCACATACTATTTCACTGGCCACTTTATTAGGTACACCTGTTCAACTGCAAATATTTGATCAACCAATCATACGTCAGCAGCATAATGTATGAAACTATGCAAACCCGAGTCAGGAGGTTTAGTTAATGTTCAAAATACCAGAATGGGGAAATAAGGTGATATACGTGACTTTGAACGTGGCATGGTTGTTGGTGTCAGATGGGCTGCCATAAGTATTTCAGAATCTGCTGGTCTACTTGAATTTTAACTCTCAACCATCTCCAAGGCTTACAGAAAATGGGCTAAAAAAGGACAAAAAAAAACACCCAGTGAGTGGCGGTTCTCTGGAATGCCTTGTAGAGGTCAGACAAAAATGGCCAGACTGGTTCAAGCTGATAGAAAGGCAATAGTAACTCAAATAACCACTCATTATATTCAAGGTATGCAGAAGAGCATCTCTGAACATGCAATGTGTCGAAGCAGATGGGCTACAGCAGCAGAAGACCATACTGTCAGCTAGAAACAAGAAACTGGCAACAAGGGCAACAAGCTCACCAAAATGGGAATGATTGGAAAGATTGGAAAAACGTTACCTGGTCAGATGAGTCTTGATTTCTGCTGCGACATTCAGATGCTAGGGCCAGAATTTGGCGTGAACAACATAAAAGCATGGATCCAACCAGCATTGTATCAACAGTTCAGGCTGCTGATGGTGGCTTAATGTGTGGGTGATATTTTCTTGGCACATTTTTGTGCGCCTTAGTACCAACTGAGCATTGTTTAAAAGCCACAGCCTACCTGAGTATTGTTGCTGACCATGTCCATCCCTTTATGACCACAGTGTACCCAGCTTCTAATGGCTACTTCCAGCAAGACAATGCGCCATGTCAGAAAACCCTTATCATCTCAGACTGGTTTCTTGAACGCGACAATGAGTCAAATGGCCTCCACAGTCATCAGATCTCAATCCAAGAAGAGCACATATGGGATGTGGTGGAACAGGAGATTCGCATCATGACGGTTCAGCATGCAATTGCATGATGCTATCATGTCAAAGCGTCCGAGAAATGGTTCACGCATATATATATATATACATATATATACACATACACACACACACACAGGTATATATACATTCATAATTGTAGACATACAATACAGATGAATTACATTTTATTCATACCTTTTTGGCAGTAATGGCAGTGCAATGTAATGTTATGTAGTCCCCCATAACCATTTACCCCTTACTTCCAAGCCATATGGAGTTGAAACTGATATAAATGATAAAGCTGAGGTGCGCGGTGCACCCTTGTGAGGAGAGAGTCCCCAAAGAAAGTTACATTTGCAGGTCGCAGTACATCAAGGCCTCACGTGAATCATGCAGCGCTGGGCCCGTGGCAAATGCGCAAGAAAGGTTGAGGCCTGGGCAATTAAAAGTGATGAGAAAGTAAAATCTTATAACCTAGCAATTACAGCCAGTAATCGCCATGTAATGGAGTAGCTGTTTAGTAGAATTTATGACCTCAGTATGGTCTCTTGACCTCTCCTCTTCTGATCTTACACTGGTCTGGCCCGGCCCTCTATTGTCCCCAGAAACAAAAGAAAAAAGAGAATGCGTGAACAGCCGTTAATCCCTTTTCACTTGTTTTTCTTTCACCTCTTTTTTTCCTTCTGCTTTATTTCTCCACTCTGTCAATGGGGGTTGAGTTGGAAGTCATAGTATTAGACCTTTTCCTTTACCCCCCCACCAGTTAATATGAGGTGACTTGTCACAGCCTCCATGCATTTGGCTCACCATTGAGTAAGTAGCTGCCCATTCAGTTTCAACCACGGTCATGCCGTTTTATGACTCCTTGCGATCACCGATTACAAACTGGGCACAATGGAAATGCTGTTTAAGGACCAGATTCGTCAATGCGTTACAGAGCGACACCCAGGACGGGAGCCATGGCCCGATAGAAGTCTGGGAATTAAGATAGATGAGAGTTTCAGAAGTGCTCCCTGGTATATGATAATTAAACATCAAGTTTAAATAACCCTACTGTACTCCCCTGACCCAAGGCTGCTCCTTTAGCACTCCTGCTGACCCCTTGGTGCTGAAAGGAAGTGCCCTTTGGCCTCCTTATCGGCAAGGATACGCCTGAAAAATTGATGGCACTGAGAAGGAAAATAAATTGCAGGTCAGAGGGCTGTGGCGGGGCGTGGGGGCTCACTGGGTAACAGTGCTGCTGTGTCTCACCAGGGTTAGGGGTTCAAATCCCACGTCTGTTCTGTGTGTGGAGTTAGCACATTCATTCTGTGTCACAAAGGCTCAGCTAATCTGTAACAGACTAGTACCCAAGTGTTTGGAAGATGAATGAAATATGTTCCTGCAAACCTTTAAAGAACAAAAAAGTTGCATATTATGAAAACTATGATGATGAAAAATGTCCATGTATTTTTAAATGGAAACAATTCTAAACTATTGATAATCTAAATTTATAGTAAGCAGAGTAGCAGGTTTGATATATCTGCAATGTGTGTCTAATCCTGCAATAAAAAATGTAGAGCACTTAAAGTGGCTGCATCTCGCTTTCTGTTGAATATGCATTGCTCCGTCTCAACCTGTGAGTCACCGTTTTCAAGTAAAATGTAAAACAAATTGGCTTGGCAGGGCAGGTAACTTATTTACTGAATTACAATGGACTCCTGTTCATACAATCGCTTGTTCAACAGCTACTCCACGTAATTCCACCAGACACCCGCGATGGCAGCCATTTACATTGACTCAAATGTTAATTTCTCCCCTTCTAAGTCATCCAATTAATCAGCCAAGCGCAGAGAATGTGATGGAGTTTGGTCAGCCGCATTGGAGTGAGTAATTAACTTGCATTAACTCATTAAACTATCCCAGATGTGTCCATGAATATCTGAGTACCAACCGTTGAATCTCTCTAGACTGCCTACCCTTCCAGTACCACGGACAGGGTGCATTATGGGTACTTAACATGCTTGTGTATACCACCGTGTGTGCTTCTGCCTGTTCATATCCCTGTAAGGGTTCGAGCAGGACATGTCCAAGTGTAATTGCGTCACACTTCTAAAGGCTCAAACAGTGTACGGTAACGACATCGGAGAAACAGAGGCCCTTATCTAACGATTTGGAAATAAACAATGTACTCTGTGACTGCAGATAAAACCTGTGAAGTATGTATCAGCATGCTTACAATGCTGGGGAGTCTCCATTATCAATGTTTTTGTGCCTTTAATGATTTAAAGTAGCTATCTGAAGAGGCAGAATGGCATTAGAAGCTAGTTTAAGATCCATGCCTGTTCACCACGTGTGCCATGCATTATCCTAAAGGCACTATGGAGTATCTTTAAACATACTGTTGATGCACATACATGATCACTGTTTCTGTGAAAATATTAGGACATGGAATCTAAGGGCAATTTTGTAAACATGTGACCTAAATGAAAAGGTATTTTTAAATAATCTGGGTATCTACAATTAGCTGGGCCTACTCTAAATCTTAACATATCAGAGGAATGTGAATTACCTAGCAAGCATTCCTAATTGAACTCAATTTTATGAAGAAATTAATGGCTTTCTCACTTTGTTCTTCCTTTCTCGATTCTGTGTTAATTTGCTGCTTTTTAAAAGTCTCTATGGCAAAAACAGTCTCTTTAAATGAGTCATTGGAGAGCAGATGGGATATTGACTATAAATTTTCCTGTTTATATAGAAATGAAATGAATGGCCTGGCATCCCTTCCAGGGTGTCCCCTGCTTGTTCCCAGTGCATTCTGGGATAGGCACCAGACTCACCGTGACCCTGAATTGCATAAGTGTTTGGAAGGCTAAAGGCTGGCAAGAAACCCAAAATAAATCATAATAAATATTATACAAACATAGCATGGTGTGAATAACAGCATGTGTTATATATGCACACATCTTTTTGCTTAATGCCAAATAGTTTAATTTGGGTTACAGTTTTGTTTGGATGCACAGTTTGGGCCTAATTAAGCATCCAATAATTAACTGATGTGCCATTTTCCAGCTGCATCTGGGCAACAAACTTTCCGGGATGAATTATAAATGCTCACACTTAGAAATTTCATTTTTTATTTCCTCCATCATCTAAATTAAGCAACAATCCAGTTGTCTTCTTACAATCTGACATATTTTTCTGGCACAAGGCAGGTACCTAACAAAATAGTGATAAAATAGTCAATTGAACATATAAGCACACCTAAGTTGCATAATATGACTTTTACATAAAGAAACATTATATTTGGTTAAAGGGTATTGTATTGCATTCTTTCTTTAGCAAAAGTTCCACTGCAGAATGGAATGTGAGTGTGTCAGAGCCACTAATCTCCCCTTCAGCTACATCTGCAGACAGTTGTTGACTAGGTCTGTCAGTCGGTGAGTACATTTTTCATTACACCTATGCTTTGACACAAAATGTTTAATCCCAGAAATACATCAGCACCTGGTCCCCATCCTGAAACAAGATGTGATTCTGTCCAGGTAAATCCAAACCTGGTGTTTTTTTTTATTGGGTCAGTGGCTTAATGTTAATGATTCATTAACACATTTATGTTGAGCTACAGTTGAAACTGAAGAATAGACTAATCAACAGGACTTCACCATACCTGGTGATGGATGAAGATAGCTCTGTGAACTAGTCATAAGTGATAAGTGCAGCTGAATACTTTATATCACTTTTAAACTATTTTATTAATTTATGTGATGGATTTCTTTAGATATTTTTTTCTTGTGTTGAATTCATTTCTACAGCATTTTATTAACTCTTTACTACACCAACATTTTTTTTTCCTTGTGAGCACCAGGAGGAATGTTAGACCACATCAAGATGTCGTTTTCTTCTCCGTTGTCTTGGGCATTATTCCAACCACCTATTTAACCTGGGTGGTTTCAGTCCTGTTAAAGACAACATATATCTTGGACTGGGTGCCAGTCAATTGCCTGGTATACACATAGTCATATACTATGGGCGATTTAGAAACAATAATTAACCAAACTACATGTGCTTGGACTGTAGGAGGCTGAGGTCCATCCATCCATCTTCTGTAACTGTTCAGGGTCACGGGGGTCCAGAGCCTATTCTGGAGGCTATGGGCACAAGGCAGGGAATAAGGCAGGATGGGGCACCAACCTATCACAAGGCACACTCACACACTATTCACACACATGCAGGCAATTTGGTAACTCCAATTAGCCCCAGCATGTTTTTGGACTGTGGCGGGAAACCACGACGGCATGGGGAGAACATGTAAACTCCACACCCATGGAGCCATGGCAGAGACACAAACCCTAGTCCAAGGGGTGTGAGGTAACAGTGCTAACCACTGTGCCACCATGCTGCTCTTTGAGGCTAGAGTCCCCACCGGAATCTCAGGCAGCGGACGGAGAACATAGAAAATCCACACACATAGAGATGGGACTCAAAATCCCACTCATAGATGTGTTAGGCTACCCACAGGTGTTATTATTAGGAATAATCACTTGCAAGCGGAGATTTGCACAGGATAACCTGTATCAGAATTGGCGCCCGGCATTTCAACGCAAGTCTGGAGCATGTTGGATCTCTGCACTCACCCGACCATCATGCCCATGACCGGGCACTCACTCGCCGCATCTAATCTTTGGCAAGTGCGTGGAGAGCGATTGCTAACACCGCATTGCAGAAATCTGCTGGTTCTGTAAGCACATTCCTATCTTGGGCCTCCTTAACCTTTCACCGGTGAGGATTATGTTTCTAATTCGTTAAGTGCCCTGAGATGTTCAATATGACAACTTGAAAAGCATCATTTTGATGTTGGAATTCGCCCCTCTGACAAGACAGTCAGTACTATTTGTATTTGTTTTTAAATGTGTTAATTTGCAATTGAGTAAAGGGCAGTTCGACAAAATTGCTAAGGTCCACCAGAGCAAGTCTCTGTGTATTGTTTGTGGTCTGCCTAACATGTCTTTTAACACTCCGGGACAGATTTCGTAACAATGTGATTAATGTTGAGCAAACATCAACACCTGGTAATGGGACTGGCCTTATGCGATCATGAGCAACTCCGCCTGTGCGTTTAATCCCTGTGTCATTTTTATTTTATTTATGCTCCTGTAAAGATGCCTTATTAAAGTATCATCTTGACAAGTATTTCTCAGAGTCTCTCTCCAGGCATTTAAGATTGCAATTAGGCAGAGAACCCTCATACACTGAGGCCATGATGCCATTATGAAAAATTATCAGCGTTTTAAAAGTTTCACAACACTCTTTGTAATGATTAATGCAGTTCTCAGGATACTGATTTGTTAGAAAAATATATAGTGATCATATATCACAGCACTTGAAAATGTAATATCAAGTAAACTTGCTTTTGCAAAAATGTTGTTTTGGACATCAAATTTCAAAAGGAACAGGGGGAATTCTGTTTGTTTCTAAAGTGATTTTGGATATGTTTCTGAGGAAAATGGTTATTGCTTCTATACTCACAAATGGTGCTTAAAACGCTCCAAATGTTGTCAGACAAGGCATTCACTGGTGACATCAAAGCAAGAGAAGGCCCACTGCATTTAAAATGTTTAAAATGCTTTGACGCTGATAGTGAGAAGTGCGCTGTCCAGTGACACTGCAAGCTGTTGAACTGTGACTTGAATTCCCAAAGTTTCCTATCTCCGGCTAGGTGACCCTGTGCTTTCGGCTCTTGACTATTTTAAGATACCGCACAGCTTTTCTTGCCGTCTTCCCATCTTTAAATGAACGATGACAGGGACTATCACTGCTTTTAACCTTCCCTGCCCTGCCCCAAGTGCTTATCAATGTTTCCTCTGTGTATCTGCGACAGATAATGGTCATTTCAACATGAAAATGTACCCTTAGCCGATTAAAGGCGGGATTAAATTTAGCTCCAATGTACAAATTATGACTCATTTTCTCCTGGAACTAATTGTTCCCCAGTTCACGGTCTAGACATAATGATGTTAAGTAGTGGTTGAAGTTGTGGGTTTGAGGCAAACTGGTATTATAAGCTCAGAAACACAGACATCACAGAATACCCTTTAAACACATAAGGAAGAAAAATGACTCGCGTTCTGGACTCCATTTTAAGTATTCTAATTGTTAATGTGAAGATCTAGTGTATCATCACTTTTGTTTTGAATGACTTTTTTGTTTACCTTTCAACTTCGCAGACTTATGCATGCAGAATTTTAGTTTTCTATAAAAAAAAAAAGTTAAGGCAGGTCAAGCTTACTATAACTAGTTTCCTTAAGTAAAACAGTTGCAATCATTAGCAGTTAGAGGCTGTAGGATCATTAAAAGATAATCACAATCTGGCCTTAGTTTCAACATCAAGTTCCATCGTACTTTTAGTTTGATTTATATATAATATGGGCTTTTCTAGTTTTCGGGAAGTGTATAAGATAAAATAAGACAGATCTATATTGTCACTATTACAAAAACAGTGAAAAACAGTTTAGCAGCTCTCTGTTTAGCAGTATAAGTTAAAGTAATAAATAAAAAATAAGAACAATACACAAAAAGAGACAGCCATTCTATTACAGTATGAGTACAATGCGTACAATATGTCAGTCCGAGGTAGTGTGTGCTTAATGACCTGCCTTAAGCATAGAATTGCATAGAAGACAGAAATATATATATATATATATATATATATTGTGAATGGTAACCTGTTCTGCGTAGCTAATGGAGCATGGCGTAATGTGGATCCGCCACGCCTGTTTCATTTCCTCTGGCTTTGCGAATAAGTTAAGTCAGGGAGTAAGTTAATTGGTTAGCTGTGAGCCTGTATTTCCTGTCCCACGATATGTGTTCTGTTTCCTTCTTGTGTGTCCAGTATTATATGAGTTTGCAGAATGAATCAGAGGAGGTTCCGTTGCCCGTGTTTTGCCAGTGTTAGATCTGCGCCATTGATGTTATGATAAGAAAGCGATTATGCGCTGGTTTTCTAGCAGTAAGCCCCCTGCTCAACAGTCACTCTTTCACTCTCTCATAAGGAAAAGGTCCTCGCTCTGCACAGATGTCTCAGATTAAATTGTATCTCCATGTCTTAACAGAACTCCGCTCTCAATGAACTGCCAGAACGGCCGTAGGCGAGAGCTAAATTGCTTTGGTTTCAGTACACAGAGAAGTTGAGGCAAAACGAATCAGTACATTAAACGCGAATCCCTCACCAACTTGAAGGCAGCCCTTAGCACAATTATTGAATGTGAGTGATTATTATGTCTAATTGAAGCTGACTTTTGCTACCTGTAGCTTGACTGGAGGCCTTAAAAGCAGTGGGAAGACACCACATTTTAATTCAATGCTCCAGCTTTGAAAGGAACGCAGCCGATAGCTAAGTGGTGGCATGTGTATGGTCAATAAACTTTAATAGAATTATATGGCGCACTCACAGATCATAGTGCATATAACTCAGTTTTTTTTCTCCTCTTCTCCAGCATGAATCCCAAGCAATTTCAACAATAACAACAAATATTTTTCAGGCGTAGGACACTGGATACAACAGGACATTTTTTAATCACGGAACTTCTTTTACTTTATTTTATTTTCCCCTGACCTTTTAACTAGCTTAGTAAATTAATTTCCTTAATAGCTCAGCTGTTGTATTTATATAGGTAAAGAATGACAAGCAAAAAGGTATAATTTTCCAAATTTTCCATTTTTATTTTTCCCTCATTAAAAACCTGATGATTATACCTTTCAAAAACAATAAAAGAATTGATGTCCTTCTCCACAGACAATAGTGGCGAGCACTGGAATTTGTTTTAGACGCAAATACCGGGGATTTACTGTGTTAGAATGTAATGTGTACCAGTCACTGAAGATGGACTGCGTTGAGGCATTCAGTGGGTATATTTCAGCATAATGATCACTTCACTACCTGGCACCGTTGTAATTAATTTGTATAACATTTGGCTCAGCACATGTGCTTTGCGATGCCCAGAGCATTTGGCTGCCTGTCCATGAGGGCTTTTGCGGACGCAAAGACACCATCAGAGTTTATTGTTAATATCATTCTTTGCGGAAAGACAGCTCCCTAAGCTTTAGCGGCCCCATGACAGAGAAAGGTTTTCGAAAAACATTATTTTATTCTACTTTTATGCATTTTACATGCATGCATATGTTTTACCATTACCATTAAATGTTTCTTTTTCAGTTTCAGAGTTCTTAAAGCATCACGTTCTGATGTTTAGGAGCCATTTGGTAGGTGTTGCCTGAGACTTCTTGAATTACGTCTTCACAAAGTGAGCAGTGTGTCCTACCTACTGGTATGCTGACATGCAACATGTTGGAATTATTGCTAACTGCATATTCCCATGTCAAGCACAGATGTGATACTTTACTAAACCCCTATGGCTATAAATGGCTAAATTAGCTTTAGGTAAGGAGCAGGCACTGATTACAGTACACTGCCATACCCACCACACTACAAACCACCTCAGGGATGAGAACCCAATTGCAGAGGGTGACACCTCAGCACCACACTAGTTGAAATGGAACAGTATTTTTCTCCCAGTGGCTAGAATACCAGCCCCCAAGTTATTCTCTGTAAATTGGAGGACCTCCTTATAGGGCTGGATGTAGATTAACATCATACCCAGGACAAAGCAATTGCAGGTTAAGGACCCAACAGAGTAGGGTCACTCGGGGCATTCATAGGATTCAAACCAACAACCTTCCAACCTTCCCTAGCCTCAGAGCCAGCACTCCACCACTAGTTTTATCCCTGAAAATCAGAAGACCAGTATTTTGGGCTTAAGGACCTATATACATGGTCTAAGGTTTAGCTGATAATAATGGACCTTAATTTTAAACAACTAACTTAGCTATGTGACAGTATTGCTTGTGTAACAATCTTATCTGGGTATTTTTTAGGCAGAATTCATGACAAATCTTGAGAAATCCCAGTACTTCTCCTCTTGAACTTTTTTCACTAATGGGAAACCAAAAGCAGTTTGAGTTTAGCTTCTGCTCCGAGAAGATCACAGAAATTACATATATGATGAACCCGGCTTGTGCTTTTTATTCGCATTTCCTATAGGAAATTATCATAGCATGGAGAAAAGTAAGACATCTTGTAGCACGTGATAGATTTCAATGTTGTTGTTCCTTTTGGTAAACTAAGAATGGTTAGCTTATTTTAAGGTGGTTTTAATGAGATGCTGGAACTTGAGGTCCACCTCTACAGTAAATCACTCCAGGATTTCCCATAACATTCACACTAAACATTCAGCTGTAGGCGCACCATCTGATTTGTTGACTATATACATAGGTGTGAGTCAACACTTTCCCTTCCTTGGAATGACAGATGGGAAGATACCTTCATTGTATGAGGTCTCGAGTTAGGTTGAGATGAAGCAAGGCTCTTAAAGATGAGAGCTGACAGACTCAATGACTTGGAGATCATTGGTCTTGAACAGAGTAGTCGGTGGCAGTTTTTCCCCTCCGAGCCCAGCAAACCAGGACGAATGATAACTCATTCCCTTAATTAAATTGTGGCTTTAAATTTCATAATACAAGATGCCTGTGTGACAGCTGCGGGGAAAAAAATGAGGTGAGGGAACCAAGGGTAGAGCACAATAACAGCTGAGAAAAATACCTTCACAAAAAAGGAGGACGAGCAGGTACATTCTCCTTTGATAACAGATAGCCTCCAGTCGTATCGCCCATTATTCCTAGCATTTTACAAAGCAAATGAACTTGACAGATGGCTGTGTCACCTAAACCCTTGACTACCAGCCTGATTATGCAGAAAACAATAGAACGGGAAGGAAATCATTACTAAAAGAAGCTGGTTAGTCCGCAGAGGACTATATGATGCAGAAGAACAAAATTACAGTTGTGAAATTGAACAGTGAGAATGTGCTTAACATAAAGTGGGTTACAGAGAGGCAATCTGTCACTGCTAAAGCTATTGTGTGGACCGCTTGCATGCCATATGAAGTAATCTGTCATCTCTCACTGTATTAATGTCTAGTGTTCACTTATAAACGCTATAGGTTTCTCCGGGGCTTGCTCCCTAAGCCCTACCTTCTTATGAGGTTGACTTGTATATTTCACAAGTAAAGGGATTTGGGATTAGATTTCATACCTTTGATATTGCAAAGACCAGCAGTGCAGCCCAACTTGTCTTTCAGAATGAATGGCAGCAGACCCCATATGACCCCTTAAAGACTAAATTAGGTCAGTGTTTAATATTATTTAATATCTCTGTTTATATTTTTATGCATTTTTTGGCTCTTATTTCAAATTCTTGGTAAATACAAAATATATAAAGGGGAAAAAAATTTTTACTTCTCACAACATAGCTAGCTTAGATTTAATCTCATTAAACGTGAAATGTCTATCTTAAGAATTTTATTGAACCGACTGGAACGTAAACAGAGAAGGACATATTTATCTATACATCTATACTATCAAGTCAAAAATTTAAAGGTGGGTTTAATTTGATCACTGGTAAATTTGAATTATATTTGACCTGAACATCCTGTAAGTTTTTCCCTAATGAAGTGTTACTCATGGGTGCTGAAAAAAGGCAGTTAACGTTAACGGTGCATACTTTACAGGTACTATTTCTAAAAAAGCATCGTTTACGGCGAGGCTCCAAAACACTGGCGAGTCATGGATTATCTGCCGATCAGATAATCACACTTTTTCTCCCTCCACATATTAAAAATCAACACCAAAAGGGTATCATTTCCTCTCTGTTCTGCTTATGTATGAGGAGCACTTCCAAGGAATATGCTATTGCTTTGGTTACTTTAACCCACAGGTGCTACTCTCTTAGGGATAGCTTAAAACCACAAAGGTTCATTATCTCACGCAGAACTGAGTGAAAGTTATGTAGGGAACCACATATGTTAAAAAAACTGCTGCTCTTTGCTCATACATACAGATAGACTCATGGGTCAAAGTTTTTTTATGTTTAAGTATATAATTAATCTTTCTCTAAGGTTTCAGGACCTATTTATTATTGTTTGTTTCTTTGTTTGTTTGTTTGAAATTCTGCAAAATTTAAATATAGTTTCTTATTTTCCAGTACATGGGACATGCTTTTGTTTAAAAACAGGTTTTGATTTGTATATAATTAGATTAGTTGTTAAACTAAAGGTTCAGCCAAATGTTCCCCAGTCAGTGAAAGTTGAAATGAAGCATGGATTCAGGTCTGCCTTCAGTGTAAAGGGAACCTTGGCAAAGAGGCCTGGATACCTTTTAGTCTTAGTTTACTTTAATTAGTTAAGGTATTTGACAAGAGGGTGCTGAAACCCACTGAGCTAATTGCAGTGAATTAGCGGGTGCCGTCGGTCAGATGTTTGCGAAAGCTACAGTCAGCGTGCTTTTGCCCCCCCACTCTCACTGGCCCACCAGATCTCAGGTCAAACTAACATCGGCCAATATCAGTTTAGTGCCGTGACTCTAGCTGTGTCGACACGCGGAATCAAAGGGGCTTGTTCGTGCTGCGGCACACTGCTACTTTTCAGGAAGAGAAATAGGCCTTAAAATAGGAAATGTCACACTGCCTTGTAAGAGGCAAATAGAGGTGTATCCTGAGAGAGGCAAGCTGAGACTG
>JAODKC010000137.1:4343384-4364964 GCA_026777985.1 Mormyrops attenuatus
GCTGCAGGGCCACCCGGACCTCAGTGTGCTAAATATTGAGGTGGGGTGGGGGGGCTGGAGGGTGGGGGGACATTGAAACTGCCAGCTTACGTGCTTGAGAACAATTACTGCCCCTTGCTTACGTTAGAACTCAAGACTTCCATGAGGCTCTTAATAGACCAAGACAATACAAAGCATTGTAGAGTTAATGCCTTACGGAAGCCACAGACAGGGTGAGCAGATATAACACGTACGAATGAAACCACGTTTTAAATAGCAGCAAAAGCTTATGAATTATTGACACTGTGCATGTTTGTTAAGCAAAGCTTACATTATGAATACCTTAAGGGAGAGAGGGGGGGAGATGAATTGAGATGTAATACGTTTCTACTGAACATTTAGAAAAGCCAGGGGGGGATTTTCCAGGTCGCTCTATATATTTCCTTACCAAATCATCATCGGGCAGTGACTGAAACATTTTGCATCATAAGACAGTTAAAGAGGAGTGAAAAGAGAACATGTTGCAGTCATTGCAGAGAATGCAGTATATGAGGTTAATCACAGCTGTAAGCGTTTTTATTGAGAGAACATTTATGGAAATGCTACAGGTCTTGACGAGAGATTGTTTTCATGCCTACTTGAAGCTTTTCTTTTAGTTATCTTGGATTTTTGGCATGCAGTTAGGTGTATTTGTTGAATGGATCTGCCTTGTGATGAACAGTTGGATAGGAAGTTGGATAGATGGAATGATGTAACAGAGTTGGTATACAAATTTAGTCCATATAATTGTTTGTGTACACAGATATCCACTTATTTATTTTAGCATTTTTGATTACACAAAATTTTATTAAACCATTTTATTGATGTTAGAGAAATACATAGACATGAGTAGCACACATTAGCCACTGACTAACAGACTAACAGTACATTCTATATATTGTGTTTCAGATTGACAATAACATGGACGATGAAGTGAGCTGTGTTGCACTGCATTTGTGCAGTGAAATATTTAAAAATATACTTTTTAAAGTAATCTCAATCAAGGCAGTCTTCATTACTTTATTTGGTTATTTTCTTCTTATATACATATCTTTTGGCAAATTAAATCATTTTAATCCCCAGCAAAAAAATACTATATATACCTAATAATTATAGAAAGAAAAAAAAGTGACCTATAAAATTTTAAAGCCCAAAAATATTTTCATACTCAATGGTTTTAGCAGCTTCAATATGGTGATAGGTTTTTTATAGACACAGAATTATAATAAAAGGAAGATTAAGCAATTTATTGTGTGATTTATTATTCCGTAATAAGGGTTCTCCCAGAATGGCGTCAGTCTGCACACTGCCATTTAGCTGTCAGGCTCAGTTTGGGGGAAGAGTGATTGACATTTTGTTCTCCATGACGAGTGGCCCTCTATCTTGTCACATTCCTTAAACACTTCAGAGAGCATTCAACAGATTACACCCAGTGCAAAATATTCAAATACACACCAGGCTAGACGGAAGACACTGAAGAGATGTGCAAAGGGGCTTATTTTGTTCCTTACTGAATAAATGACAATCATTTTCTTATATATTATTCAAAATAAGCATAGTGTGAACTTCATTTCATTCCTCAGCACGACACCCCAACATAAATATAAAAATATTTACAAAAAATATTTTTTGATGGTTAAGCTGCTAACATGATTAAAGGCATACTTTAGTGAAGTAATTATAATACAACGATTCAAATTAATTTATGCAGCTGGATGTAGTAATATAACTATGTGAATACATAAAAGTGTGCTGCCTACCACTACTTAAAATATAATAATAAAGTGCATCATTATTTAAATAATATATTACAGAATTTGAAAAGGTGGCACTTAAATAGCTTTTGTATTTGAAGAAGGTGCAGGTTTCCAGTCTTAGAGAATATCTTCAATTTAGTGTGCAAACTTAAGTTATTATTAGAAATGACAGCTGAACCTGATGAAATTGTACTTTCAATTGGGAAACAAAATTGCAATCAGGCCAACAAGATTTCCTCATGCTCAGACCAGGCTAATGTGGCGTCAAAACATGGGCAAATGTATTTAAAAGCCATAATAGCATATTACCGTGCAATCTTCCTTTTTTCTATTTGGTTCCTGTTAATCTAGAACTTCGATTTGCATGTAAATGTGGTCAAGTTTCATATCATCAAAATACATGAGGCCTTACGAAAGGGGGTGAGTGTTGGAGGAATGAGGGCTGAAATAATGCATTGAAGTTTGATGCACAATTAATAACATTTATAAGGAATTTCAGAGGTCATCCTAACCTAGGGTTTGGAAAATGAGGAAATCAACAGGGAATAATGAGGATATTGCAACAGTGGGAGTTGGACGTTAGTCCCAGGTGTGGGAGGGTCAGCTCATGATTAATAGTGTAGGGTTGAGGGGGCCTTGTGCCCAGAAGGACCGGGCTGAACCTACAAGCTCAATAGCGTGTTTTTTTTCTCCCGCCTGTATAAAAACCAGGCTCCCTTGGTCCCCATTTTAACAGCTTCATAGTGTAACTCCGGAGGGAGTTGATCACAATGCTGGTGAGTCCATTCAGGAGAAAGAGGGAGTGAGAGAGTGCGTGGGTGTGTTTCTGTGTGTGTGTGTGTGTGTGTGTGTGTGTGTGTGTGTGTGTGTGTGTGTGTGTGTGTGTGTGTGTGTGTGTGTGTGTGAGAGAGAGAGAGAGAGAGAGAGGGTAGCAAAAAGACAAAGATTGCACTTCTCCAGCCTTAATTGGTCCCACTATCCTCACAATTTTCATCATTATTTTAGACAGAGCATAACCTTTCAGATTTTTCTGGAAAGTATGTGTCCATTGCCTAAAATTATTTTACTCTTCATTCTTAAGGATTTTTGCGATTCTTTCATGAAATGCAAAGTTTTAATTAACAACTAAATGTTTCTTACCCAGAACATTATTGGCTGGTTTTATGTCTCAGATTAGTGATTCTTTCCACATGAAACAACTTACACTGGCGTATTGCTGCCTTACAATAATATGAACTCTCATTAGTGTATTTTTATTAAATTCCCCCTGTCCTATATGACTATCATTATTTTCCACTCCTTGCTCATGAAAATGACTAATAAAACTCACTTTTGTTCACTTAATTTTCTGCCTCTGACCGCCCTTCTGAAAAACGTTTGATAAAAGACAACTTAAAAAAGTAAAAGAAAAAAAAAAACTGCCAAATTAATAAAGCACTTAAGGAAAGACTCCAGCATCAAGTGAGCACCATTTGAATGTCCTATTGCATAGAGGGACGTATTAAGACGAGCGAGACCGCCATCATTATCCAGTAAAACGTGCACTGATTGGCTGCTCCATGTCAGGCCCCCGGTGGCCAGCTTTGTCACGAATGTGGAAGGCAGGACTCACTTTCCTGTCAAAACTAGCTTTGCCAAATGTTATCATTTTAAATGCCATGAAAGGGAAGGGGCGGGCCTAGGGGTACACACCGGCTCATGTGCTAGTGACAGTGATACAAGTGTAATTCTAGACTATTAGAGTGACACAGAAGATCATTTCTGCCCCAGAACATGAGACAGCTGAGGGGCTTATGTGGGACAGGCTGTCACGCTATAAAAATTTAAGAAATTCTTTAACCTGCCCTGCCTGATCCTCTGAATATTTCATTACCGAAAATGATTTATTAACTAGAGACAGGTAAGGCACCGAGGGGCCAGGTGGAGGGAACACCAGCGCCGTGCCAATGGAGGGGGCCGAGCCACTGTTTTTAAAAACGCTAACATAATGACGACGAAAGAGCTATTGATTTTAGCACTTTAATGCGTTTAGATCTATCATGTTTTCCCCCTGAAAGTAGCCAATGTTAAACACATCTTAAAGCAAAACGGATAACCCAGGATTGCCTACATCTGGTTGGTATTACGTAGCTCCATGAAGATGGACAGCACAGTCCTCAATCTTCAGCTAATATTTCTTTCATACTCTTCAACCGGGGCGTAGCTAATGCAAAATAGTCTGAAGTAACACTGAGGGGTCAAGCACCTAAAACGTTAAGGGGCGCAAGCCTTGTGAATGCGAATTGTGCAATTAGCATATATTGATTGATGAACTGAGTAGTTTGTAAAAGTATAATGATGTAAAATTAATTTGATTCAATTAAGGGAGTCTAGGGATCCTTAGATCGGTACAGTATGTGTGGTCACTTTTTTATTTATCATAAGATAATTCCAGTTAAAAAATACAACACTTGTCGAAAAGTTTCTGTGCCATTCATTCATGCATTTACATATGTATATACATATGCTATACATATATATATAGCAATATATATACATATATATATAGCAATATACACGTATATATTTTCTTGTGTCTGTGTGTGTGTGTGTTTGTGCAAATTTCGAATTTTCCAGTTTGAGTCTGATGTTTCCGTTTTGCCATCAATAAATACACTTTTATAGTCTGTCATTGCTAGGGACAACGTTTGGCCAACAATGTCACAAAGGTCATTAAGCAAGGGGGGAAATGGAGGGAAAAAAATGAAGCTCGCGACATCTGAATGCTACGTCCATAGGACAGAGCAGACTGGCACAGGACCCCATGGGGGCGGTGGGAGAACAAAAGCAGGCCTTCTGCTAATTGACTGCAAAATTAGCCCGGCTCCCCCGTGGGACTCACACAAGACAGCAGCAGATGGAGGCGGCGCGGACACCCTGGCAGAAAAACCTTTCGAAACCTGCTGTGAATCTGCCCACAATTATGGGTCACACCGCTCCTTGTTTAACAGAACACACCGAGACACAGAAAGGAGGGCAAAGCGACCAAAAGGTCAGAAACAGGCCGGGAATCTAGAGGCTCGCAGAGCCAATCAGTGAAAGCTGAAGACGACCTATCAGCTGCCTCGTTAAGTGTGTCTTCTCCTATATTTCTGTCCTTGGGTGTCTCCGCTGTGTTTCAGGGCTACTGCTTGTTATATGCTTCAAATAATTCTCCTTCAGAACGATTTTTCCTATATTGAAATTTCATGCCAAATCCCTCCCAGAATCAGCTCTGATCAACCTTCATCTTCACTTCATCTGAACTATATTTCTGTGGTTATTTTGTGTTTTCCACATACTGGAGATCATTTCTTTTTCTTTCTTTCTTTCTTTCTTTCCTCAAAAAAACAATTTTAACCATTTTAGCGAAAACTCTCTTGCAGCAATGTTCCACACAAAATTCCACCAAGAAAACCTTTAATTGACCCATCGGCTTTTTGTGTTTTTCTGAATGAATGTCTGAGCACTATCGGCATAAAATATATGTGGCTTCAAAAAGTAGCAGATTCAGATCATGGCGTGTGTACGATTAAGAAAGTGGCCCAGATGTGGAACTCTGGGATATCATAAAAGGGGCAGGGACTGAGTAAATATTTGGTAGCCTTAGATGGGCGACGCAAAGGGGACCCGGACACTCTCCAAGTCCGTCACCCCAGAATAAACAAGTAGATACCGTTGCTGTGAAGTTGAATTACATAGCTCAAAGCACTTTTTAAACTGGAAAACGCTCTCCCTTTCTAGGGATTACTCGCAGGAATATATTTACTGTTTCTTTTTGCATAAAAGATATATGGAAATCAGAGGGCTACAGACACCACTCATAGCCTGTTTTGAAATTCAAAAAAGGTGCAGAGAAAACTATATTGTCCTTTTGAGGCAGAAGGATCCCTTCCATTTTGTCCCCACCATGACTGTCATAGTAATCTGATATGACAAATTCACATACAGTGGATTAGCAGGCAGTGGAGAAAAGCCTAAGCGGTTAATATTTGTTGATGTTGCTTTTATCTAGCAGGTTTGTGTCCCTGGGCTGCGGTTACCTTGGCAATGAGGATATAACCGTTTTCTGATGCTGTTAAAAATGCCAAGGAGGTTTTCCCTCTTCGAAATTCCAGGGCCGCCGGGTTGCTCATCGTTCTGTATGCTGTCAAAATCTTTGATGTTCCCCAACTCTTGATGTCAGGCTATGAAAAATGCTTAGCTCAATTTAAGCCTCTCGCAAAAAAGGGCTAACAACTGTAATTAAATCATTAAATTCTTGTCTACGCTTCACAGAGCATAGAGAAAATTAACTTCCCACCAACCTCATTTTCTACTTGAACATGAAATAATGATTTTTTTTTTTGCTCATATAATTACAAAGCCAACATCTGATAGAGTCAGCATCCAGGGGGGATTATCACATGCATGAGTATTAGACCTCATTACCAGCTTGACTGCAAAATTATTACATCTTGTAATTGGATGGTGAGATTTATATACAGATTGGCCGGGTTTCTGTAAGATTGTAATTACAAGCTTCATTGGTTTGCTACTTATCAGAACTTCACAGAGAAAACAACTGGTAAAATGAAATGAGCATTTCATTAACCTATCGCCTTATCATGGGGAAACCTGTGTAACGTTCATGTATGCATTAACATAAATAGGATCATTCATTTCTCTGCCAGAGAGGCTAGGGCTGTTTTAGGAAAGCGACGGGGGTGGGGCCGGTTGGGAGCATTTATTCTCGCTCGGTTTATTTAACCTTCATAATCCATGCTGATGGAAAAAATAATAAATTAGTTGTCTATTTTACAAGGATGAACTCAATATATCTATTACTTAAAGGCTAACTGACTGTGAAAGTGCTCATTTCATGAGAGGCAGGGCACAGATTCTACGGGCGCACAGAGGTGGATCCTTTGATGTTCTTTTCAATGTTAACAAAATCTCTGGCCTTGTCCCCCTGCTCAAATACAACAGCAGCTGGGGATTGGATGCTCACATAAATAACCTCCTTACACAATGACATTGTGGGATCGATCCAGAAACTTGATTTGATGGGTGCTCACACAAAGGGGGGGAGGGCTGGGGAAGGGATGAAGGGGAGTCCACAGGAGGAGGAAAAATAAAATTGTTCAATTACAGAGAAAACACTATTTTTCTTTCTTTAACAAGAGATTTCATGGTGTGGTCAACGTTTGGCAGGTCCAGCTGACTGCTACTAATGTTGGTATTACCCTGCACCAATCAGCGCCCCCCCTGAAATGGAGTTGTTATTGAACTCCATTGTTTGGGCCGGGTTCTTCAGCTGGGATCAATGGTGCGCCAGTATGAGGCCGATATAAAAACACGATTCCAACCTGACACCCCCTAAAGAGAGCTCTCCAGAGCCTTCTCTCCACGCTCTTAGCTCATTAATGCGTAAGTGAATTTGACATACTTCTGTTTCGGCTGCAAAACAGATCTCATCTGCTTTTTTCCACTGACACTCAAGCATGTGTGCGCCACTGTCGTCTTTGGTTTTGGCCATGAGCATCCAAATGTTCAGGACAAGTGGATTGTGGGTGAATCACACATAAAAACGACAATTTTTCACAAATGCTTCCTTCGTATCAAATACATGGCGTTGCCTTGTATCGTCTGCTTCTGCCATTAAAACTATGTCTGTTATCTGTTTAGATTGTCTGCCAAACATTGCCTTAGAACCATTCATACACCATTACTTTAGAACGACTGGAAACTGTGTGGTATAGATCAACATACTGCATGGGAAATGTTAAATTATTCAAAACACTTATTTATACGCTGATTCATTTCAACAATACATTGGCAATGACCATAGGTTTTCATTAAAGGTATATATGTGAAAGTAAATGTCTCCAGAACTCTACACTGTCCAGTCTTCTGGTTTTTTTGGGCTTCTTTGCTATTGACTCTCACTTAACATTAACTAAGCCAAACTCTGCACAGATTGACCATACCGATGATGTTCAGAAGATTGTTACACTAGACAAAAACTACAATATTATGGTCCAGAACATTTTTTTCTCTCTCTCCATAGTCAATATGTAGGAGGAATCAGTAATATGACTGACAGCCGTAATGATGTGGGAGTCACGGGGCATTTTGCAAAGTGTGTTCTTAATGTGTTTCATGCATAACGTAACGCACAGTCCGTAGAGTCGCAAATGTAGTACAGGTGTCTGTTTACCTTAAGAGTATAGCATAAATAAAGTTTATGCAGCAAATCCATCTGGCTGTCCATATGTCTTAACACCCATCCACTAATTGCATATGTATTGTATACTGGGCTTGCAAAGTATGATTGAAATATGTTAAACCTGAATTTATCAAAAGTAAATGTGAATATAAATTCTAGCAATCCATTAAATGCTGTGCTCCTCAAGGCATTGTGGTTATGATTATGTTAATTATGATGATAATTGTGATGATGATTATGATGATGATGATGAGGTTGATGATGATGATGATGATGATGTGTAGGAGATGTTAATAGATGAAGGGCCATATTGTGAAAATATCATTATTGCAAAGGTAATACATATTAATGTAGCAATCGGTGTGATTTGTGGTCCCTGTTTACAATTAGGCACTAGATGCTGTGTATAGGTACAGTAATTATAATCAGTTGCTTTGAGTTTGGAGAAAACAGTTTGTTTAAGATGTTTTAATGTTTACATTACATGAAGCACTTGCATAAACAATCATGCACCGAAAATAAACTGTTTTAATATTGATAAAACATGCAAAGATTGACAGAAGTAAAACATTTTTATCCATCTGATTTCTGAGATGAAAAATGATTTGACTAAGCGCATTTATGAAGCTGCCTGCTCTTTCCCAACCTAAGTGAGATGCAGCAAGAAAAAGTGTAGGTGAGAAGTCCATCGCTTCTGATATATTTTTTTTTATGTTCTCAAGACAAGGTCCCCCAGATTCTCTGGTCTCTCAAGGCTTTTTTAGATGAAAAGAGAGTTTTTATCTCTACGTGTCTAAAGGCAATTAAAGGACTCCACGGAAACCAAACCCACAGGCCAATCAAACACACCAAAACCGATCAAGGTAATATCAGTGCGAAAGCGAGAACTGACAAGTACAAAAATAAAGAGAATATGAGTAACAACGAAAAAACAGTCAGCTGCAGTTTGAATCAATAGTTACAATGAGGTGAAGAGGAAGAAGTCAGGAAGTGATAACAGATAAAAGCTTCTCGCTTATTAAAATTCTATTTGTCTTGGTGCCTGTTTATCATTTAATCTATATGTTTATCATTCCAGCACTATCAAAGCATGCGATTTCAAACAATATTTCAATGTAAAAATGCCTCTTCTGTGAGACGCCACCTCTGTAAACTTTAATTAACCATGCTTATAATTAAAGATATGGGTTGTGCCATCCAAAAGGTGATTTTTTTTTTCATTCAGAGATGATGCTGGGAAACTGTTTGAAAAGTGTAGACAGAAATAACTTGTATAAGCAGAATAAGTCAGTCCAAATGACAAGAAGCTGGTATCCTCTGATAGTATACTTTTTCTTGTTTTAAATCGAGAACTTTGATTGCTATCCAACAACTATAAATAATTAACGAGCAGCAATATGGTTTAAATTCGTTAAATGATTTTAATTTACACATAAACAATACGCACACCGCAAGGGCTATAATCTGCTAATACAGCTCCTTTCCTCAAGCAGTCCCAGTTTCCAACGTTCGCTTTTGCCATAGCAGTCATGTCCACAGCCCATGCACTGCTACTGCTACTGCCATGCACTTTATCCGTCAATGACCACAGGTGATCTGGTTTTGTATTGTTTTTTTGCACTCTCTTTATTGTTTTGTACTCTCCTGTGTTGTTATTCACCATCTGTCTTGTCCCGCACTGCCTTGCCTTGTTTTACACTGTCTGTATTATTTTGCACTCCCTATATTATTTTGCACTATCTAATTTAGTCTTTTGTAACTAAGGCCAAACGTGCACGCATTCCAACGCACCTGTTGCATATGAGCAATAAAGAATCTTAAATCTTTCATCTTCATAGAAAGATTTCTTCTCTCATCTAACATGTGAAGAACGGCTTAATGTATAAGGCATACAGGTTTTCCATCTTCAAAAAGATGACCATTTCATAATTCTTGCTAAAAGTATCCAGAAACTTTCATTTCCTAATCCGAGTGCTTTGGCTCAAGTTGAACATCGTGAAAGAAAATCATGTTCTAACTTATGTATTTATTTTATAAGATAGAAGAAATGGACTCGTACAAGTTTTACTGGGCTTTGAAAATGTACTTTCTCTAAACTATGGATTCCTCCTTGAGGCATTGATTTCTCTGAACCAATACTTTAATTAGCTTCTAAGCTGACTAGAGCTGTTAGAGTTGCCATTAATTTAACACACAACTGCAAATGGCCGACACTATAAAGACTAGTGCAGATAAATAAAAAACTCAGTGTTTGTCTAATACCTTTGCCCCCCATGGCAATGTGAGTGTTTAACCCCCATTAACAGACGTGTTGATATGCCTTCCTATAAAGCACCAGAACAATTAGCATCCGTGCCGATGCCACCTGAAAAGGGCCTGGTCAGTTATATGTTAGAGCCGGTCGATGATCAGATTGAGTTTAATGAGTTGCGTTTTAATACATGTGATAAGCAAGTGATGTCAAGATAAAGGTTTATTGTCAAAAACTTTCAAATGTAAAAGCAAAGAGACAAGAAATCTTGAATTATATGCGTAACATAATGTGAAATATGACCTGGTCACAGCTTCAAAAATTGGAGAGAGTACATGTTATCCCACTGTATTTTGACACCATAATTTGTGCAATAACCTTCATACTACCTCAAATTACATAAGTATGTTAGGCACTGCTGATTCTCTCTACGAGATTTTCCATATGAGATTTGGTGTCATATATAGGATTATGTCACATGAGGAATGGGGAGCATTTACATCACACCATTGTGTCACATAATATTTATCACTGATAGCATCCTAACAGTGTTAAGTATTCTGACAAACTGTCACAAATTCATCCTATATTTTACATCAGGTTTATCGAAGTGTGCTATATGGCTTCAAATAGATAGGATGTTAAATAAAGATGCAGCATGTTCTAAATATATGGTAATAATATGGGTTGAGTAATTCTAGCAACCTGATCTATGCTGTTCTACTTTGCCAAACGTAGGCATACAATAGGTCATTTTAAAAGGAGTATTTTATGTAATCAAAATGCTGGCAGGAAACATAATTAGACAAAATTTTTATGTCCTTCCGTGCTTGTTAAAAAAATATTTATCTGGACAGTTTAACCTTTAAGTCATTTAGTTTGTATTCACACTGCATGGTGATAGATTTGTTACTGAAACGTGCCTGGTAGAATTTTTGAAATTATTACAAATGTTTTAGATTTTCACTCTATTGAGTCATGGGGATAGCCGCATGCCCAGGCCCTGGGATGGACTGCCATCTTATCCAGGGGGCATAATTTCAGGTCTAAATGCCTTACTTTTAGCGATAAGTTAAAATCCTCAAACCAGGTTGGCTCGGAGCTTCGATTACAGGCACTGCTCAAGCCACCTGAATCTTCACACGCTACAAAGAAGTTTGTGAGAGCTTTTGGAGCGGCATGGATTTAACCCATTGCAAGGCTGACTGTAATTCTCCATCTTTTCCAAACTGCCCGACTCTGCAGTATCCAGAAATGTTCTGAGACACTGTCTTTAAATAGGTATTCGGTCCCAAAGACGTTGCTATTACTGCTACCCATTGTAACATCGCTGTGTCTTAGGAAAAGTTATAACAAAACTCTGTGGAAATGTGAATGAATGTTACATTTATTTCGCACTTTTCAAGACACCCAAAGCGCTTTACAGAACCAATGGGGAGCCACCAACACTGTGTAGCCCCCCCCTGGATGATGCGATGGCTGCCATTCTGCACCAGTACAGTCACCACACAGTAGATAAGGTGGTGAAGGGGCAGGAGAGAATTCACCAGTGAGACACAGGGGATGATTAGGAAGCCAGATTTGAAAGGGTCACAGTGGGCAGGTTTAGCCTGGGCATCGGGGTACCACCCCTACTCTTTCGAAGGATGCACAGGGATCTTTTATGACCTCGGAGAATCAGGACCTCGGTTTTTTGTCTCATCTGAAGGACGGCACCATTTTTACAGCACAGTGTTCCCATCACTGCACTGGGGCATTGGGATCCACACAGACCACAGGGTGGGATAACCTGTTGACCACACCCACATCTCTTGCCGTTCAAATGTGCAAATACAAGGTGTGCTAAGGGATGTTCATCTGCAGCTCCAATATTTTTCACTCTTATTATAGGTCATGACAGGTTTCAGCAGCATTCCTGGCAGTGTGATGCAGACTGAGTGTGAAATGTAGTGGCCCCTTTGATTCCTGAAATCCATGCGCTTTTTATTACTCATAAAATGCTCTTATTTCCAAATGTTCAGCCCTCCATTTGCATTCCTATCCAGCATATACTAGATCTGGATAGAATGTTGTCTTGTGGCCTTCAGTGAAATTGTGCGTTTGTTGAAAATGACATTTTTGGTGGTTTTTCTTGTAGAGTTTTGCATAGTTTATTCGTTCATAAAATGACTACATTCCCACAAACTTAATCTACTAATCTGTATAATAGCAAAACCAGGATTCCATGTGAAAGAAAAATGCTAAGCCCTTTTAACCTCATAGATTTTCTAGTAAATTTATAGACCTGATCCTGATCTTTCTATACCTAATAAATGCCTTTTGAGTAGTACTTTCTTTTAAGAAAAGTCTTTTGTTTGTTTTTCTTGAATGCATTGTCACAGCGAAGTCATGTACTAAGCAAAGTACTCATAATGATTCAATGCTTACAAAGCACGTTTATACCGCCAGAACTTTTTTCTGGAACCAGAACCATTTTCCTGAGTCAGAGACTTTTGTCGTATTTACACTGCAGGAACTGCAGAGGATTTTTTTACCTTTTTACCTTTACCGGAACCTTTTTTAAGTACCTACTCCAAACTCAGTACTTTTGGTTTGAACACAAGGTACTGGGGAGGCTCTCAAAGCCATAGCTTGCTGACTGGTTGCTGATTGGTGGCTGATCGCTTGTTGACTGGTTGCTGATTGGTGGCTGATCGCTTGTTGACTGGTTGCTGATTGGTTGACCACAATCAACAGCGCTGGTGGGGAAGTTATATGGAAGTACAGAAGAATAAAAGTAGTGGAGCAAAAATTGAGCAAATGGAATTATTTTTGTATCTTAATTACATTTAATTCATCAATGAATACATTTTTTGCTTATATCTCCATAATCCTGCATTGGAAAATTCAATGGATAACCAATATACTTTTGTCTAATATCGCCGATGCCAATGGTGAAACTTGCCAGCATTTATTAGCGGGATAACGTTACATCGTTTCTTATTCTGTGGAAAACAAAATATTAACATTAATAAGAATCATGAGCAGGTCACAGGTTGTATAAATAAAAGCCTGAGTCCTTTTTGATCATGATCGATCCCCTCCAATAACAAACAAATAACTAACAAGACGACTTATTTACCCTCTGTTGTTTTGGCATGGTGATTAAGTTTCATATGAAATTATGAGTGAAGTTTAACTCATGAACTTTTTGCATCTCTCATACGTATTTTGCATAAAGGTCCCAGTTCCTGTATTGTGTGTATCAGCAACACACGAAAATGACCAGGAGCTACAAAAATTCCTGGTCCAGACAGTCCAGGGACCAGGTTCCGGAACTTCGGTGTAAAAGCTTCTATAGTTTAGTTTATCATTCAGTATAAAAAGACAGAAATAGTTGCTGGCTCATGAAAATAAATGATTAAGCAATAATAAAAATCATTTTCCAACATCTCATGCAGCACAGGATCACAGGCTTGCCTGGAGCGTTTCCCTGGCAACATGGGGCATAAAGCGGGGGAGCACTCAGTATGGGATGCCAGTCAATCACAGGGCACACTCAATTGCACATTATGGGCAGCTTTAGTAAATTCACCTAAATTCAGGTCGCTTGGAATGCAGTCTTCACAGCACAAGAAGAACATACAGTGGAGGTGCGACTCCAAGACTCATTTTAATATCAGCTACAATGGCTAACCTAATTCCACTGACAGATCTAGAAGATCTGGGAGTGGATCTAGATCTTGTAGATTATAATGTGATAGGGTGAGTTCTCCTCACGGGCGTGATGCATTCATACATCGAGTGAGTAAGGATGCCCTCGCTGGATCTTCACCCCTGGCCCTCGGAAATTCCGACTAGAACTTGCCAAAGTTCTACGATAACAAGGAAAGAAGAGCACCCCGAACTTTCCACTTTCTTGCAAGTGCAGATACGTTTGACAAGCTTCTGCTGGTAGCTGTGCACTGGCTCGGTGGGTAGCACTGTGGCCTCACACCTCCCGTCGTGGCTTGTTGGTTTGATTCCTGCCCAAGCTCTTTGTCTTCATGTTCTGCCTGTGTTTGCGTGGGTTTCTTCCCACAGTCCTAAGACATGCAGTTTGCATGTACTGGCGTCTCTAAATTTCCCCCAGTGTGTGATCGTGTGTGTTTGCACCCTGTGGGCTGGCATCCCATCCTCACTGTATTTTAGTTACTGCCCTAACTGCTGAATAACATCTGCTGTGTTATAGGCTTTGCATCAGTGTTGTATCAGATCTGAAAATATATGACTGAGGATGATTTCAGTGATGATTTCTTTATGAGTTCAGTGCAGAACATCAGTTACACTGGATACTATAAATTGTGGTGCTGTGGGGATCCTAAAGAAGAGAGTATAACAGAGTATAATGGAGTATAGCAGAGAGCACTGAGCTTGACTCCATGACAATGGTGATGTCACCCCCGCAGTGACGATGACGGATCGATTCATTCCCTGAGCTCTATACTCTGGTCTTCGCTATAGCACACAGGCCCACTTGCCCTGTACATTGTGCATGCTGAGGTGATTAATGCTCTGTCCCTGGCTTGTTACTCTCGCATGTGGTGTGAAGATGCATAGCTAAAATGACCACACTGTTTGGGTTTTATGAAGAGAACCTTGAAGGTGGATTCTACACCTAGATCCTTAGATAACCAAGACCTGAAGTTCCTGACAATGCTTTTGTGTCTCACAAATCACTTGGTTGTGGAAATACGCATCTTGCTTCGGATTGTCCATGTTATGACCCATCCATTGTTATCCATCAATAGCCTAAATCAGGGCTCTTCAAATCCTCGATTCCAAATCCAGACCCTGTTTTCAGTTCTCCCAGGTAGTTAGTTTAATAATTACTGATTCTGATTGGCCAGGGGCTTCACACCCAACACACAGGTAAAGGAAGGTTGGAAAATCAGCAGTACTCTGACCTTGAGGACCGTGATTTGAATAAGTATTTTGTGTCCTTATTTCTCTAGTATATTAATTCATATATTTCTGATTATCATGCCAGAGTTTTGTTTTTGCCGTAAAAGACACAGGTTGGGGTACACGATATGATGCTGCACCTTCAGAATTTTATTAAAGAAAAGACTAATTTCTGTTCAAAATAATGTAAGTTGAAAAGAACCACAGACCACAATCACTAAGGATTATCTTTGGCTGTGCATGGATATCAGTCAACATCAGTGCTCCAGTAGCTTCTTAATAGCTGAGATGGGGAGTTGAAAACATGGCTTTCTCCTACTCTTTGCAGGAGTCCATCTGCTTGAGGTCTGGCACATCACTGCACCTCGGCGACTGACCCCCACGGCGCTGACTGTCGATCCCCGTGTTTTTCATCTACGCGGGGACTGAACTTTAAGTGCCCCTGAGCTGAACGAGAGTTAAAGTGCCTTGAAAGGTGCTGATTGAGCACCTCCAGCTTCTTGTCGAAAAAAAATAAAATTCAGCTTTCAGCGTTTTGCTCCAGCCAAAGTGATACAGGTATTACGTTTTTAGAAACTGCTTTAATTGCAGTCAGGAGAGCCCTGCCATGACAATAGTAATTCCACGACTTCCTGTTACTGTCTCATCCCTCAGCTCATATAAATAATTTATAAGGATGCTGTCAGTTAACCTCAAATAATTATTATGCCTTTTTCGCTGGAAAAAATAAATGATGAAATTGGTAGCCTACATATCAAGTATAGCCCTTCGTTAAGAAAAAGCTCTCTTATACAAACCTTGGTGTGCATGATTTTATCAAACACATTTGCACCACAGACAGATCTGGCACTCTGAAACTGAACTCTACAAGCAGTGGGGTCTCTGAAAGATGGAGGTAAAAAAAGTCACAGAGAGCATGAATCTGAGGACATACATCAGGTGTTATCAGACTCCTTAGACACAGAAGGAACAGTGTAGTGGTGGGTCTGACCCAGTCAAGTGCAGTACCTTATTCATAACCTTAAATATGAAGAGATGAACAGATATAAACAGCTATTTCAGCCTTTTTAAAATGACGTTGGGTTTATGCGATGAGGTGAGGAGGGGTGTGGCCGTCTTTGGGGGATAGTCAGGTGATCTAGGTGAGTGTGGAGATTTTCACCGGTCCCTCATGATGGATGTGAATTATTGTTTTTTTCCTTCCTTCACCCCAAGTAACCCAGAAGAGGTGATAACCTTCATAGCCCCCCAAGCCTGTTCCTTGAACCCCAACAAGTTCAGGCATTTCCTATCCTCAGAACCAAAACGTCTGGTTTTCATTTGATTTTTTGTATTTCTGTGTTTAATTAAAGTTCTGCAAAGCCTGTTCCTACCCAGCCATCAGGAAAAAAGGACAGTTATCTTAAAACATATATCCCTTTCCCTGTCCTGTGTCACCTGCTTCTGTCTGCTGTCCCAAGTTTCAAAATTTAAAACCCTTATTTATGTTATTTTGTATTTTTTGTTTTGCTTGTCTTGTTTTTTAACAGAATGCATATATATTCTGTATGTAAACTGCAGGAACATACTTTAGTGTATATGCAATGTTCATTAGTCTTGCTATATACCTTGCACTGGGACGTACTATTGGTATTCAAACTTCATATCCCAGAATTCAAATGTCATATAATAATATCACTTCCTGCCAAGCAGTTCCTGAATACTGTGTACAATGCACAATTAAATCCAGTCACTAGTTCTCTGGAGTGTACGAAGTATGTCAATGCACTCGAGTAAGTACAGACTGTGAATTTAAGCGGAAGGAAGTGGAACTCATGCCATGAGTTCAGTTTTAAAATCTACACTTGTTCAATAAAAAAATGTACAAAGAATCTTGTACCTGTTATACGTAAAGCGTACGTAGATTCATATACATATATAGAATAGATATAGACATAGAATAGATATAGATAGTACTTTGTTACAACCTCATGAAGAATGTCATTCATTGCATATGTATATGTATATTCATATGTATGTGTGTGCATAGTTATATATATATATATATATATATATATAAACAATAACTTGGGTCTGTTAATCTGTTACATTGTTGTTTCCATCTCCCTTTCATACATTTTACTCCTAAAACTGTCACCAGGTTTTTTTTCTTATAATACTTCATGCTAAGCATTTTATAAGCACATGCAATGTCAGTGACGCTTGTTAGGGCGGTATTAATTTCGGCTCCACAACTGAAAGTTCGTAATTTAAAAAAAAGTCACAAAATGCAGATGACTGAATAGCACTCATAGGTGGCTCTATACTCAGCCTAGCGGTGTTTAGCGCCGAGCATTCTGCCAAGTGACTGCGAGATGTGCTGCTTCCTTAATAGTATTAGGAGTTCAAACCGTAAAGGTTATAATCTAGCAAGAGAAGAGACTCCTTTCTTCGCTTTGATCTCTTTCCGTTTGGTTGTTAAAAGTTGACAGCTCGACTGAATAGCATTCAGCGCTTCCATTTGTATAACATGAGTTTCCCGGTCCACATGGCTCCCAGCTACACCTGGGTTGGGGGAATTTACTTGACATTGCCTTTGGATAACATTGACTCAGTTAGGGTGAAATCAAAACATAAAAGTAATTTCAGACTAAGAAGTACCTCCCACCCAGGAACAAAAGCTGAATTAAAGTATGTCCTGGAAAAAATGAGCAAGTAAACTGGTGAAGACACAGTTATTAAGCGTCGACAACACAGCTGCATGCAAACTATAGCAAGTAAAATTATTATCAACTTAAATTTTATTCACAATATAAATTAAAAACCACAGTCGGATGGTGCCCTGCCCTTAGGCTCCTTGGCTGTGTTTGTGCACTTTGCAGTGTTTACTGAGTGCGTGCGTGCGAGGGCGAGCCTGCATCGAACGGTGTGCGCGTGCGGAGCGCGCTGTTGCGTGCAGTACCGCGCGACGGGAAGCGGAAAAACTATTTTAAGGGAGTCTGATCGATAATAATTCTTCATGATGATATAAAAAGAAGAATTATTATTAAATTGCAGTTCTGTGTTTTCTACGGTTGGTTTACGTTTTCCTGCATTCCTACAGTCAGAGTCCAAGAGGATAGGAAATGAACGAAGTTCTGCAAGCTTCGAGCGCTGCTCAGAGAAAACGTGAATGCGAAATTAGCACCAGTTACTTTTGTCATATATCATCAAAAGTGAAACTACGGCCAATTAATTATGACCAAACCTAATAATTATTATTGTACCGCGGATAAGGACTTGGTGTTTATTTAAAATGAGAGTCATACATCTCGCAAAAAAATAGATATCTAGTTTTCTTAAAATTTCACCCCCAGCTCTTCTTTTGCTTTAAGGTGTCTTCTTTCACCATCCCTGTCATCCCCGTTTCGAGATACTTTCAATCTTTTATCACCACCATCTCTAACCATGCACATTTCCAGCAGGTTATCACGATTGCCATTCCTCCTTCTTTCTGATGTGTTCTGCTGATTACCATCGGTGCCCTGAGATATTTTTAACAGATCCTCGCGTCGCAATATCCACTCTCAACCATCTGGAACAGATCAAAATCACTGACTTCATCTAAGCAGTTAAGTATTAAATCTACAGTATCCTTTCAACAACCACGACCTCTAGTTAGGTGATTTAAATCCACAGAACTCCGAAAAAAAAGGTGCGTGCGATTATATATTTCCACATATATTAACCACATGGGTCAGCCGAGTTTATTGCACATTTTATTACATGCAACTAATCGCACTATATTCTGCCTGCTTACTAACACATATCACCTCCAATTAATATAGGCTACAAGTATCTCATTCATCTAAAAATCAACAGTAGGTAGCCTATTGATAATGTAGTAGTGGTTGTGACTTCTGAAATGTAATGTTAATGATGTTTAATGATAACACCTGCATTAAAGTTAATTACAAGAAGTTACTTCTGCTTCCAGAAATTATTATACCTGCTGAATTATTCTTTCCATATAATTGATCCGGGTGTTATCTTAAACGGATGCTTAAATTTAGCAATGATATGCATTGATTAAGTAAAACAAAGACCGTTTTATAGCAGTAAAGGATTTGCGACGTCTTCCGGAATATTGCTTTTTACTTAGCATTAAGGAGTGCACTTCACACATTGTATACAGGCCGTCACAATACATATAAGTTTATCCTTCTTCGAGTAAAAGTATGGCCAAATGAAAAAAAAAAAACATTGTCTTTAAAACTACTCAGGCGAAGATATGTGAAATCAGAACGCGACACTGTCACACCACAGGTTGAGTAGGTAGTTTAACATCCGGGCTGCTTCTCGGTGTGACTGATTTTAGTTTCCAGTCACATCTAATGCCCATATTTCTTTACTGTGAGATTATTATTCTGTCAAATATTATCTCCATTAAGCAGCCAAAACAATGACGCCAATTTAACAAAAAAAACACTGAACATATCAATGCCTCCCCTCCCACCACGTTCCACCTCCACACATGCGCGCACATACACGCGCGCGCTCACGCCCGCGCACGCACACACACACACACACTTTCCCCCCTCTTTCGCTCTCGTCCTTTCACAAAGGTATACCACAAAGGGATTATAAAATGTTCGCCATAATTAGACGCAGACGATGAATTTGGAATTTTTACCTGCAGTGAAAATACGAATGGAAAAAGTTAGGCTACTTCAGTATTGCGTTACGCACTTTTACATAAAGTTCTATTTGCACGATACTCATATAAACTTAAACAAATATGTTATATACACATCTGACAACATTTTTATAAACGGAAAATTGTGCTATTATTTTAATAGTAAATTTAATTACAATTGCCACTATACTTCAATTGCTTTAGTTATACTGACAGTTCTAAAAAAGACTGACATTTTATTTCGCTATTTAGCATGACACTTGTTTCAGAATCGGGTACTTTCCTTTGTTTGTTTTTTTTTCTTCCTGGAGAAGAGTTTGAAGCGGAATTTGGAATGGTGGCTTGCATTTGCCTTTGCCTTTATTTTGCATAACCTTCTACTCACCCGACATATCGCTGAATTAAAAAGGTAGAACAATCGCAATATTTCCCGTCCGCTTACTTCTGCTAATGATTAAGGTAACAGTTTACAGAAGATGAAAAAGCTCGACAAACCCGCTGTTTAACCGTTTAGTCATTGCGAGTTTTGTTATTTTTATTCATATTTAAATTTTAAATATTCCCCGGACCTACAACTTTTGAATTGTTGGTTTTCTCCGCACTTTTTTTTGGCAATGTGGATTAATTAAAAGGAGATCGTACAGCTTTCAAGTTTATTGTTCTAATGTCAGACAGCTGTAAAATCGTGTAGACAGGTTGTCATACAACAAACAGGGCTTCGGTGAATAGAATCTAATGCTAAACATTTAACGTACAATACACGAAACACGCAAAAAAAATGGTCCCAGCCAATGCTCAAACCACATGCTCCAACTAGGAGGGGCTTGCTGCTCAAGTGGAATGCCAATCAAAGCATCAACTTCAAATTGTATCTGAGAGATCAGCTCAAGACCTAGGGGCAGACACATCAGTTGGAGCTCAATTGTTGATCAGATCACATCCAACGGACTTGGAGCGAAAAACAGAGAACTGAGATTTTAGAGGAGCGGATTCATTTCTGCTCCGTTCTTCAGCGCTTCAACACTTTCAATTTGACTTCCTGATTTTTTTTTTCTTCTTCACCCTGACTCTGCTGTAAGATTGCGGTAGGAAATGTCTTTTTCCCAGTTGGGCTACCCTCAGTATTTAAGTGCCACCCAAGCGATGTACGGAAGTGATCGTCCGGGAGTGCTGGCTGCGTCTGCCCGCAGTGGAAGCTCCGAAATTGCGGGAAATCCGTCGGCTACAGCTGCTGCAGTCACGTCGATGTTGGGCATGTACGCCAACCCCTATGCAGCGCACAACTACAGTGCATTTCTACCTTACACCAGTGCTGACTTGGCTCTATTCTCTCAGATGGTAAGAGCTGTATTTACTTAAAATTTATTTGCGAATCTGCCACCGCTATCGAAGTGATTCGAATAAAATGCGTTATTGGTACTTTTGAGTACGGTGTCCGCGCTGTGAATCCGCCGAAATGTTGCTAAAGCGGAGGACCTAAGAAGCAACCTCAGGCGAAACTTTACTTTGTATGTCGTTGCACTAAAATATCGTTTATTTTATTATGCCCCATGCAATACACCATTGCTGATTCTCTTTATTTTTTCTTTTCTGAATGTTAACGTTTGTTTTCTATTGTTATCATTATTTCAGTCCTGGAAGCCTGCTAAAGGAAATCTGCTATTCTATTTCAAAATACTGCGTATAATTTCCTATAAAATCAAACGTAAGTGCATCATAATGGAATTTAGACTTACAGTAACAAACTTTCA
>JAODKC010000137.1:4371788-4396004 GCA_026777985.1 Mormyrops attenuatus
CCCCCCCCCCCCCCCCCCCCCCCCCCCCCCCCCCCCCCCCCCCCCCCCCCCCCCGCGCCCCCCCCGGCAGTGGTTTCCCTGTGACGCCGATATCCCCACCACTGTGCGGCTATTCATGTCTTTTGCTCTTGTATTGTGCTAAGTATGAGGTGAGCAGAGGAAAGTTCATCTTTGTCTTCTCATGTTGGCGGTGGCAGGTCTTCACACACTCTGTGGCCTTATACACACACGGATACTTTCCTTAGTCCCATTCAAACGTACATATTTGCCTTTAGAATGGGTCGCTGGTATCTCCAGACTGCAATCTCATTTACCTAGTTTGGTGAGGGCACCGGTTTGAGTGCAGTAACAATGGCAGGGTCTAACTGGAAACATCACGCCAGGAATGTCCAGTGGCCAAACCCACATGGCTGCTCAGCGTTGTGTCCAGCTGATTGTACTGGCGCACGCCGCCTTGAAATGTACTGATGCAAACGGGAGAGATACCTCAGCCATTGCCACTAATGGATCTGAAATGCAGTAGGCCAATTAGCGGAGGAACCATTGTAGCTAAACACTGTGTGTTTAGAAAGTGGACTTTTTTTGTTCACTAAGAAGTTGTATCAAGAGCTCACTTGATTAAAAAAAAAAGCCTCAAATAATTTACATAGATTCTCCAAGGAGTTTGAAAGCGACGATATAAAATTTTGCATCTCCGTGTCAGCAATATGCTCATTTGGAATTTCTTCAATGCTTAGTGCCTGAAATGTAGCACTAATTAGTTCATCTAATTATATGTAACATTTTAGGCATCTCTGCAATATAATATTTATATGATTTGTGATTCTGATGAACATTCCTAAAAATGTACATTCTATTACGAGCAATTTCAAAGCTAAATAGAGATATTGCCATGTATTCATTGTGGTTTAAAGTGTCCACTACAGTTAAGATGCCATCAGAAACATTATATACTTATGCAATACATGCAAGCATATATAAATAAGTTAAATTGCTTTTATAATATTTAGAATTTTTATTGTTTCCATTTTGTTATTCTTTTTGTTTCGCAGAAGGGCCCTTTCCACTATGTTTGCGTGTTTGGACGGCTGTGGGGGAGTATGACGCTACCTGTGGATTATTAATTTGCAGATTTAAATGTAATTATGATAGCAATTCTTAATTACTTTAACAATTAAAAACAATCATACATTAGGAATGATGCAAGCAACTATTGAAATAAACACACATATATAGCACATATATAAAACACACACACACGCATATATGGTTGGAAGATGGATATATGTATAATGCAGATATAAAGCAAACGCCAATGAAGGTAGGTAGCAGAAAACTGAGGTGTAATTTACAGCCCGCCCCGATGCTGTTGTCGGTACCATGTTTAAATAATGAGCAGGCAACTATACGTTTAGGTGCCTCAGCCCTTCAAGAAAATCTCCACTGCGACAGATAATAAAATCTGACTCTCCTCCGTATTCCTTTTCTGAAGTGTTGCCATTGTGGTTTTGGGATAATTCCAGTAAGGCCGCACAAAGGGAAGTTAAGGCTTCTGAAGTGTCATTGTGCAGATGGGTGCTGCTAAGAGATTTCCCCCTCAGCAGATCTCCTTTGCACATGTGCAGAGCAGAAGGTGATTTGAAACGATTTACCCTCTTCTCGGCCCGCCGCTGTACTTTCTCACCATTGTACTGAATCTCACCACAGTTCACCAACCAATAAAACCTCAGTTAGCCGAATGTGTTTTTGTCTGCTGTGGGCTGTGAGGGTCAGAGCTAAGTATCAGCAGATGCATGCCCAGAAAGCAGGAAGGAAGCTATATATACAGTATATGTTGAAATATATATTTGGTTGACTTGAAATTTTCGACAGACCAGTGCCGCTTCATTACATCTTTTTAGGTATAGTCCTTCTGCTTAAAAGCTCGGAGTTGCATTCGTTTATCATTTGTGCTCAGTTTTTGTGTGGGAAGTGCATGTACCGAGCCTCGTTCGGGCAATTTGTTGGATGCATTTCCAGCAGATGTTGCTTAGAGTAACTGTGCATCTTAAATTATATCCCCTCTGTTCGCATCCATGGCTGTATAATCACTCATTGGACCAAATCCATGATCCTGATTTTCTGAATTCCAGGTTTGCCATTTTTGTTGGCTTCAGTCACTTTTTTTTTAAGTGGAAATATGTTGTTTTTTAAATTATTGTTTGATATTTGTATCTAACTGCTTACAGGGAGAACAACACAACTCTTTGTGTATATGTTGTGTATGATAATGTGTACTTCATGTTGAGTATTTGTATTCTAAACTTTCAGTGTTTTTCGCTCAATAGTCTGGCGCGGTAAGCAAGACTCATTTCACCTTAATGTTCGGCAGCAGGGAATGGCGGTACTTTCCCTCCAATAACAGTTAATCATTAGCATACATGCCACAAAAAGGGTGATGCAACAATGTTAGGTCAGTTTCAATTGCGAATAACCTACAGCACCAGGCCATTTTACAACTAGACAGCTAAATATTTTACATATTTTTTTAGATCTGAATATATTTTAACCCAACCATATTGATTGTATATTAACTACAGCATCTTATATAAGAAGGAAAAACATTAGATTTTATATTGCTTGTAAAAATTACACAAAAATGGATGAATTTTGTAGTTAGACAGTTTTTAATGACAGAATTGTGATGTCCTGTACACAGACAATGATGCGCAGTGATTACTTCTGAGGTTTGAGTCATTTCACAATTTGTGCAGCTAAGAAAATAGCGATTTTCAGCTGTAACAAAGTAATGGTTTAGCATTTTGTATACTCCTTGATTATCTAGATATCTTTATGGGAAAATTAAAAAAAAAAATTTGATGTTTGCATGTATCCATATAATATGCAATGGGCAATAAACAAATGGGTTAATAGCTGTAAAACCGAAAAAGATAGGGGCATCTAGTAAAGTAGTTGTGCTTTGATCAGTGGACCTGGGGGACAATGCACACCCCTTGGATTTTCAGGTTATCTGTGTGTACAATGTGTACAATAAATGCTGAACTAATATCTCGTTACCGCTGAAATTACCTGTTTTCTTTGCTATTAACAAGACTTTGCACTAATTGTGAAATGACTCAAACGACAAAATAATCGTTGTGTGTCATTGTCTGTGTACTGGACATCATAATTCTGTCATTAAAAACTGCCTAATTCACTTCTGTTAAATGATATTAAAGCAGGAAAACTGAATATCAAATACGAGGCTAACTTAGCCGCAGTGTTTTCCAAGTCAAAAAGTCAGTCAGATCTCTTTATTTATGGTAGAATATTGATTTCTAAAGCAAATGCTCTTTCCTGTGTAGTATATCTTGTAATGGCTCTAGATGTGCCATTGGTTATAAGTAGAAGGTTGAACGGTTTAGTTGTGAACTTTGTATGGGGGAACAAGATTCATTTGAATTAAAAAAGTATTATGATTGTGGATCAAGTTGCTGCTGGTTTTAATTTGCTAAACTTTTCTTCATTAAACGATTCTCTTAAGATTAAATGGGTGAAGTTGTTTTGCAAGAAGCCATTATTCATCTGGAATTTTATACCTAATTATGTTTTGAATTCTGTTGGTAGCCTAATTCTTCCAAGTGTCATGCTTTTTTTGTTTCGTCCTTAAAAATTGAATTATGTTTTGCCGTTTTAGTGCATTTGAGAAATCCAAAGGCTATGAAGACTTGCTCATTGTGTACGACTTCCATTTGCCTTGAAATACGTTCATTTTCTTTTTTGTAGTCCTCTTGTAAGACATATTCCCAATGTTAACTTTCACCCTCTGTATGTGTTACAATCGTCCATGGAATGATCAGCTTCAAACAATAAAAAAGTCAGTTTGTTGTCTCGTTAGCTGATTGTGAGTATTATGGTCATATCATTAGAATATGACAAAACAAACAGTCGTGGTTGACATCATTATTCACGACGATAAGCGGCTGGCTGGTATTACTGTACGGGAACTTTACCTGAATGAGACAGCAGTACAGTCACGGTCACACCTAGGCAACAATGATTTTAACTTAGCAACCATTTTGCTTAATGACCTGGGCTGCATTTCCCAAAGCGTAGCTGATAACTACATTAGCAAGTCACATACTTGGAATAATGCAACTGAATGGATCTAACTATGTACACGCAGTAATCAGGTTATTAAAAACACATGTGAACTTGTGAACATAATTGGGCTATTGCCACAATCATTTTATTCTCAATAAACCGATTACTGAGGGCATGTGCGCATAGTCATAATCAGCTAACAAAATAACATAGATCTCACTACTTTGTGACTTGGGAAACCGTCCCTCCTCTGTATGGTCCGTCTCATTTCATTGTCCCCCCAGAAACTTTTATCGTTGCGATCAGATTTGCAGCGTTTTTTGTTTTGCATGTGTTTTCAAGATTTGCACCGCATCTGTCAGTCGCGACACGTCTATTAATTTTGCGCACATTTTTGGAATCTGTAAGTGTTTTTGAATTTGCAGCGCGTTTTCGGAATTTGTACGTGTTTTTGAATTTGCAGCGCGTTTTCGGAATTTGTACGTGTTTTATGAATTTGCAGTGTGTTGACACTATTGGGCCACCATACACAGCAATGCTCAGACCTCCTATTTAAAGAAATCTGGAGATACTTTTCATCTATTTATTGAAATCATATTTATTTTGTAGACGTAAGCTGCAGTTTCACTGTACATATAGCCACAGACAGAGCATATTTCTCTAGCTAATCATTTTCTTATCAAATTGCAGAAGCACTTTTCCCCAATTGAGGGAAATGCCATCATTTTTTATTGTGATCTCCATACACATCTGCCACCAATATTGTCCAGAATTTGATCAGCTCACTTGCCCAATCTCTTTTATCATCTTGCCAATAACAACAGTTTTGCTCTAAAAAGGCACATCCTGGAAATATTAATTCCATTCATGATCCTGAAACTATATGGAAATTTCAGTTTTGGCTGGAGAATATAAGATAAACATATATTTTATAATATTACAATAATAATTTTTAAAAAGCAGTTACAAGAGAATATGTTAATGCTTAAGATCAGTTTACACTGTTTTTTAATGGATATCACTGAAAATGCAAGGTTTAGTCTGTGTTAGTGTTCCATTGGGTGTGACCTTTTCCAGTCTATCACAGTCAGTGCATGTTACAGTGAACGAAAATTGTTCCTGTACTGTTCATAAGATTGTAAACATATGCTAAATTAAACTTGACTAATTTAATGTCAATTAATTCCATAGTGGCATGGGTCTAGTATTTGACACGTCTATTATACATAAAAAATTAAAGTTTATCATTACTGTAGAAAATATTATGCATTTGTAATATAAATCATAATTGCGCAAACTGGTATCATGGTTTCTCTTGCTGAAAACAAATACAACAAAAACAATAATAATAATAAAAATAAAATAATAATAATAATAAAATAATAATAAGCCTCCCATGACCATTGTTATGTCTTTGTGTCCATGCTATTTTTCATAAAAAACAAAATTTATGACCAGTCTATCTGGATACCAGTCTACATTTTTACCATAGTTCATAGTACACACACAAACACGCACACACACACATGTCTAATTCCTATTACTAATATTAAGAATTTAGATTTAACGATGATTAAATAATTATGATAAACTATATATACCCTTTCATTTTCCTGAATTTTAATAGATAAACAATAACCGTGACTGAAATGTAAAGAGATCATCTACCACTAACAACCTACACACACACACATACACACACACATGTTCTCGATATGTTTAAAGTTTAATGAGCATGTCAATCCGCACACAGCTTGTGTGTCCTTTCCTTCCAGTTATTTGCGCCAGGAGTCAGTAGGGCCACAGCACTGAAATCTGTGTACAGTGCTTTGCCTTTTAACTGAGATTAGTACAGTTCTGATGCGCCACAGCCTTTAAAATATGTATCAAAGCTGTTGAAATGCCAGCAGTTGGTATGTGGCAGGCGGGGGAGCGCAGGATTGGACGATGAAGTTATCCCAACTTCCAAGTACCCAGCAGGCCGCCCCGGCCCGTTGTTTGCGGGGCCCACCATTGCAATCGGTAGTTCTTCACACAAAAAAAAAGGGATCGCGGGTCGGGGAGCCGCTATCTGCTGTCCCTGTGTGAGCTTTGGCACATCGATTGCCGGCTCTCCAGTTCTCCTCAGGAAACACCGCTGAGTAAATCTTTATGGACTCCCGGGCCTGTCGACGCTGGTTAAAAAGCTGCCAGTTAAACAGCTGTGCGGAGCCCAGTTCCTGGATAAAACGCTTGGACGCGTATAGCTAACTCCGCGGGGTGAGGCCGCGTGGGGCTTCCTGAGTGGAGGCTGTCGCAGCAGAGGGTGTTAATTGGCAGGCTCTGAAGTGCCGTATACCTGCCCTTCATAATCCCGGCACGGGCGGCGGCAGCAGGGGAAACCAAACGTTTACCCAACGCCCCAGCCCTCGGCACTCATGCCGCCGCTGACCTCTCTGACTTTGCAAAGAAAATAAAGGCCCGCTCTGATAAACTATCAATGGGAACACCGGCTAGCGTAGAATTACAAACGTCTTGGCTGTCCCCCAGAAAAAAAACACATGCACACACCTTCTGAAATCTCATAGAAACCCCCAGCCGTTCCTCCCAGTAAGCACTCCGGCAGTCTGGCTCCAATGGATCCAAGTACAAATCAAACAGAAATCCTCAGAAAAGGCAGAGATGTTATTTAGCCATCCTGTTTGCTTCTGGAGATGTTTGTTGTCTAGGAGCTCAAAAGCAACTAATGTTTACTACTCCTGCAGGGGCCTTCAGGATATTCCAGCATGTCAACATTCAATAAGCATGTATGTGCACACTCCAGAATTTACTGGCATAAATCTGTCATTAAACCCTCCTGAAAGACGTCGAAACATGTCAAAAGGTATTAAGGATTGTGTGATTCATGTACGACGGCTACAGTTTAACGATGCAATGGTAATTTTTTTAATGCATCTCTGATTATTATTTTATCTGGAAGCTTATCACAGTAGTTTGTAACGAAATAATTTTATACTAGACCTTAATTGACGTAACAGTATTTCAGAGTATCCGCCAATGTTCCGTTAGCATTTTGCAAATCGATCTTAGCTTACAATTATCTCATTTCAGAGTGCGCTTTCACCACGTCGCATTAGCTTTTCGTAAATTGATCTTAGCCTTCCGTTTATCTCATTGCAGAGTACGCTCCCGCCACATTGCGCTAGCTTTTTTGCAAATCGATCTTTGCCATCCGTTTATCTCATTTCAGGGACGGTGCTTAACACCATAGGACACAACGTGGGGAGTGGAGGCAGGCGAGTTAAAATCCACGGATGGGCCGGGACTCTCAGCACGTTCTTCTCAAGTGACAAACGGGACTGATTTGCAGCAGGGCGCATCCCATCCAATGCTCGCTTAGCACGGATGCGCATAAAACATCAGCAGAATTCCAGCGGGCGACACGTCTGGCTGGAGTCGCCGGATTTAGAGTACCTAAAATGCAGAGTGGGGAAATAAGCAAACAGGCCCACTTGGGGTTTGCATAAGGCGCCCAGATGAGAAGCAGCTAACCACAGTCTGAGGAACAGAGACGGGCGTGTGCCCCTGGCCCCCACGTATCTCATACGTCCCATCCAGCGTAAACATAGATTTTTAAAGAAGCCTCAAGAGCGTTCCACGCTCAGAGGAGTATACCAGCTACTGAACTAGCAGCAATACATAATTATCTATGGATATACTTTGGCTAGTAGGGACATACTTGCGTACTGGTTCCATTCCTATTTATGAAAATATTTCAACTAATTGTGATATAGTTTTTAATACTTTTTAGTTTGTTTTTATTTTATTTACTTATTTCCCCCGTCATCGTAGTTAGTCATGCCAGATGTGTTCACATCTCTTCAGCTTTTTCCCATTCAATTAGACAATTGACACTCAGGTTCTCCAATACAGTGTTTCTAAGCTGGTGGATTGCGGGACCATCTTTAGTGTGTCATGGAGTGTGTAGTTAACAAAAAAAAAGAAATTATCAGGGCCTCCGATCATTGGAATGTACAATAATGTGAGTCTCGATGCTAATCCAGTTAAGAATCACTGTCCTGACACACAAACGATTTTGATTAAAAAAAGCAATTAAAGGAATGGAAACAAATATATAAATATATGAGTGAATATTTAAATGAATTATATGTGCCTGTGTAGAATTGACCTTAAGAACTCTGTTAGACATTGTGACGGTTTCCTGCTCTCAAGAATATGGAAGCATGTTTATTTTCAAAGGCCACAACCAAAATGATTTCTGTGAAATGTCCATCCATCCACAGAAATCCATAATCTGTTACATGTTTATGTGGTTTGCTCTGCTTTAGCAATTACAAAGTTCATAATGTTATTTAAAATAATAACTATGTATATCCTGTTTGTACTATGTATGCCTTTTATATATATTTACAAAAGAAACCCAAAGTGTCAGTGTAAGTAATGTTTATATCCAAACCTTCAAAGAACGGTAAGTATACATTGATGTTTAATTTATTACCATCATATCAGCTTCAGAATTAATTAGGCCTTTCCTGAATACACCACCAGGCAATGGTAAGCTTTAAACACACATTAAAGTACCGTCTTGACTTGTTTGATCATTGTTCAGACATCATTATTAACAGTCTATGAAAAAACACTGAATAAATACACAAACCTTTTCAGCAACATTTTATTTAAACCATAAATGGCTAACTTCTGTCACATTTTCAGCATTTATTTTTACAGCAGTCCCTGTTTGCAACTCTCGGTCTGTCAGAGTCTGCTTCTGACGCAGTGTAACCCAGACACTATTTGATAAACACAGCACACATTGACCCCCTATATTATTTACATTAGGTATATACTACATTTTTGACAGACTCCACTTAAAGAAATAGGAATGAGAAATATCACTAGTCAAAAAGTTCACTTGCAGTCCTATCGAAGCCTTCATCAAATATTTTTAGATGACTGCCACAAAACATCGGTTTGTCTGAACACAAGCAAAGAGAAACATCAGTTTGTAAATGATACCCCAATACTTTTCTCTGGTCTGTCATCTCTCCATTTTCCCTCATATTAATTGCATCAACTGCAAAAAATAACATCAAGCCTTCTGTTTGCATTACTTACATTTTTATAATTCTTGTAAATTAAATCTTATAATAACTAAACGTCTCGTATAAATGTCAGTGGTCGGAGGGTAGAGGCTGAACGCAACAGGAAGTTGAATAAGTTCAAGTTCCTGTCATGTCAATAAATATGCGGCAGGAACAATCGTCAGTGACAATATTTATGTACCTGAAATAGCTTTAGTTTAGTTCGTGGTTTTAGTATTTCAAGATTAATTTCTTCACCTGCAGATTAAAAGGGCTCTCTTTTAGCAAATACCTTACTGACAGTATGGCACAGTGAATTGACTCAATATTGAAATAATTCTCTCTCTCAAATATATATTGCGCATCATGCAACTTGTAACTAGATCAGGGGTGGCCAATCTTATCCAGAAAGGGACATTGGATATGCAGGGTTTTCCTGCAACTCAAATTAGATTACTAATTAGAGGACTGATTGGCTGAAGAGTCCTCACACTTGGGTTTGAACAGCTGAGCTAAAGGTTATCCCAAAATCCTCCACACATTGGCCCTTTGCGGATCAGTTTGCCCAGCCCTGAACTAGACCTACCTGAAGTCTGAGGAAAAAAGTCTAGATAGTCATTTTTTAAAATACAATTTAAATATTTTTTTTAATTATTTTAGCACCACAATTACTATTTTACTAGTTGTAGCAAAATAAATAACCTGACCTGTAGCTAGGTAACTAGTTGAATTTAAAAAAAAGTCTGAAAACAATTCTGATAGTCTGCTGTGGGGGTATCTAATTGCTAAAGAAGTATGTAAAGACAAGTTTATTTTGGATAGAGAGCTTGTTTTTGGTCTTCATTCATCATTAAGGAATATCTCCGTCTGCTCATTTGTTTTCTAATCATATCTAGTGCAGATTAACATATTAACACCATAATCAATGCATTTATACTGTGTATTGTTTTATGATCAAAAGAATCTACAGCAGTAACGTGAAAAACAGTAACACATTTTTGAAAAAAATAAGCCAAATTCCTTATTATGGATGTCCATTAATCCATCTTCTAAGCACTTGTCCTGGTCGGGGTCACGTGATGCCCTGCAGGCTATACCAGGCAGCAAGGGCACGAGGCTCCGAAACCAGTGGCCTGTACTACGAAACAGGGTTACTGGCTTATCAGGGTAACTTATTGAATTTAAGGTACCATAGTTTAAGTGGACTTCATATTCATTCACTTACATTTTGACCAGACTACCTTAAATCCGAGAAGTTACCCCGATAAGCCAGTAACCCCGTTTCGTAGTACAGGTGCTGACACCACATCACTGGGCACACACACACACACACATGATTACTGTCTATGGGTAATTTAAAGATGCTAATGAACCTGACTGCATGTCTTTGGTCAATGGGAGGAAGCTAGAGTAACCCACGTGACACAGGGAGAGCATGCAAACTGCAGACACGCATACACACACACATGCACACACACACATGCACACACAGTCAAAGACACACAGACAAACACAAACACACACATAAGTTAATGTAATTATATCTTTGTGGGGACTCTCTATTCATTTCTATGAGGAAAACTCTTAACCACAAGTAACCAAACAAAATACAACTTTTGGCATTTTTAGTCTTTTGATTACATTCACAGATCTTTGTGGGGACTTGAAAAATGTTCCCCACGATGTCAAAATAACAGGTTTTTATTACACTGTGGGGAACATTTGTAATATAAACACAATCCACACAGACACACAGATACACACAGACACACACACACAGAAGGTAACCTTTATCCCCATCATTGGAAGTATGAGCCTGCCGTATTGCCCCCCAAATGAAAATGTATTATAATTAAACTGTTATGCAACCGGATATGGCGTCCAAGTATTATACTAATATTCAGGAGTAGTCCGTAAATGATTGCATGTTTTCTGTGACTAGGCCGAGGACTGGGGGGGGGGTACCTTTTTGAGATAGCTACTCTGTATGCAGGCCAGCAGTGGGAGTTAAAGCACGGTAATCCCTGACTATATCCACATGATACTTCCACTCATGTACATGTGTGTAAATGAATCCATGTTGGAGGGAACCGCGGTTTTACTGTGTCCACAGTGCAGCTCAGGTGACTCTGAGCTGGAAGCATGGTGTGCTTTTGTGCATCATCGTAACGAAAAACAGCATTCTGTGTCATGTATTCTGTGATATGTATCTATTGTTAAACATAGTCAGATTAACCAGAAGTACACTGGGAAATGTCCTTCAATGAGTCTGGAAGAGGGGAAATTTAAAAGTCCTGAAAATGTAGTCTTGGCAAATTTCAGGGAGGTCAACGGTCAAAGGCACACATGTTAACGAAGCCAAACTATCTACCCCCCCTTAGCCAAAAAAAATCATAAATGCGATGCATCTGCTGCGCAGACAGAATAAGAATGCAATAAAAAGGTTTGATAGATTATTGCCAAAATGAGAAGGCTGCTGCCACATGGGTTCTTAGCAAGACTTTCGTTTACAGTCACATGACCTGGGCCTCGAGGCCGTCAGCAAACAGAGGGACCGCCTCAGGGAAATTATGTGACGCCTTAATCTGCGAGTCCTTCAGAGTTCAATCACATTACTGTCAAATTACGAATTATTAATATTAGGAATTACACCAAACAAATCATCTCTAAAGACCTCCACCCCCCCCCAACCCTTCCTGACAGATTTCAAAGGAAACCTGGGGGTACTGCGAACAGCTAAACATTTCTCCTTTGATTAAGATAGTGGAGATCCAAATTTTCATAGGTGCCGACATTCAGCTGAAACATCAACAGAAACGGTTTCAGGAACAGATGTGCAGCGGGGCACGAGCGTGGGAGGTACCCCACACATACTAAAGGCAACATAACCGTTATTTTATGTAAGCTGTGTTTCTGCGCGGAGGAACTGATCAAAGGACTCGAAACACATCTCTCGCATGCAGTCTCAGTTTAATGCCTCCTACAAGTACTTTCCATGGTGTTGTACACAGTGCGTTTGCCTTGATCATTATGTACCCTGCAAATTTTGGAAACCTCTATATTTTGCAACGAAAGTGACTTACAGCAACATATGCTCATGGTGCCCATGCAGTCTTCTGTTGTCTTATGTCTTATGTTGCGTGGATGTTGCTATCACATACACCATTAATGCTTGTTATATATAATGGTTTGCGTGTCGAAACAACTAGCGCTTACCGGCAATTTAAAGTCTTTCAAAAATACACAATGTTAACAAAAAACATTACTGAAATCTCAAGCAAAAGACAACAGCTATAATGCAATTGAATTGTCTGCTCACAGTGAATTAACTCTTCATAATGGACAGTTGTTCCAGTAATAAATTCAATAATTATGATAATAATGAGAAGAAATACAATTTGTTTCCCCACCTGCACAGTAAGTAACTCTTGTGAAAGTTTCTTGAAGCATTCACTTTCAAAGGAAAGATCATTATAAGCCCATAGTCATAGATTTAGCCTGCGTTTTCAGCCAAACGTCTTATATATATTTGCAAGAAATCAAAGCCTCTTTGTGGGAAAGGCTTTAATCCTTTCTTTGGCACATAAAGGATGCACCTTTAAACTTGCTTTCACCACGGTGACAACCATGCAAATCGCTGTGAGGTAGGATGCCATCTCGGTGACATTGTTTGTTAGAATAACATAGCAGAGGGGAAAGGTCTCGCCTTAGACATTCCAGAGTAACACTCCCCTCCGTGAAGTCGCTGGAAGAATTGTCACAAGCTTGTTATTTGGCGTTAGTTTTTTTTCCCCCCACTCTTCAGTTACCCAACTAGTGCTATAGTTTGGAGTAAATCTTTTGGTGCCCCTGGGAAGCTTCAAATGCAGCCGTTTTTTGCAGCTATTGACAGCACGGGCCCTGACCTACTTTAAATACGAGTGGCCCTCTCTGAAGATCAACTCGTACCATTTTCACTAGGCTGCTCTATAAGTATTCCAGCTGTCCATTGGAGCACTTATTTCTCACATCCTTGATAGTTTTCAGGAGACTTCTGACGAGACGAATATGACCAAATAAAAACTTCTGGCCTCCTCAGGTGAAACACTGTTGCAGTGTAAACCATGTGGACGAGAGCCATGTGGAAATTCACATCTTAATTTATATTCAGGCATATCCTCCATGACCCTGACTAGAAAAAGAAGTTGGATGGATGGATGGATGGATGGACTGACGGAGGCATATTCACCAAGCCTTGCCTGGTTGCCGTGGTACCCATATGCAATCACACACATGTGCACACACACATATATATTTATTAATAAAACCAGCATCAGAAAGCCGACAGTCTGATTTTGATTAAATGCAGAGTGTGCAGTTCCTCTTGAAATTTTAAACAACTTTTAAGTTTTATCTCTGTTTTTATCCAGACTTCACCCTTGATTCAGCTGTGAATGGCTGATGTTTTTCGCCAAACCTTTCAACTCAGAAATGGCCCAGGGGGTATTTCCCCACAAACGGGCATACATGCAAATAGTTACTATGCACTCCAGCAATACTCAGTCATTGCATTGGAATTTAATATATCATGCTGACTTAATTTAATGAGGGAAAATCTCAAAAGTCCGGCAAAACCCCATACATATTCCTGTATAAGCAAAGAAGATCTGAGTTCTAAATGCTCAAATTCTAGTGTCTAGATATACAGACATTATAGTTGTGTGGAAAACTATCCTTTTCATACCAACAGAGCTAAGAATTTAATTAGGATGGACCAACTGAATTAAACATTTAAGTCTTACATATGAACCTCTGGCTTATTGTAAAGTGTACGCCTAACATCTAACGTCAGTGACACACAATGAGTGCGAAAGTATGTGGCATTACTATAGGATATAAATGCAACAGCGGCCTTCCTGAATGGTTTCCATTTGGAAGATGCTACACTGTCATGTTTTTATAGTTCATCTGCAGAACATTATAGAGGATGTGGCAGTGAGAGTCTGGGCCACGCCGAGTCAGAGATAGCATCACAACAAGATAATTGGAAGCATGAACATGGCCCAATAGACCACGTGCGGTCTGGGTGAAAAACAGCAGAAAGTCACATGTGTGTGATCTGACACCGAAGCCTCCACACTGGCAATTTGCTCTCTAAGTCTAAATCCAAATGCTGGTATAGCATATTTAACGATTCCAGAATGTTGCATTTTTTTATATAAGAATGAAGATGTCACTGCGGTCACTACAGTCGACGCAAGTGTTTGGAAAAAAAATAACAAAAAGTTATAATCTTAGGAAGACCATACCACTTTACACTTAAGAAAGTTGTGAGTGGTAATATATATCACTAAGAACATGTGAAAATATTCTTAATTAGATGAGTACACAATCAAAATATCTCAGCAAAATGCTGTCAAAGGCAGTAACATTTTCAAAAGAGACTGCCCTAGGCATATAAACATATAAACAATATTTAAAAATACAGGACAGTGACATTCCATAATTCATGTCACTAAAATCAAATTATTGGGATGGGGAGTATGCACGGTTCAAAGTTTTTTGTTTTCTGTGGACATAGGTCTGCAGGAAGGTAATATATGATGCACACTGCAATTGTGAGATTTAAAAATCTATTTGATGGTCCCCATCTGCTATTGAACTATTTTACATAAAGGAAAGTCAAACAAGCCACAGACGTAGTTATGGTGAACCTTAGGAACCTTGGATTGAGCGCGTTCTGGTTTATCTTACCTCAGAAAAAATAAACAATGCGGACTAATAATGTCGCTGGAATGTTCGCAGAGATTATCCTTTAGCAACATGCTTTCAGAATTAATGAATATTATGGGTCATTCTGTGGACTCAGAAGGTCTTCATTTACTTAAAGACACAAGTCGTGAACCTGAGTGAGGCAAGAAGCATCACATATGTTTGAAATGATGCTGTTCCTTATGCAGAAGAGAATAATGCCGCTTCTTAAAACGTGACCCTCTGATCATTAATTCGACATGCCACTTTTATATATAAATGTGATATCCAGTAAATACAGAGCATTGAAATGAAGGCCAACCAATAGCCTTACAAGCAGGCCGTCCCCTGACTTGAGCCCCATGCAGCCTGGGATGCTGCCACCCTTAATAGATAGTGTTTCAGAATTTGAACAGATAAATGCTTGGGTTTATTGACGGTTACTTTTCATGGTAATATAACCCCATTTTGCTCAGCACTCATTCTGATACCAACGTGAATAAGATTAAGATTAACATATGTGAAAAGTCTTACAAAAAAAAAAAAAAGTTTCTGACATAACATGTCTCACTCTGTTGTACTGCGCCTTATGTGAAGACCTGTGTTTTGGTCAAACACCATCTGTAACAGAATGCAAGCTTTGGACCGGCCTCCTTCCATGTGGAAGATCTGTTACCAGTCACAGTAACATGCACCTTCTATGTGGTTATTCAAACAATGCTTACATGCATCTATAAAGTTATTTGAACAAAGCTTACTTGCTTCTATAAGGTTAGCTGCTATAAGATTATTCAAGCAATACTGACATGCTTGTAGAAGGTTATGTTCTATAAGGTCATTCAGACAGTTCTTACTTGCTTCTATAAGGTTAGCTTGTATAAAGTTACGCAAACAATGTTTACATGAATCTATAAGGTTATGCAAACAATGTTTACATGCTTCTGTAGGGTTAACTTGTATAAAGTTATTCAATGTTTGTGTGCTTCTATAAGGTTATTCAAACAATGTTTACATGCTTCTACTGTATAAGGTTACCCTGTATAATGTTATTCAAACAATGTTTACATGCTTCTACAAGGTTACCTTGTATAACGTTATTCAAACAATGTTTACATAATTCTATAAGTTGGGATTGATATAACATATACACAAGTACGCATTTGCCACATAAAGCAATTTCTTGTCATAACAGCACAAATGCCTACTTATTTACTGTGAACTTGCACTGTTATGGCGAGAAATTACCATGCGTTTTGACCTTTATACCACGAATGAAGTATGCATTCTTTTGCCTGAAGGTCAGCGATGGCCACATGGCCCCCTCTGCTACCAGCTTGACGACCTTTGCTTCTGCTATATTCACATATATTCTTTCTAATAGTGCTAAATGCTCAAATCATACAACTGAAACTGGACACAAGCAGAACTTGAATAAGAACAGACATTTCTGACTGTTGAAGACTATTAGTTACAATGGTGATGTGAAGCATGCTTCTGCAACAAAACGGGTTATGCGCGGTTCTCCCTGTATCACCCAGCTGCAGAATCACAGACCGCTAGGTCGGTGCTGAGTGGACTTTCACCTGACAAGTGGACAGTCACCTGACAAGTGGACTGTCACCTGACAGGACCTGACAAGTGGACAGTCACCTGACAGGACCTGGTGTGTGGACCGTCACCTGACAAGTGGACAGTCACCTGACAGGACCTAGTGCGCGGACAGTCACCTGACAGGACCGGACAAGTGGACAGTCACCTGACAGGACCTGGCGTGTGGACAGTCACATGACAGGACCTGGCTTGTGGACATCACCTTATAGGACCTGGTGTGTGGACAGTCACATGACAGGATCTGGCTTGTGGACAATCACTTAACAGGACCTGCCAAGTAATGTAGTTCTTAGGACAAAGCTTGTATATACAAAGGAATATGCACTTGCAACATTGTTAACTTCCGAAGACATACAGCTCGATCTACTACAGTACAGCAAAATTACAGAGGAATACATGTTTTAGGTAGAAAAAGCTAAAACATAAATATTAAATAGCTAACTGATAATAGTATAATTTTTTAATTGTTCCCCCTCCCTTGAAAAAAGGTAATTCACCACACATTTGAAGAATTTCATGGACCCTTCACCCTTAAACACATAATATTGATGGTGCGCTGTATAAATAAGTAAATAAAAAATAATCAAAATAGTCAGTAGTCCTGTATCATTGCAATTCCTTTAAAGGTAAAATAGGAAATGCTGTATAATAAAAAATTATAATAATACAGTATAATACATTAAACTTCCATTAAAAGATTTCAGTAATTTTATTATATGCATCTGAAGAGAAATCCACTCCATCCTTAAATGGTGGATGGTGTTATGTCACATTACGTTACCGTATAAGAAACGGAAGAGTGTGCAGTTTGATGGTGCTAGAGAACTACAACACCAACTGCAGAGAATGGGGGCGGGGTGGGGGGGGGGGAGCTATTTCCACACAGCCATGGCTGTCAGCTGCTCGGCTAATCAACATTCTGATTGATATAGCTTCTTTAAAGAAGATATTTGCCTACACATTCAGAGGAAATCTGCTTATACCATGACTGAATGTCTCAGAAAGTCTGACCACCGAAGGGTAGCTTTAATAATAATGAGGATTCGAGGGCCGTCAGCGTCACTAGACCTAGGTAGCTAGCTTGGCGACCATAACAAGAGTGAGATTCCAAGAAAAGAATATTTTTCATACGATTCTTAGTCGGAATCTTGGGATTTTTTTTCTGCATCCATGTTACAATTCCTGTGGGTTTCTTTGTAAATATATTGACATTTTAGTTGAAAATCTTTTTCTTTCATTTTTAGCACAGCACAGTTACCGTCACAGAACCATCCTCTAGGTTGATTCCCTAGTTCCCTGTGAACTGTGCTTGTGAACTGCAGGTGCATTGTGACCTACCGGATAAGTGGAATGGCCATTTACATTTGCAGATCTGAAATGTTTTACTGAAGCTATGAGACTGGCCAATGCATAAGTATAATGTCAATATGATTTGAGATATTTGTCATGTCTTATTCATCATCCATCCATCGATCCATCCATCAATTAAAAAAAAATCAATTAATGTATGTGTGTGTATGTATGTATATATATATATATATATATATATATATATATATATATGGAATATTGTCACTTATAATGCATATTTAATTAGATTTTGCATCCATCTGACACATTTAAATTGAAGTGCTGAACCAATGGGATGCATTTCAAGCTTACCATGTGACAGAACAAGTCATAAAATGCCTTTGAATGGGTTTGCATGTTTATGTATAGATGTGACTTTAAGATGAGGGCAAAGCAGGCAGGCTCGACTTCCAAGTTCAAAGCCCGGATGGGATCAAACAAACGTCACGGGGAAGGCTTGAAGGACAGTACACAGGTTCCATTTGAGGCAGCCTCTCCCATAATCGAATGTACACTGTGCAGATTTGAGCCACACCGACTCTCCACTTCTAGTCTGCATTGACCTATTTCTCCCAAGGCCGTCGTTATCTGTCAAAGTTTTTATAAAAAAACTTTACTTTTTTCCACCAACAGGCTGTGTGTTTTGCGATTTCCGATGAATAACAAAGAAAAGGTTTTTTTCTGCGGTAGAGGGAAAAAAGATGAGTTCAGTACACAGAGTGGGGAGGGGGGCCGACGGAGAGGACACGCGGAGGTCACCGCAGTAGTAAAAAATTGACAGAGGCAATACAATTCATCTAGGCATCAAGCGCTGTCCAACTGTCAACAACATTAGAGGCCCTTGCAGGTCCTTCTTAAAAAAATGGTAAAAAAAAAAACGGAAGAAAACGGGAAAGCAGAGAAAAAAAAAAAGACTGAGTTTGTAACAGTTTCTATTACACTGCCGAAGAATTTGCCTGGGAGCTTGGCTTGACAGATTAACCCGGTACCCAGACGGAGGAGATCGACGGTGAAACAAGAGCTACTTTTATGAGGCACGTAACACAAGACTGGGGTGACCACGGCGAGGCAGGAAAGCGATCCCTCGATGAAAGTGAGGGCCGAGCTCCGCCTTTCAAGTCTCCGTAGTTTTATATTTGGAGAGCTCATAGACGGATCTGCGGACAGAAATGACAGACAATTAAGATCGCACAAAGGCGGGGAAATGCAGTATCAGGCTACATGACCCTGGTGAGCCAGAACTATTTCATTGCATTCATAGCACCCTTTCATTAAGTAAAAAAAAATAATAATAAAGTACAAAAATAATAATTCCTAGGGCCTGTGCAAAAAATAACGACTCTAAGCCTTGGCACTGTGTTATACGTGCAGTTTTATACCTGGAAGATTCCAGTTTAAAGCTACCTCTGTGCATCAAAGGAAGGACGTAATAGCAGGGGGATTAATGTGGAAATAAACCTTGGGTTTTTCTACATATCAAAGAAAAGATAAGCTTATGAAGTTAAATTCATATGTTTCGTTCCTTGTAGATAGGCATTTGCAGCAGCCAGCTTCTCCCAGTGGCATGATGAGGATGCGATAACATTCCCAGTCCCGAACCCTTCCACCAAATCCATTTCAACCAAAGAAGCAGGTTTAAAATACATAAATTAAACTTTGGGGGATTCCCATAAGAATGCCAAATGCATTGCTTCTCTTGATGGTATAATAATTAAGACCTCCATGTCCAGGCTACAGCCTGATACATAGAGTACAGTCCAGCATTTGCAGGAAGGCCATCATCTAAAACACGGCAGAGATAACAGAAACCTTCAGCACCGATGATATCAGTCAGGAATTTTATTCATGATTTTTATTTTGAGAGTAAATAAGGCAAATTCTAGTTAGTTGGTTGTATCTGTATCATTTATAAAAAGCAAATATAAACAATGTAACAAAGAGAAAAAATTGAAAAATCGTTAAGGAAATATAAAAATGTTTAAATCAATCATGGTAGACTCCATAAATATGAGCAACTCAAATAAAGTAACTGCTAGAGGAATGACTTTTTTTGCCTATATTGCATTGGGATGGTATGTCGTACTATTACTTTAGATTTTTACCATGTGTCCCACCATACACAGCTTTTAGATATTGAATAAATACATTTCAAATCTCACTGATCGTAATTCATTACTGGACACTAATTTGTAACACGAAAGTCAGCTTTCAAAGTCCAGGGGCAATCCCATACTGAAGCCCAAGTATTTGGAAGAATTTCAAACATGAGAAAAATACCCAAAGGGGAATTTTACATCTTAATATTTTTCTATGCACTGTTAAATAATTAGATTAAATAACCATAGAAGTTTTTCAATATGCTGAATTTATATTAATATGCATTTCTCCTCATAATGCATTAATATTCTCATCATAAACTGAAAAAGTAGATTAGAAACAAACATGCTCTTTTAATATCTTATATAATGTTAAGAGGTAAAAAATGAATAAAAATAGAATTAAACCATGTATTTCCATTCTCTCACTTTGCCAAAATGCATATTTTAGAATGCAGAGAAGGGTAACATGGTTCTGCAACACTTTGTATCTCTGCAGCATTTGTGAGTTAGACGCCATATGAAACAGACAACAATGTATCAAATTTAAGTTCATTATAATCTTTACAAAACAAAGTGAATAATTAATATACAAATGTAAAACACTAATCAACATTAATCAACAGTAGGTATTCCATAATAATATCAAAACAAGGCAATATTAATAAATCATATTATTCTCTTTAAGATGATAAACACATAGCAGATCTTAAAATAATAAAAAAAGCTACATCACTGACAGAAAGGAATAAAATTAGCTAAAGATTTCCCTAAGAGCTGGAGTCCAGTACAAGAGGAATGGCCATGTCACCCAGAGTGCTTCCTCTTTTCTAAATCTCAACGGTGCTGTTCTGTGTGATGTATCCCACTGTCGCTCGAATAAGATCACCCGGCCGGACTCTGTATGACATGCTGGACCAGCTTGGACGAAATTAATCCCACCCCAGATTTGCTCCTGAATGTATCGCACCCAGCTCTCGCCACAAGGCCGTGACGTGGATCCCCTGACAAACCCGGCAGACATTAACCTCCTGCAGAATGCGCTTTAAATATCTCATGAGTAGGAAATCTGTTTTAGGATTAATGGTCAGCTGTATGGTATCTGGAACCTTCCTCTGGAGCCAAAAGAAATCTGTCAGTCTCGCATGCGCCTTTATTCTCCTCTTTGAAGATGGAATAAATATTCATAGTTTGATTAAATAGCTCTGGCAGACCTGAATAAAACTTTGGTTTGAAACACTATATATAAATACATTTTAAGCCAAATTCCTTTGCAGGTAAATAGTTTTATATTAAATTCCTACTTAAAGCTGTACCATGTTAATAATATTCATGCATTGTTAGCGGACTCCAGATTCATAAAATGAATGCTACATGCCAGTCGTCTCTATTATTATCCTGACCCCTGTGTGTTCATGTACTCAGATTATCCAGACAACAGATAGAAAGCAAATTTAACTGCGTTTTTGTGTGTTTAGTGTAATGCAGATAAATAATTACACACACAATATCCTTATTGAAAAGTAAAGGTTCATTATTTCAAGTTACAGTAATTTCTGCAAAGGAGCATTTATTTTCCTAATTATTAAAAATATGTTTCATTAAAGTCAGTCAATAAAGTAAACAATTTCTATGCATCTAAACTGAAGCTATGGTTCTGTCTATAATATAATTTTTTATTTGATGCTAGGATGTTTGGAATGTAGTGTGCATGTTGGTGCTGAATTTTAAGAGTATACAAATAATTTCCGAAACATTCTAATGGAATTCAGTTGTACTGCCGGGGAAACATAACTCACGCCAAATGTGACGGGTGATTAATCCGCTAACCCTTCTGTGATATACTTTACTTCCCTTCACTGAGCAGCCTTTACGGGGAAATTCCCGCCAATCTCCACAATCGAAAAACCTAATACGGTGAAGTGACAGGTGGCGTCATGTAGTTTGCTGACCTCAATGAAATCAACAAGACCCCTGATGATAGGCCATAAATACATGGGCCTGAAGTTAGACAGGAGGTCATGGGAGCTACTCAGTAGCAAGCTCAGCGTACACAGGTCCTCCCATGTTACTTTTCAATGAGCTTTCTTTCCAAGATGCAAATGAAGAAAAATTTATACACAAAATGTTATATTATTTTGCACTCCCCATACTAATCTTCTTGAAAATTATATAAACAATATCAGCATGTATAATAAAAATCTTTTCTAAGCAGAAATTAAGGGAAAATTCTTTACAGGTACTTGGGTCCTTCTTTCCCGCCAACCTGTAAATATATATATATATATAAAGGAGAATTTTACTGCAAACTTGTTTGTCACAAAGATATGTAAGAGTAGCCAGGAAGACACATTGGTATGCCATTAATATGATAAATATAGAATCATTCTCGGAAGAGACAGGAGAGAGGTCACGTTAAATGTTCATGCTGAGAAAGGATACTCCCGTTTTGTCAATTAAACTGCTGTGTAATTACAAAAAAAGAAATATAAAGCATGAAATCATACACCGAAAATGTTTCTTATTCAAATGTTTCAAATTCTACTAAAAATTCTTATGTATTTCAGAACAAAGGGGGTTTCAAACCATATGGCAAACAGACACTTGAAATGGCATCTCTCGGCACTGCTGTCAAAAGGCCAGGCTACCGTAATATTTCTGCTATTTCTGATGGAAGTTTTATGGGGGTTCTGGATCTGAAACCAATATTGATTCCTCATCAAGCTTCAGTTAAAGGTCAAAGCAGAGTTCATGGCAATTAGATCAGCAATCCAAGCAAAAGTGTTACATTCATCCCGTAATTACCCACTAAACACGTAGCATAAAGGCACAAAATTCCATTAGTCAGGGAAACTGTCCTTGCAAAATGTCACAATCTGTCAATCTCAGTTTTGTTGAATGTAAACCACACCCTGAGTTCAAGAGTCTGTATAAGGAGGCATTATAACATATTTAATAACCATTTATCCACTTGGTGTTTATTTAAACGGGCAACATGGCTTTAAAAAATTCACTATAACATTACACCGCTATCCTACTAAAATGAATTTCGCTTTTCTCACAGTGAGTTTTATTCATGCATTTATTTATTTGTTTGTTGTTTTGCATTTCCTTCTTTGAAACTTTTCCTCAAGTCAGATATTAATTCCATTTCTATTTTTGGTCATTTTACCCCACGTACTTGCTCAAAAATTGTGACCCTCTAAAAGTGCTTCCCCATCAAAGTTTAGGTTCCTGGTTCTGACTTCCTTGCCTATCTGCACTGGAAACTTTTGTAGCTCCTGGCAACGTTCAGGTGCTGCTTCCTAGCATGCAACAGGAACTGTGACCTTTACGTTAAATATGCATGGGAGATGCAAAAAGTTTGTAAGTTAAACTTCACATGCAGATTCATATGCGTCAAAACTACACCACCACCCCAAAGCAATGGGGAATTATGTTGTTTTGTTAGTTATTGTTCTGCATTTTTGCCATGGAAACACAAGCAAAAAAAATGTATTCTGCATTTAATTTACATGAGATGCAAAAATAATAACCTTTATTCTGATATAGGGTTAACATTGTTCTGGTGCTTGTAGTCAACCAGTCATCAAAGTTTATCTCTCGTTCTGGTCAAATGAAAAGTATCTATCCTGGAGTAGGGACTAAAAAAAGAACCAGGAACTGCACTCACAGGAACGACAGTCGGTCTGAGTTCTTGTCACGCAAAAGTGAGAGATGTTCTTAAAAAGTCCCTGAAAAAAGTTCCTGAGGTGGAAAGGGGCTTTAAGAATCCAAGTGCATTTCAGTCTCATGGCAAATCAGTAATCATAGCAAGTGTGGCATTACTATACTCAAGTGGATGGAGATCAAAGCTGAGTGATTTATGTCGAATGAGATCTGCCGACCATTCAGGAAAAAACTTCTGTGTAAAGCGACAATTGTAGAGAACTTGCATCCTTATTCCAGCTGCTCCATGGATAGCTAACTGGTCTAAAGATGAAAATGGTAACATCCTCCATCTTTATTCCAGCTGCTCCATGGATAGCTAACTGGCCTAAAGATGAAAATGGCAACATTCTGCATCCTATTTCCAGCTGCTCCATAGACAGACACATGGCCTAATGATTAAAATACTAACATCCTGCATTTTTATTCCAGCTGCTCCATAGACAGTCACCATGTTTAAAATGTTAACATCCTGCATCCTTGTCACGATCGGGGCGGAGGCGAGCGGGGAAGGAAGCGAGCGAACCCAGGATACGGGGAATACGGGGTTTATTACG
>JAODKC010000137.1:4396104-4411873 GCA_026777985.1 Mormyrops attenuatus
GGAAACGAACAACAGCTGGCAAACGGGAGGATTCCACACGGGGTTAACAAGGAGGTGTGGTCCACATGAGGGCGATCAGGGCTGAGCGTGACAATCCTTATTCCAGCTGCTCCATAGACAGTGACCAGGAATAAAATGCTATGATCCTGCATCCTTATTGCAGCTGCTCCATAGACAGTCACCATGATTAAAATGTTAACATCCTGCATCCTTATTCCAGCTGCTCCATAGACAGTCACCAGGATTAAAATGCTAACATCCTGCATCCTTATTCCAGCTGCTCCATAGACAATTGCCAAGATTAAAATGCTAACATCCTGCATCCTTATTCCAGCTGCTCCATAGACAGTGACCAGGAATAAAATGCTATGATCCTGCATCCTTATTCCAGCTGCTCCATAGACAGTCGCCATGATTAAAATGCTAACATCCTGCATCTTTATTCCAGGTGTTCCATAGACAGTCACCAGGATTAAAATGCTAACATTCTGCATCCTTATTCCAGCTGCTCCATAGACAGTGACCAGGATTAAAATGCTAACATTCTGCATCCTTATTTCAACTGCTCCATGAACAGTCACCAGGATTAAAATGCTAACATCCTGCATCCTTATTCCAGCTGTTCCATAGACAGTCACCAGGATTAAAATGCTAACATTCTAGCTCACAGCATCATCAGCAAAGTCAAGATCAATAAATCTTTTTTCACAAACAGGTGCCCCACCAAGCGCCCTGCCCGACATCCAGTCCATGCAAGCATTGAGCAGAGTTGGAGCAAGAACACACCCCTGGTGAACCCCAGAATCAACTGGGAAGAACACGGAGATTCTCCCTGCACTCTGCACAGCACTCACAGTACCAGTGTACAGGCCAGCCATGACATCCAGCAACTTTGGGGGAATCTCGCAAAGTCTCAGTATGTCCCACAGGGCAGCTCGATCAACTGAGTCAAATTCTTTACAAAAATCGACAAAGGCTGCAAAGAACCTCTGCCGATATTCACATTTGCACTTGAAGAGAACCTTCAGTGCCAGGTTGTGGTCAATGGTAGACTTTTAGGTGTAAAAACAGACGGCTAGGGTCACTGGCAGGCGAGAAAGTGTTATCCCCCTGTAGTTGCCGCAATCTAGGTGATCACCCTTCCCTTTCCTTTTCCAGTCTGATGGGATGAAGCCTGTCTCTCAAATGGAAGCAATGATTCCCTGCAATGCCAGGAGAACAGCCTTACCAACAGCCTGGAACAGTTCACCCCGGATACCACAGATCCCTGTGACCTTCCCTACCCCCAGTTGTCGTGCAATTTCAGTGAGATTGGGTGGTTCACAGCTGGTTAGAGGATCAGCCTCAAGAACTGTGGACCCAGAGATGTCCAACAGCTTAGCCGGATGATCAGCTTTAAACAGCTGCTCAAAGTAGCCGACCCAGTGGGTCACAACTGCAGCGTCATCCATAATGACCGCCCCGTCACCCGCCCTGACTGCAAGTCTCCGAGGAACAGATTCAGATGTACGTAATGCTTTGATAGCTCTATAAGCAGGACGTGGGTCACTAGACCACAGATGGTGTGTCATCTGCTCACAGATTCCTCTAACAAATGCCTCCTCAGACTCCTACATCACATTAGAGTCAGCAGTTGCACCCAAGTCTCCAAGTTCCTCACACAAACTGCATGCAAACTCATCAGACACAGCTTGATCTTGGAGTCTGGCCAAGCCCAGCCTCATTCTCCTAGTAGGCGGTAGCCTACAGAAACTAAGCTGTATCTTCAGAGTAGCAGTCTTTGGTCAGAATTCACTAACTGGATACTTCTGTAGACCCTGCAGTTCTGCAGGAGCCTCCAGTATCTGCCCACGAGGATGAGATCGATCTCCTTTGCTGCACCACCAGCATTGGACTACCAAGTCCAACAATGTGGCTCTGGGTATTGGAACCAAGACTCCAACCAAGATTTCAGCAAAGTTGCTGAAATGCAGAGTTTACGAAGCTCCCCCAACAGCAGAAGAAGATGGTCATCTTGCTGGAGAGACAAGACGTTCCATACCCCAATCCGGATGGGCCACCGCAAACTAAGACCCAAGCGAGCGACACCTCAGCACCACACCAGCTCCAATCCCCAACATGCCTGACCCTACTAGCTCTCCGACAGTTTAGACTCTTCCAGAGATTTTCCCGGTCCCCTTCATGATGTGTGCAGCCTTCCTGTGGGAGCAGGAGAGCAGAAGCTTGTCGTGCCTGTTTGGTCTGTGCTGTCATGAAGTGTTTGTTTGGTCTCTGGAGTGCCAATCCTGCCACCAACACCCAAATTTTCCTCTGCAAGTTGGAGGACCGCTTGCAGGGCGGGATGCAGTTTAGTCATACCCAGGTCATGCCGTAGGATTAAAATAATAACATCCTGCATCCTTATTTCAGTTGCTCCATAGAGAGTCACCAGGATTAAAATGCTAACATCCTACGTCCTTATTCCAGCTTCTCCATAGACTATTACCTGGATTAAAATGCTAACATCCTGCGTCCTTATTCCAGCTTCTCCATAGACTATTACCTGGATTAAAATGCTAACATCCTGCATCCTTATTCCAGCTTCTCCATAGACTATTACCTGGATTAAAATGCTAACATGCTGCGTCCTTATTCCAGCTTCTCCATAGACTATTACCTGGATTAAAATGCTAACATCCTGCGTCCTTATTCCAGTTTCTCCATAGACTATTACCTGGATTAAAATGCTAACATCCTGCTTTATTTTTCTAGCTGCTTCCATAGGCAGTTACCTAGCCTAAGGATTGAAAGATTAACAAGTTTACATTCAGCCCAGCGCTTTTGAAATGATTCAGTTTTCCTAATTTTGTTTTGCTTTAGAGAGTGGAAGCCTTTAAGGCATTAAGGCATCCTTTTTAAACTGTTTCCTTTGAGCACATTTGCATATATAAATTTTCAGTTGCATTTGCAGAACATTCTTGATTTGGTTTCTATAAGCCCAAACTAAAAGGTCTCCTTAGGCGATTAAGGTGTAATGTATGTTTGATGTCTGTAGATAACAACCTGTTTTTTCCCCTTTCAATTTCATAAAAAAATTTAACTGCCTCTTGATCTTTATAGGAGAGATTGGCAGTCTGGATGCTTAAATCCCAAATGGTGAAAAGGATGGCAGTTAATATGTTCCAGATGATTTCAAAATAGCTTCCTAATTCGGGAGTTGTCGAGTATAATAACAGTAATAGTCTTGTGCAATTCAGTAGTGGACATCCATCCTCCCATCTATCATAACTGCTTAGGCAGTATTGGGATGTCCATAGTTAACATTTAATGTTGAAAAAGTCAAGAAATAATGTTGACCATCATTAAAAAACAAAATGCTCTACTGTCGGGGGGGTATTTCAGGAAGCAGGATTTCTTGCTTAGTTGGATAACTTGTTGGATTTAAGGTAGTCTGGGCTAAATGGACTATATCTTCATCCACTTAAATGTAGTTCAGACTACCTTAAATGTCACAAGTTATCCGGCTAGGCAAGAAATCCTGCTTCCTGAAATACCCTCTAGCTTTTCTAAGTTTCCTTAGTGTAAATAAATTTGCGAAGGAATAGACATTTGAAACGGAGTCAAGTGTCATTTGAATTAAATATACAACAAACGGCTAAAATTAAGGCCGATACTCACTCAGTTATCATCAAAAACTGCTTCTGGGAAGGCAGTGCGGATGAAACAGTAGAAGTAGAAACGGGGGCTAGGGCTGGATCCTGCTCCCTGTAGGCGTGACACCGGTGTGGTGCAACCTATGCGCAAAAAGACCTTAAACAAAATAAATAAAACTCCATCCTCATCAGTCATTTCATTTTGATTGATTTGTTATGACCAAATATGGTGTGGCTAGCAAAAGCGGCGCACAAGCTTTTACTTAACAATAAGAGCGGATGGGGCAGAACTGATTACAATCAGTCTTATGAGCATCTCTCATGGCCCCACATGTATTTGCCTGCTGTTTTTAGGATAATGCTGCCAGTGGAATTCACTGAATGTCACTGCACACTGTACATACTTATAAAACAGCTGTACCTATAGAACAGCACAAAGAATGCGATACCATGCATACAAGGAATGTAATTTTACAATATTTTTCTGCCAAAAACGTAACAATCTGTGATATACCATTTTATTTATGAAAGCTATATGTAAAAAGTATTGGTCTGTAAGAACAAATGCTGAAAATTTCCATTTTGTTTGACCGGTTTATTATCCTGTGGTAAACCCAGATCCTGAAACTATAATCCAAAGAGGGGGAACCAAAACAAGATTCGGTAATGCTTTACATTACAGTAACTGCATAAGCATCATAAGCAGCATGTAAGTATACCTTAACATCCTAACATGCCTTAACAGCTTTAGTAAACATTAATAACAAACGTTATAATTATATAATGTTTCTTATTAAGGCATATAAAAGCATTATCAATGTTCTATACATGCATTTTGAAGGTGCGCTCAATTTTCCATGAATGCATTATGAAGATACTAGGTAATGTAAAGTGTTACCCAATATTCAGTGGTAACTATCTGCATGAATTGCCAGAGAAAAGAATATTTGGGTGTGTCCTAAAAAAGGGTTATCGAACCGAATAAATAGCTACCTACAGAGAGTGTGGTGTCTCAGGCATGAAATTTTGACGATAAGAAGACAGCTGGAATTACTTAGTTTGGCTAATGGTTAGGCATTTTCTGATATGTCATAAAATCTTCATGACAACAGCTTGTAACACAACCATGACCCCTGAAAATATGCTCACTAACTGGCATTAGTTACACCTATTGACATTGATTTTAACCTTCTTTAACACCCTTGAGGAGGGCTGTCATTTTCTTTGCTGAAACAAATAAATACATAAATTTGCAATTATGTGGAAGCCTGGCATTTTCATAGTAAGCACTGATTATGAATTTTGCTTGTATGAAACAAATGTTACTTTAATTCCCTTCCTAAACATTGTGCTAGTCTAACCCTATCATATACCAGATCATGATTAATCATGTATGTGCATAAATATGATGTTGCATTTTTTTTTAAGTTGCGCTGTATTTGGGGTAGAATCGGGTCTTCGCTGTTGCAAATAAGTGATTCTCACTGCCGAGGGGGGTCACCATTGCTGGGTGTTTGCCTGAAACCCAACTGTCAGGCCTGAAAGGATCTTGAAGCCTTTGGAGTGTGTGTTGTGTCTGAAGGAGCGTCTGAGAGAGAGGATGGCCTGAGGCAGCCGGAGCTAAGGACACACATGGCTGAGTGGTACCATTCCCCATTGCCTCTCATTGTTAACAGGACGCAAATTTATAGGGACATGATTTACACACTGCTGGGACCACTGGGGGAGACCTTGTTAGTGTTGTGTGGATAATTTTAAGGTTCAGGAATAGCAGATAATTTAGGCATTGTTCTCACTCATTTCTGAGTGTAATGTATGGAGAAAAAAAAATATATAACGAAATGACAAATTATATTTGCTATACAATATTTAATGTTCCACCTTGGGAAATGGACTGCTGAGGATTATATTTTAGTAAGACTTCCTCAAAAGTTTGATACACTGGTTAACCGTAATATTAGGTTAACCGTCACATACAGGTTACAAATCTAAAAGTGGACATTAGCGGAAAAACTGCAGTGGGGAAAAAAATCGATCTGCATAAGGGTATTTCCTCCATGAAAAAGTTTAAGGGAAGACGCAAAGGAGAATGATATTATTATTGCACCTCCAACCCCGAGCTGTCTCCTATTCTGTTGTGCGCTGTGTGTAAATTTCTTCAGATAACACAGGCAGTAGGTAACCCCCCCTTTGGATAACACAAGCAATACCTAATTCCCCCCCCCCCACACACACACACACACCAAGGTCTTGTGTTCGAGCAGCTTGTTGCGTGATACACAGAGGGAACGATGGACTACAACGCTTATAGTACTTTGAGTTATTTAATTGTGGCAGCAAAGCGGAGATGTTATTCAGCGAGCCATCTGTCAGCCGGAGTGCCATCGAAATTTCTCAAAAAGTGACAGTGAGCCACTGATGTGCAGCAAGAGCAGCAGATGAGAACATAAATCAAAACTTTATGGACGGATAGTCTTCAGGGTGAGAGAGATTGGATGCTTTCTTACGGCTACTTCTAACTAAGGTAATTGAATCAAGTGGAATGACGCTGCGACACAGGGCAGGTCTGGGAGTACAAGTGGGCAATAACACACTGCATTACACGAAAGGAGTTTTCATTCCTCAGGGGAGTCGATGAGAAGTGTTAACAGCTGTCAATGCACTGCCACGTGCTGCCAAAAGGCCTACTATGTGTTGTCAATTGCAGGCCTGCACCCCAGTGTGAGTCATTATCCCGCTGAGTTTATACCAACGTTTCGCTGTCAAAAATATGGTGTTTCATACTAAGCGGAAGTAGTACGTCTCTCTGGGGAAAAAATAAAAAAATAAACAAAAAGCAAAAAACTTGAGGAGAGAATTATATTCTCAAGGAAGAACAATATTCAGCTGAGATACGTCCTGGGCTAGTTTTATTTTTGTGGGTAATGTTACATATAGCAATCCCAACTGAGTATTTATCATTTTTAACTGGCAAAGGTAGTTTAAACTCTAAATTTACAAATCTGAGAGGTGAAGGCCTTTATTCATTCTGAGTATTATGAAATGATAGAATTTTTTACTCCAAAAATAAATGATTTCAGCTACATTGAGTAGGGTTTAGCACACACATAAATATTAACAGAGTGAATACATTATAATTTCAATCAAATCTGACCCCACTATACTCAACCCAAATCCTCATGAACTTACTCATATTTCTTTTTAAAATCTTTTTGTATTATCACTAAATCACCATTTGTCAACACACACCAAACACAGGCATTAAATTTGCTTGTGCTCGGATAAATAAATATAAAGTGAAGTATCCAACATCAACTACCAATTGATAAAACCTCATCAAACCTTTGCAATTGTATTATATTTATGAAAAATCAGTGTTTTTGAACAAAATAGTCTCCTTTCTTTATTATTTAATTCTTTGTAAGTGATTTACTTGAATAGCATGACATTTCATTCAATCCATAAAACTTGATTATAGACCCAAAGCCCAAAACATGAAGATGTCTCCCACCTGTCTCTTTATATATTCAATTCCATTTCAAGCAAAAAGTACAAACAGGAAGCATGAACTGATCTCGTGTCAGTTCTTCCTTCTTTACTTTATCTGCAGCAGTTTAGGTGCTGTATCAGCAGCCTCAGATAACTCAGTAAAATTACAGCTCTGTAGTATAACAACTTCAGTATAACAACATATGTGTCTAAGCTTGAGAATTAGTTGCGTGTTTGGTGTACACAATTGGCACTGGGATTTCACACTCACTGGGCCTGACATGTCTAATTCTAATTGACAATTTTCAAGTGAAATCACCCCTTTTTTCCAGACTTTCGTTATTGAAAACTTTTTGGAGTTGCATACAGTCGCTGGATGCTGCGCATCGCTTAGTGCTGGGGGCATGTTTACCTCTGGTCAACTCTGAGACCATATGGAGGTTCATTCCTGAAACTCCCGTGGAGGGTCTGTCTTTGATTAATCTCACAGTTTTGCCAACTCCTCAGTCACTTACTGTTAGGTTAGCGTGTGACGCATGATGCCTTGCAAAGCAACTGATGGGAAAAATTACCGGAAATTTTTTGCTCCCAGAGCTTCTTTATAGCGGCAGGAATATTAGTGTCGCACTTTTCAGAATTCCTTGGTATCTAAAAAAAAAAAAATGGTCTCACAAAGTGACCTTTTCTCACAAAATGACCTTTCTTTGTAGTTAAACATTTGTTGAGCCAGAAAAAAAGTGTAATCGCTAGTTTTAAAACATTTAGATAACAGATGCTTACAACTTCATTAGTAAAATATGAGAGAAAAAAAATCAGGCTGGCTCATAATTTCATTATTGGTGAAAGCAGTTTCCATGAAAATCTTAGCATTAAAAATGCAGGAAATTACTGTAAGATTTATTTTTAAAAAAGATTTTAAAGACTTAGGAAAAAATTTCCCTCTTCCATTTAGGATACATATCACTGTGCGTTAATATTGTATCAAATGTTTGATATATAAGAAGCAGAAATTAATCTTTTTAATCCCAAAAGACCATCTTGATCTGTGTGCTTGGCCGCTTGCCGCGAACTGAGTTAAATATAAAAAGGAACAAATTTCACTCGTCTTTTACAGCTAGATGTGCATGATAAAGGAAATGTCAGCAGAAATACTAAAGCCAGGTGTCAGCACAGCTTCCTGACAGATAGCGGGGAAAGGTAAAAAATGTCCTATCATGTCCGACAAGGTGTTCTTTTTAAGATTTAAAGATCACTGCGCAACTTTAAACATGCTCGTCACTTTTACTCTGACTGGAACTATCATGAGCTTCACAAAAACTTTATCGGCTCAGTTGCGGGGGAAAAATAAGTCCATTCCCATTTATCTTAGCCAGGTTCCCTTCAAAGCCAACAAATAAATTACAGTGTACATTTGATACAAATTGATTTCTTAACTCAAATAACAATGTTGTCCTCCCGGCTGGGCCACGTGTCAGTCAGTCGCAAGCTAGAGTGAAAGGCTCAATCTGTCTCTGTGATAGAAACAGGGCTGGCACATCTCCACCAAGGAATGCTAATCACGCGGGCCTGGCCTGGGCCTTTGTGGACAGGCCGTGATAAGAAAAATCAGTTTGCCTGCTGTCAGGCTGTGTGAAGGCCTGATCTGTGTCTGTAGGAAACAAGCCATGGGTCTGGAAGTTCCTGTCCTACTTTTTTTTTTGTTGTTGTTGTCTGTGTGTAGTTACATGAGAGAAAGGGGCGGCGAGGGAGGTGGGAATGAGGCGTCAGGGGGCCGTGGGGGGAGGAATCCGGACACTGGCTGAGGCTCGGCGCCTGTGATGAAGCTGAAGTGAGACCCATTGAATATCTTGAGCCGATCTTATCAGCGGTGGGAGAAATGAGATATTGGCAGGGACTGTTGAGCGTTCTCACAGCTGAGCAGGTTAATAGGGTTGGGAGGCAGGCCACAGGCTAATTGGATTTGCCTTGGCTTGATAAACAGTGGTGAGTCTTTTTGCCAGCCAAACATAGAGGTCTTCTTCCCCCCCCTTCGTGAAGAGAAGGATAGTCGACTCAAACGAGGAAGGCTATTTTCTTGGTAAATTCCCAGCAGACCGGAGTAAACTGTGGAACAGGAGTCGGCCATCTCCTGATTTTAATCAAATACCATTTAACCTGACCGACCTTTAGGAGTCGTCTCACATGGGGAGATCAAGCATGTTATTCTTGCTTACTCGAATTAGCGAAAGGTGCTACGAGCCTCGTGGTGTTATTTCAACACCTTCGCTTGTAAAAATTAGCTCGTTTCCAAGCTATCATCCTTTTTCATACACTCAGGACCGGTTTATTTATGTCTGCAAAGTCAAAACAAACTCGTGAGGTGTAGATTATTCTTCTTAAAGTGGAAATGCCCAAACTGATCATCCGAGTTGTCACTGATAGTGATTAATAAAACGTATATCAGTGTAAAAGTTTCTACTTATTTAGTCATGCTGAAATATGCGTAGATAAAAGTTGCACTTACTTTTATCTTTGACCAATATATTTTCTATTTTGGAATCAAGCCAGACTAGGAGTGAATATGCAGTATAGCTTGAAAATGGGCAAATATCTCATAATATCATATATCCACAGATTATGATATCTGGCTTTGACAGCAAACTGAAGTTTTCTTAATCGCGTAGGAAAAAAATGAGGTGAACACTAAACAGGTCGCCAGTCTATTAAAATCGATTACAGGTTTGTGAGATGAAGTTGTGAATAATACCGCCGTATTCTCAGTCAAAACAGCTGCACAGTTTTAAAGATTGCGGTCTTTTATGCGATTTGCAGCCAAGCCAAGAGAAAAATAATCACATTCGGATTTTATCTCTCGTTTTCTAAAACATTCCCTTCTACAAATAATATAACCTAATATAACATATTTTGGCTGCAAGTCCTCATCCACTAAGGATGGAAAGCTTTAAGATGTGATGAAATGGAAGGTCAAAAGGCTAGTTTACCACGGTATAGTAGCTTTATAGCTATGCTATATAGCAGATCAGTAAACAGAGATTTTACCATATTTTTATGCAGTTTTATTTTTAAATTGAGAGTTGGTATTTTAATGAAGTACAACAGCATGGAGGCTTACTGATTCAGTGATCATTCATTTTAGCACCTGGCTCACATGATTTTGAAGATCAATGAAAACTTGCAAATAATAGCATAAATTACATTCCAGGAAATAAATTCAGTCGAAAAAGCAAGAAAAAAATTGCGGTGTGTTTTAGCGCGACTTCTTGCTTGTACATTTGTATAAACATGTTGCGTTATAATTGAGTCCATATTACAACTCTGTGTCCACATTCAAGTCACCTAGCAAGATCTATTTGGTCCAAGTTACAAGACATTAATTCCCGAGTCCTGAGAGGATGAAATCTCCTTTAGGATAGAATTACGCATTTTTATAGAGACACACAAATCAAAAGAATTTCAAAGATGTTAAGACGTGTACATTGTCTACAAGAACAGTTTTATTATTTGAGAGGAGTTTTGTGCATTTATGATAAAATCGGGGATTCATATTGTAAATGACAGTAAAAATTAGCATAAAGTATTTATGAAAAGTACAACCAAAAGTTTGAGTCTGACCTTTTGATTTGAATTGTACTAGAGTTATTAGCTGGATATATTCCATATACTCATGTTTTTTGCCCAGCCAAGTTTTAATAAGTATTCGGGGGTGGGGTTACAACCCACAACACCGGCATATGCAGTAGATGAACAATTACCAGCTGCGAAAGAGCCGGGGGTGTCACCATATCCTCATTAATTAATGAAACAAATCAAGGTGCAGGATTCCTCCTCCATATTGTGGGGCGAAACAAGATCAGGTTCTTCAGAGCATGAGGGACCCAAATGATGAGTGCTTAGTGAAGCAGGCCAGAGGGATTACTGAAGATGTTTATTTGTTCTCTGTGCCCAGGAACTGTAACTCCCAAAACCAACTTCAAGAAACAACCATTGCACTAAAATTAAATGTCTAAAATCTGGTAATCATGATCATTTGTGGTGGCAAACTATTGCTTACCAAAAGTGTGGAAAAAAAAACAACAAAACAGGAATACAAACGGGGCCCTTTTGTGACACTTATCAAGAGGCCGCTGTTACATTTGTCTTTGAGTGTGAGCTTAACGCTCTCATTGGCAGGTTTGCCAATCAGATTGAGAGGAATACTGAGGATATCAATATGGCGCAAGAATCAATGTTACATATTATCTGCCCGTGTCATTACACATGCCACAATTAGCCGCAGTCACTGGACAGAGGTGCTTGAAGATTTAAAGATCTGCGTAAACTTTATTGTGTTGGAGGTTGGCAATATTAACTTTTCATTTCAGGATAAATGTTACTGACACCCCTTAAGAAGCACATTATTATTATCACTGTCCTCCATCAATCTTCGGTACTTCCTCATCCAATGCAGAGTTATGATAGTCTGGAGCTTCTGCCTTGAACACAGGTCCCAGAAGTGTAAAGCAACAACACTATCCACTACCTGAAAAACAACAACAATAATAACAATAATAATAACAATGATTATTATTACTGGTGGTGGTGTAAATTTACCTTTAAATTGTTGAAGAATGACAAATAAAAGTGAAAATTTGTGTAACCTATAAAATTTGATAGCATAAACAGAACTTTTAATACCTGAAGGCTTTGTTGACAGTCTCTTTCCTAGCCTCCAGATTTCTAAGCGAAAGGCATCATTTCATCTCTGCGCCTGCCCTGGCCGGCCTGCGTTTTATAACCGACAGGCCGATCAGCCTGGAGTCCATCAGGCGGCGAATTTATCAAGTCAGCTCCAGCCTCCTCTGAAGAATTTATGAATTGCAGTTAATAATCAGCTGTTTCCATTTCCAAGAGAAGAGAGGATCCCGAGGTCTGTTAAACAGCCCAGAGGAGCTGACCTTGTGTCCCATTAGATGAATAAATAACCACAGTGGAACTTGATGTCAGAGATAAAAACGTATCCCTCTCTCTTCCACTTAACACATTCTTAACTCGTTCCCATAATGGTGAAAGGTAAACAATGACACCCTCTCCTTCAGTGCTGTAGCAAGAGGGTATTTCAGCTGCATTCTTTTAGGTGATTCTGTTCATCTTTGTTTCCATCATGAGTGCCTCTTCACACCAAATATTTTGTTGATCTATTTGATAGGAGTTTTAGCCCCATTTGTTAAACAGGAACACTAGTAATGAAGAATGCATAATTAACCAATTAATCATCATTCTGCTTTAACGATATGCTGTTTCAAGTCATGACATGGTAGACAGCTGTACAGGTAATTGTTTTTCACCATTTAAGATTATATAACATTTATCATTTTTGAAAGAAATGACATTACCAGGAATAAAAACCATGTTATTCTGTGATCTATTCATCAACAAGTGGCAATCTGGTACCAGTGTGATTTTTGTTTCAGTGAAAAACAACTGTCATTACAGCGAGGGTATTTTTCCAATTCTTGATATATTTTATATGCATTAAGGGGAATTTAAACATAGCAATTGACCTACATCACATACCTTTAGAGCAGGGGTTTTCAAAGTTTTTGCTCAAAGGTCCACATCAGATTTTTGTTCAAAGTCAAAGGTTGGGAATAATTTTCAATAACAAAACAGCATTTCATGAACTTCAATAAATTAACAATATCGTTCGATATTAGATATAGCAATAATGGAAACTTAACGTAAAGCTGGTTTAACGCTCACTGATCGTTTCAACTCTGTCATTTGGGGGAGGGGGGATTATCAGGAGTTATGTGTATGTGAAGTTTGTTGGTTTACGCTGTATTTTTGTACTTCAAACAATGGTAAGCATTTTTACATTAACTATATTGATTCATAAGGTGTATCATCAGCTGGGTCCAGATTAACTTGCAGTTCAGTCCACATCTGGACTGCAGTCTGGACTTTGAGACCCCCTGCTTTAGAGTATGTGAGGAAAGCCATGTGAGTTCAAAGAGAGAAAGAGCACAAACGCAACTGTGCCTCTTTGCCATTCAGGTTCTCATTCTTAGGCTCCATGAGGCATTTTACTGTATAGTAACATTTATTTGTGGTTGTCTCACCATGAGGCTGATTAAGCTTTTTAGAAGTGAAAATATCAATACAAAAAGCGTAATAATATGTGTAACGTTCATTTGTGTCATTCAATGAATCGGCAGAACATACATATATTTGACTAATTAAAATCTAAGGAATACTGGGTCGCTCACTAATATCGTGATAACCTTGTGGTGATGGGCTGGCTGTCCTTAACCCCTGTACTGGAAAATGACACGATCAAAGTGCCACCTTGATGTGATTATCGAGTAGTGATGTAATATGGTAAATATATGTGAATACGGCCCTATTTCTCAGGTTTTTTTCACTCACCCCTGGCCGTAGAGTATTGGGGTGTCTGTATATCATATATCTGTTACCCAGACCAAGACGTCTGTCGTGTCTGCTTATTACTCGCTGTGTGGACATTCCAATCTATAAATCAGGCACAGGTTTGGTTTGGTAGGGACCAAATCAGCCCCAAACCCCAAGTCCCTATCGTCCCTGCCTGGAATAGACTCCAGCCCAGCCCCCCCACCCAACCCTGACCAGGGCAAGCAGCTGGAAGATGGATAATAATGTTATGACATGATTATGATGATGATGATGAAGAAAATCTGACAATGCCTCCATCCACCTCTCACCTCCTTTTAGATGCAGCTCCTACATTCTGTTACACTTGTATGTTTTTATACTTTCAGTGTTATTTTTTTCTTACATTTTGTTTCAGTTCTAAAAATGTGGCTATAATTAAGCTCTGGCAAAATGAACTTTTCTGTTTCAAATTTCCTCGATGCAAGTCAGGATGAGAGAACTTTCTGCCACGTTTCATTATAAATCCTGCTTGATCTGCGAGAAGAATCCAAATGTGACAATAACACTTTAACCTTGAAAACTCTCCACTGATGTTCGCAGAGCTAAGCATGACCTTGTTTGGAGAATGTTAAGAAAAAAATAATGCTTAAAAATTCAGATGAGAACCACCTCATACACACAGGATTTAACTGCAGTCTTTCTTATAATACTTGGAATGTACAGGATCATGACCATAGAAGTCTCTGACCTGTTTCTGTACTTTGGCCAGAAAGTAAAATACAATCCATCTGTTACACTGTACCTTCAAGATTTGCACATGTAGCCAGCAGTGCTTAACTCGTTCTTGTAATGCCGTCGTAGTATTGAATGTTTGTTATGCACTGCCATTTATTTTTATCTGAGAGGTGAATACATAGTATTAACATTTTGCATGAGTATACCCATTTTTATTCAAATAATGCCTCATTTACTTTCACCCTTTTCATAAAGTTTTTGTTCTAACTTTCATTTCACATGCACATTATTAGTGATATGTATTCATGAGATTTTTTCTTACGCATAGAGGGAAAAGGGAGCATTTTTTCACCAGCTGAAAAGTCACCTCCATCCAGAGCATGGTAGCTTCATTGTTTCACCTCAAAATCACCTAACTGAACAAACACTGCCATAATCCCTTTCAAACATACAATGTCATAAATAGTCAAAAGTTCAATGAATTCTAAAATAAAATTCCTTCTGTAACCTGCACCAGTGACCAGAATCTGTACCACATCTGGAATTACCCTTTATTCTTCTCCATTAAATGACCTGGGAGGCTATATATATTTTTATTTGTATGTGCTCTGCATGTTGCACGTGATAATTTGTTTTTTCTTTTTCCTCCATCGTAATAAGACCAAGTCACCATAACTCCCACAGTGGAAGAAATTTCACATCAAGCCAACTGAGCATATTAAAACAAGTTATAATATAGCGAGGCCATAAGATCCACACTGCGTGCGACAGAACAAGGCAAGATGGCAGTTTATAAAACATTGCCTGATTAAACTTACCTTTTCCTCCCTGTGACAGGCCCCCTCTGGCCACGACTTATTCAGAGATGACTGCAGTACCATTGCCTGTCTTCACAACAATCTCAGATAAGTGCAGCTGATGGCCAGATTTTGGTGGGTTTTTCCCCCCTTAACACCACTGCTGGCTCTTCCGTCAGTGAATGCAAGTATCTCTGTTTCTCTGTACGTAACTCTGGATGGGAGACTCTTTTGGAGAAAACACATGTCAATTATTATTTTAAACCAATTAGCCTTTCCTTTAAAATTGAGCTGTCTTTGAGTTACTGAGGTAAATAAAGCGTACCATTAAGTAAAATTAAATAAGAACTCCTTATATTAGTTGGTGAAAAGTGTAGAGACATCAACAAACCAGAAACTGGAACTAAGGGAGTGATTTATCAAATGAAGGTCTAGAGAAACAAGGCAATAAGTATGGTTTGATTAAGGTTAATCATCAACATATATATTGAGATTACAGATACTTGCTTAATTTCAGTAGTTAATTTTTATCTTGTAAATATATTTGATTAATAGTGCTGATTACTTTACACTACTAAAAATTCTCTGCTGGGTGTTTAGTCCTTTTAGACGATATTTTTTTCAGTTGTTCTTTATATTGTTCATAATGATATTCTTGGGAACTGGGAGGCCTACCTATATATAATTTGATTATCCTCTTCAATTAGAATCCCCCCCATTCTGTGTGTG
>JAODKC010000137.1:4457094-4513486 GCA_026777985.1 Mormyrops attenuatus
CCAATAACGTGCTAAGACACAACCCCCCCCCCCCTTCCTACCTCCCTACACCCCATCTCCAACCACACTGACTACCTCCTAAGTAAAGAGATACACAGCTGATAGTAAAACTGGCCGGGCTAAAGCTACAGACCTGCCCATTAATCTGATGGTAATTAGAATGCTCAATAGACTCCTAAAAGAGATGTTAGCTACCTAATTATACTATCGCCCACCACCCAGCTATTAAAGAAAATTGATAAAAGGCTGGAAATTGCTACCATGTGTACACAGCACTAGCCCTCGCAAGCTAAGGCTCTTACAGCTGAGGTAGGGACAGTGGACACATATGCAAACGTTGGCTCTGGTTCAGGGGAAGCTGGTCGGCGTGAAATAGCTCATTTGACAACAAGACTATAGCTGTATCTGAGGAGCTTCTGTCCTCACTTATCTGATCTTTCGTACAGAGCCCCCGCAGGGGGGATTAAACCTTTTTTGAAGCCATTCTCAGTCTCACACTATGCGCTATGGATGCATTCTGGAGAGCAGTCCTTAAGCTCTGCCAGTTAGCCAGAGAACTGCATCAAATGAAACGGACGAGGGGATATTTTAAGACGTCCCGGTCAGCTGCCGTGTAGCTACATACGGCAGCACTCCCAATGTGCCAAACGTCTGTAAAACGAAACCAAGGTATTTTTTAATTCCTCAGAATTCTCCTTGTGCACATTTGTACTAGGCGTATTAAGCATTATATAGGTATAACACTCTACTTTCATTATCATTAAAAATTCCCAAAAAGAATGTCTTTACACTAAGCAAAAAACACTCTTATTGTTTTTTTTTTTCTCCTTGAGAAGACACATTGATTATAGCACAAGTCAGGTTGACAAACGCAACACCCCCTAACCCCCTGTGCCATGAAATGTTGTTGTTCTGTCTGTCAGAGGCACTTTCACCCCCGCTGATGTGACATAGTAACCCCTTTTCGGCGGTGAAGCAGATTCACTTACCACTAAAACTCCTGCCGCAGTTCTCAAAAGATTCAGTTCGGGGAGGGAAAATACTTCCAAATGGCAGGAGTGAAGAGGAAGTGTGAAAAAAGGCTTATCCCATTAGCCCGATTAAAACTGCCAACTCCTTTTTAAAACTGACTGCTGTAATTACACAAAAAAAAATCTATCAGTTACAAAAACTCAAAACCCTCTGTACATTTAAAAAATTATTTACCAAAAATAAAAAAAATTCTGGTTTTACAGAAACAACATTATTAGTCCCAGATTTAATTTTTTTTTCTTTGTGAATCACAGATATCTTTATAAATGATAACATGTTTATGAGAATCAGATTTTTTTTGTGTTTGTTTGTATTACACTTTTCCGTTTTGCTTAAACCACATGCTGAGGCTCGGCTTGAACTTGTTTGATCCAGAGTTTTACACGGCCATAAATGAAACCTGAAATATGAATGATTACTTGAGCCAAATAAATGGAAAATTTGAGTTTCATGAAACTTATTTTATTTTCACTTTCAGGCTGTTCCAGTTGTTTTCACAGTTTATTGCTGATGCTTGTCTCAGTGATTGTTTCAAACACGTTTAATTTGTTACAAATGCCCTTTGAAAACCACTAGCCACCATTCTAACGGCAATGTTACCTTCCTGACCATGTTTTGTGTGCATAATTCATGTGAGTGTTGAAGCTGTATTCCAGCTGGATACAACCACACCTGCCCCCTTACACATAAAATGCCATTTGCTACCAGCCCTGCTGACTTTGGCTACAGCTTAAGACTTCACTGAAAGTCACTCGCGAAACAACTGTTCGCAGGTCCAGTGGAACATCCCACGGTGGCCCCATTTTCAGCAGCGCACCCTCGACTCGAGGCTCGGCGGTTAAATTTTCACTTGTTATTTCTCAGTGTGCTCCCCTTGTCAAGAAATCAATAGAGTCACCTTGGTTAGCTATTTGTAGCCCATTGACTGGGAGTTGTCCCTGTATGTGTTTACAGTGGAGGTAACGCGTTCGAGGGGGAACAGAGAGCTGGATGAAAAAGAGCCACGGATATCAGCATTAGTTACACACTCCTTTTTACTACTCTTTAAACTTGATCAAAGGCCAAAGTATTTGAAGCACATTAAGCAGATCCTCCTGAAAAGTGATGGAGTGCCGCACTGAAGAGGCACAGGGAGAAAATTTTAACTACTTAAACTCTTAAAACAACACACCATAATAAATGCGGGAATAGCTGTGCCCTCAAAAGGGCAAAACAAAAAACAAACAAATATAGAAATAAATACACATTTGGTGAGGAGTCAACCGGGACCGTGGAAACAGGCGACAAATCACCTAGTGTTTAATGTCATGAGTTAAATTTATTTAGTCGTTTTAATTAGTTATTTATTAAAAATTACGTAGGCACACTTCTTTGGATATTTGTTCCTAGCTGTTTAAATGTCCTGTATGTTAATTTACGGCTTATGCATGTAGATATTTGTTTCAAGGAGACCAAAAAAATGAATAATTATTGAATTACCACAATCAGCCTGTTTCACAATTTTATGATCAAAAAGAACGTGACTATTATATATTTAATATATTTTTTGAACAGCTGACATAAATACAATAATAAAACCTTAATTTTGGCATTTATTTTTTTTTCATCAGCAGCACAAGCAGGAGTTTGTCATTGTTCTTTTTTGTAAGAAAAAGGGTAACGTTTAGATTAGCCAGGTTGACGACTGTCATGAAATCATGACAGAAGGAGCAGGGTTTTAGCTAGCCGGTGGATCTGACACTTAGACCCTGCCAGGGACAACTTAAATGAAGTGAACACGCCCGGGGCAGTACCTCATTTCTCTGGACCCGACGCCTTTATTTTGCCACGACCATCCTAATCTCAGGAGATTCCTGTTTGAATAAACATACATAATCAGATAATTATACATTCCCTACAGTGCACTACACTTTACCCTCCAGTTTCTTTATTTTTACAGTCACGTCTTAGTTGCTTGTTGTCTTTTATTTCCCCATTTCCGATTTTTCAAGAGAACATACTGATTTGATCAGAATGGGACACTTCAGGTATCACTTGATAGGTATAATAATAATAATAATAATAATGAATTTTGGTCTTGTGCAACATAATTTACGCATACATATAAATTATGTAATTTTATACATATTGAAGCAAGCTAAATATTTTCTGCTATTCTGAAGTGGAATCACTGAATATTACAGCACAGACTTATGGCAAAAATTTATTCCCACTGTGAAAAAATGAAAGATATCATAGTGATACAGCTGACTTTGGTGAAGCATAAAATACAATTAGTAAAATTAATCATCTATTCAAGTTAATTGAGCAACACTGCGTCTAATTTGCCGTCCGTAGAAAGAAGAGGTAATTACGGTGCTCTTTGTTGTAATATGAATCCCCATTATACTTTGGCTACAATTGGCTAAGTAGTAAAATATTGTCGTACCATTAGTGTCAATTCTTCATCTTCTCATCATGTTCTACAATATTATGGTAAGTAGTATATGCACTTGTTCAAAATATGTGAAACGAGTACTTATTAATTATAAAAGAATTAAATGTGCGTTTTGTATTATTTTGCTACAGTTTGTTACATGTATTATGATATATAAGTGTTTAAAAGAGTATCATGATTTATACCAAAAAGTGTGTACAGAGGATTGTATTATATGATTAGGATGTAGGCCCAAATGATCATATAACAAGGCCCGAAATTATTATAGTGAATAATAACAATAAATAATAATAACAACAATAATAATAATAATAATAACATGGTTCAATAAAGTATGAATTTTTTTAATCTCAAATTTATCCAGGAAAAATTTCTGAACACTTTAAAACTGTATAAATCTCTCTAAAACAAGGATTACTAAAATAAATAAAATTGTTTAATATATTATCTGACTACAAAGTAAACAATAATAAGCCTTTATTTTCTGAGAAATGGTATAAACATAAATATTTTCCACTGGTCACTGGAGAAAAACAAGCGCATAGAGTGTCCGTCTACTTTAGAGACATCGTTGAGCCTAACTTTAAGATGGAATGACTGCACCCCCTAAAGGTCCTCCAAGTTACTGCACCTCTTCCGCCACCACCCAGTCTGTGCCCCCCCCACCTTACCGACACACTCCAGTTTATGATCATCCTCCAGCTCTCGTCTGAGTGCTTATGATCCATTTTCTCCCAGATATGAGAACTTGCTCGTTCAGAGGAAGAAAGCAGTCAATCAATGCCACTAAAACAGCTCCCTCCATTAACAGGCCGTAACAGGAGCTGTGTCCTTGTGCGGGGACTCGGCCCATGGCTCCAGTCTCCACTCCACCGGAGGACTGGCTGCCTTCCCCAGCGCCGTACAAACAGATAGTTTTACAGAGTGTTATATCTGCACATCACTCTCGTTTTACCTCCAAACTGCTTTGTTGCGACATTTCTCCATCTAAACAGCCATGCTGAGATGCTGAGCCCTGCCCCTGTTTGCCTTAAAGACCTAATTGTATGAAAAAGTCAGCCAGCCCCCCCCCGTGCCCCCTCCCCACCTCACTCCCAGTTCTCTGCGTCTATGAAAGGCGATACCTCAGTGCTTCTTTTGTTTTATGGGGAAAATGATTTCAGAATGGACCCCAGTTCATCCACCTGGCATGCAAGCTTCTCTCAACTACAGATTATTACAAGGAACATCTGTTCAGAGGTCACCAGTAGTGAGCTGGTATCAGGGGCGTACAAATTGTGCGTGGTCTTCGCGAGGCCGCTTAGTCCTCCACGCCTTTGATGTGTGCGTAACGCATGGAATACACCAGTTAAAACTACACATGGCATTTGAAAATCAAGACGGCAATAAGCCGTCAGAAGACAAAAAAGATAATCGAGAATAAGTATGTGCAAATGCGTATTTAGCTACGGGTCACACTGTACACTGTGTCATAAATTACACACACATATATATATACACACACACACATACACGCATGCATAGACAATAGCTAAATGCGACAGTTTTTGATTCGTCTTTTATTTATTATTTGTCATACTGGTTAGTACTATGAAAACTACATGCATGAGTTGATGAAAATGCCCTCTGTAAGTCATCTCCTGCAGTGCTCATATTCTGAGAAAATCCAAACGAAGAAAACAACACAAAGTGACAGGCATATAAAGGAATCAGCCTCCAGCGAGACAGACGACAGCTGCAAAGTGTAGCGAGGATAAAAGACAGTTAACCAAAGACAAGAAGTTTTATTCAATTTGAATTGCAAGTATGTTTTCCCATTGTTCCACCCCAAGGAAATTAGCGGGGGAACGTTCTACTCTTGCATAATAAAGGTGAAAAATGATTAGTGTAGAACTAGCAGACCTCAAAGACAGAAGCTGTATTAACTTTTTGTGCATTTCAAAATGTGATTTGACAGGTGTTGCATGACAATAGTGCCCTTGCACCTAGATGTTGGTACATGTAAAAGTTTGCTTTTATGCGATACATCAATGCAGAGTGAAAATTGCACTTATCAAAAGTACATGGAAAAAATGTCAGTTCTCAGAATGTGCATCAACTTTCAATGATCAAGCATCTACAGTGAAAGTTTTAAATGCATATTAAGTATGTTAACATTTCTCAGAGTTTTAAGGTAAGACATGCAGCTTTGGTGCATTTTAAATACATTTATACTACTTTCTATAGCTGTAATGAACATCGTTCTGTCTATTTCCATTGTTGTGCTGGGTAGTAAAATGGCTGCTGGAAGATAAAATGGCTCCATATCCAATCAGTGTCACCTAGAGTCTGTTGGTGTAGAGTAAGATATTTACCTAAGGGCACACCCACCTTTCAAAACAGTCCTGTGGTGTCTTATTATGATTAACCTATTTATACAGCTTTATACACACACACACAAAGTGTGGTCCAGATATACCTTACTTTGTGGGGACCAATTGTCCTCATAACATGATGAATACCCATATTTTTTTTACCTTATGGGGACCAGAAAACTCAATTTTCTAAAAATCTGTAACTACAATCAAAAAACTAAAAAAGTAAAAACTCTTGTATTTAGTTTGGTTATGTATGGTTAAGGTTAGGGCTGGGTAGGGGTTAAGGTCATCATGTTGGGATAAGAGTTTCGCCCACTGAAATCAATGAGAGTCCCCGCAAAGATATAATTACAAACCTGTGTGTGTGTGTGTGTGTATAATTCATGTTAAGCTTACTGCTTGTAAAGTCATGGTTACAGCAGTAGTTCGCCCTGTGGAATTTAAAAAACGTGAATTGTCTTTGGTCAAAAGTTCAGCTGAGAAGGCGGCACGTCACCCAGATGCCCCCGTAACAGCGTAATGCCGTGCCAGATGCTGTTAGACATGTCTGCTGTCATCCTCCCCCATCCTTCCTCCCCTGTCCACTCGGGAAATGATTGACTGCAATGGGCATATGCCACAGAAAGAGACTGATTTAACTGTGACTTACCTTTGAAAGTGATATATTCAAATGAGCCTGCATTTGGACACGGCTGCGTTTGCTTCAACAAAATATGGAAATGTACACCTATATATGTGTGTGTGTTTATATATGTCTATATATAGACACACACACATATATACTGTCTGTGTATGTATCTACATAGTATGGAAATGTATTATGGAGACCTATATAGTATGTACTTTAAATCTAAGTGTTTCTTGTTTGAACTGTGTAAGGATTTTATATTATCAATTAAATAATTGGGAGAAGAATGAAATGCTTTTGTGACATGAATGGAAAGGTATTTTTGAAAGTTTTGAATAAGAAGTGAGTGGATTAAATGAAAGGCACTTAATACAATAAATAAAAGCCACCCATGCATCTTCCATAACAGGAAACAGCTCATCCAGTCGCGGTGAGCCTGGTTCCTATCCCAGAATGCACAGGGCATAAGGCAGGATACATCCTGGATTGGATGCCGGTCCATTGCAGAACACACACTCTCACTAACAGCAGTTTAAAGGCTCAAGTCCACCTTCACCAGCAGTCTTTGGGATGTGAGCGAAAATTGAGTGCCCAGAGGAAACCTACATAAAGATGGGAAAAGCATGCAAACTCCAGAGATGGGGGAGTGGAATCAAGCGCTCAACCCGAAGGTGTGAGGCCGCAGTGCCGCTCCCTGAGCCGCCACACCACCTACTGCCCAATACTGAAAGCGCAAAAACATGCATGGATAATACCAAACAGAACCCTCTGAACTTCCCAGTGTGCCATAAAATAGCTATTATTATTAAAGTGTGAAATAAAGTTACTAAGTTATCTGGGTTTTTGGCTTAGTGGAAGGTTGCATGTAGAATTACTATTCCCATTCACCTACAGAATAATCTACAACATATAAGTCTATAAATATAATAATTTAGGTAGACTTGTCTTGCCCTTGTAAAATATTTTATCGCTATCCCTTTCAGTATTGACATTCACATTGAGGCCTTGCAGATTTCAAACAAAGGTAGTTACAGTGTCGTTATTTATTTTACTTAATTGCTTAATACTAAAAATTCAAATGATTTGATATTAATATCAAAGGGTCTACTAACAATAAACCCACCAAGATATAAATATTTTAATTGTTGATACTTTCTCTTTAAAGTCCACTTTAAGGGTTTAACTGTTAATGTTCTCATAGTATGTAGCACGATTCTTCATGCATATCGTCATACAAAGGAATGAATAGATATCACTGTTTATATCATGTATATTAAGTGTTTTCCTAAACAGAAATATATAAGCTACATGTAAGCAGCCTCCCCTGAAGGTCCCTTGACTTCCACTAAACAACCTTTAACAGCAAACAGTCCTTAAAGGTCTTAGCAGAAATCACCGGGCAGCACAAGCTAAGATTAAAGAAATAACGGTGTAAATGTTTTGTTTGCCGAAGATGCAAAACAAGCATGGAAAGGCTTGCAGATTTTTGTACAGCAAAGCTCTTTATTATTATAATTATTATAAATAAAAATAACAATAATAATAATAAAAGAGAAGAAAAGGAAATATAATTAAGAACATCATTTGAATTAAACTACTACTACTACTTTATTATTATTAATTATTATTATTATTATTATTATTATTATTATTATTATTAGTCATCACTGGGGCAGCATGGTGGTGCAGTGGTTTTCTGGGACCTGGTTCAAGCCCCTGTCAGGGTTCCATGTGTGTATGTTCTCCCCATGTTGTCATGGGGTTTCCTCCGGGTACTCCAGTTTCCCCGATGCCCACTGTCCAAAAACATGCTGAGGCTAATCAGAGTCACCAAATTGCCCACAGGCGGGCATGCGTGTTACAGAAAACATGATTTCAGAAAATGAATGGATGGATGGATAGTTGTTGGTATTTAATGGGGGGATTGAAATGGCATTTTCATACTGGACCAGCACATGTCCGTAATACAAATAACCAAACAGCCTAATAACACTGCCTTAAACTAAGGACAGAACAAATTTCAGTATGCAAGTGTGTAAAAACAAACAGGTGAAACTATGCAAATTACGTGCATATTTTTAATTTATATTCAGTATGCCCCTCAAAAATAGCACATATAAAACTAAATAAAATATAAACGAAAACAAAAAACAAAAAACAAAATAGCTCTGATGAAATGTCCTACTGTAGCATGGAGTGCGCACGCTTTCCCCGTGTTCGCGTGGGTTTTCGCTGGGGCTCCGGTTTCCTCCCACGGTCCAAAAGCATGCAGGGTAGGTTGATTGGTTTGTCTAAATTGGCCCTGTAGTTGTGAGTGTGTGTGCCCTGTGGTGTGTTGGTGACTGCTCAGGGTTGGTTCCTGCCTGCACCCATTGTTCCCAGGATAGGCTCTGGTCCTCCCCACAACCCCAGTTGGGATTCAGCAGTTTCAGAAAATGGATGGATATTGTAAACATTTGAAAGGTGTACCGTGACACAAGACCAGGACAGAGGGTTCCGAGCGTCCAGGTTTATTGCGAATGAAACAGAGAATGGTCAGAAAGCGAAGCAGGGTCTTAACCGGGATCCATCTGTAAATGTCACCAAGAGCCGAGACATGTTCCGAAGCCGTAGTCGAGAGGGGGTCCGAGGGTCGAGTAGCCGGGGAGTCTGTCCGAGGACACAGACGCACGAAGAAGGGGAAACCACGAGGGAAGTCACAGGGAGGGCGGACCGGAAGGAGGGCAGGCAGGAGGTGCGGGTAACTCGGGGAGGGCCAGGCGGACGGAACGTAATTGCGGGGAAAACAGAGAGTTAGAGCGCTTGGTAGTGGCATGCCAACAATACATCTCACCGACCTGTTGCTGGTGCGAGGCTTAAATAGGGAGTCCTATTGTGGGTAAGCCGGATCAGCTGTCATCATGGAGGGGGCGTGCCCGGGTGGGTGTGACAAAAGGCAGCAGTATGTTCAAAACTAATGAACTTTAAATCTTTTACTGTATATAGTACTTTTATGGATTACAGTCACCCGTCGTTTGGAATTTAATTATTCATACTTTGAAATATTAGCTATGTACATAAGTCATTAATGTGATCAATAATATCGAGTTATCACTGTAATTATTGGTATAAATTGATGTCTGTGATGTTTTATTTTTGCAATTTTGTGCACTTATATGTTTCGTACCTCTATGGAATCAGCTTTAAACCCCATGAATATGGCAGATGCCAACAGCTGCTGCATTACAGGAATTATCTGGTACATGACGTTTCTCCTAACCTGACAACTTTGAAAAAGAAATTATGAGTTTTATTTCCACGATCGTGTCACTTGAAAATAAAGTGTTTAATAAACTGACATATTAGCATACTAACAAGTTATCGTAGTTTAAAACAGAAATAAATTCTGCATACCAAAATGATAAATTCTGGAGTTCAAAATCACTATGCTTTCAGGTCATCATTACAGTGCAGAGTGTCTCTTTACATTACAGTGGATTGTTGTATTATAAATATTGGAATTTTCGACTGCACACCTCTTCGTAGGTACAGTATTGTTATAATGATAGCTTCACGAATACATCAAAAATTATATTGGTATCTGAACTGACATGTATTTAATAATAAAAGTAACTGTAGGTAAGACAATGTTTTTCATTTTTTTTTATTAGTCATCATATTAAATGACATGACAACTGCTTACATGTAGCCTAAGTGCAGAACTAGCACTTCAAATGTACACTAAGTATGTTATTCCCATCGCCCAAGCAGATGTATGAAAAAATGCAGTTGTGGAGAAGTAGTATATGAAATATTTATGCTACTGCTGTAAATTCAAAACATTTTGGTGTGGTTCTTTGTCAAATAGTGTATTTTGTTTTGACTCAAGTACGGTTACAGACAAAATCGCGTTTGGTCGTCAGGTGCCGTTCAGTTCAGCCAGGTTTGGGTTGGTCTCCGGCTCGGGTCTTAGGCCTGGTTTTATGGGTTCAGTCATGAGTTTTTCCCCAGAACCAGGCCTTGCCTGCCGTTCCTGTTTCCACCACAGGCGCAACCTGGTATGTCAATTTCAATTAATCATATTGTCCAGTATCTGTGATAAAATTAAAATGAACTGGAATCGGCCACAAAGGTACAAAATCACAAACAGAATTATGGGGAGCAGAGATGGAGGGACTGTATCAGTTGAAATCTAAATGAAGACAAGGCATTAATAATAAGGATTTTTGTCTAGAGTACTAAAACATTTTAAATAATCATACTGAGGTCTTACAGTCTTCATGGAGGTGGGGGGGGGGGGGTGGCCACTGGCCAACTCAGGAAGGAGTGCCAGGTGACTGGGTTTAGCTGCATCTGATCCAGCGCTGACAGTCCTCCCAAGACTGGCAATTTCCAGATGCTACTGTGATTCCCCATTCAACCCTGATGCATGAGTCCCAAATTTCCCTTTTTTTGTATATTGCTCCGTGCAGCTCCTTCATTTAGGATTTACATTACCATCATTGTTCCATCTCCATCCATCCATGAAAAAGGGAAAACAAACTCTAAAAAAGCCCTTGCACTTCTAACAGTTTCCTCCTCACATGGTCCACTTTGTGTCCCCGATCCAAAGCGCACGCTCACACATTCCACAGCACAAGGAAATCTCAAGTGACCTACTCTACGTTTTGTGAAAAGCACTTTAAAATCCTATGACTTAGACACATGTTACAATGACAAAAGACAAAGATAAGTTTTGACAAGGCAAGATTTAACACCGTACTCATAATACTATAATTCAAATTATGCAAACACATTATTGGAAATAACAGACAATCCTTCGGCAAAGACGAACACATTTAACAAAATGTTGCTGGCTTCCTTCATGCATTTCTCTTAAGAGTGTTAGGTTAATATATTCCAAATAAAGCCTTTTACTATATATCAACAAGATATGGATATTTAACTTTTTTTTACACAAAGTACACCCAGCGGCCACAGTACAGATATCGTGTGATTGAGCTTTAGAACAGAGGACACATGATCAAAGCAATTTTTTTTTCGAGGTGTGATGGTTGGTGCCTTATAAGGAGGATCCAGCATCTCATAAAGAGCCGCTCTCCTGGGCTTTTTGACACGCTACGGTGTCTGTAGTTTACAGAGAATGGTATGATATAAACAGAAAATATCCAATCAGAGGCTGTTCTGTTGCTGAAAACACCTCGTTAATGAAAGAAGTCAGAGGAGCACAGCCAGACTCCTAAAAGCTAACAGAAGCGGACCTCAGTACAATGGTGAGCGCAGGATTTCTCCACACATCTCCTCCAGCCTTGGTTCTGTAGAGAAATGGTGTTTATACCTAGTCCCACATGGGTGTACCTAAAATAGTGGCCACTGAGTGTATCTGCAATATTAATCCAGGACGAGCCATCTACTGCAATTCTAAATGTGACAGTCCTGATTAGTGCTTGTTTGTCCTTAAATTAAAAAAAATCCAGAAAATGACATGGGAATTGACTTGTGTACATCAATCAGTGCAACATGAAAGGAGTGTGGTAATTAGTTCATGGTGATTAGCAAGTGTTGATATGAAATGTTAAGAAAAGATATGAAAAAAATATATATTATCTTGTTGTTAAAGCAGCATCCCTCTGGGAAAGCCCTTGTAGGTCTTATCAAAACAAAAATACGAAACCGAAAGCAATTTCCACTCTATCTGTCCAGCATTGCATGGTATTAATGCATGACATCTGTTTACCACATTTTGCAGAATGTACCAAATATTAATAACATGCATATTCATATTTACATATTTATGGTTCCATAAGAGAATGTTTACTCTGCCTATGTGCATTTTCATAACACACATCAGATGTCCAAGCCCACTCCTTGGTGAGGATTGTCGTCTCTCTTACCAAGCCAAGATTTATAATTTGCACTGTAATTTTATGCATGCATTTAGATCAGATGTGTCAATGTACAGATGAATTGCACAAGTAGGATGGTGGCTTTTAGATCATAAAGGCTTATGGCTGTTATCCAATAAGGATGCACCAACCTCAGTTTAGTTGCACTGTCTGCTTGAGCAGTGTGTTTGTTTAGGAAAATTAATAAGACTGACTTCTTGGATGAGGACACCTGCAGAGACAGAGTATCCTTGGAGCGAGCTTGGGATTCTGAAACCCAAACGTGTCGTCTGGAAATACTTCTGAAATGACGTCTCTTAGCACACTGTCATCTGTGCTGTTAATGCTGCCAGATCTCTAACATCTTAAACAAATGAGGTGCCTTTCAAGAAATAAATTGCTTTCGAGGCTTTTTTTTTTTGTCATTGGCTATCAAAATTCTTTCCTTAAAAGTCAATAAAAACACCAGCATTCCTGTGGCAATTACTATAGGCCTAAAAAAGGGGTCAACCTTACAAAAATGAAGCAGTGGGCCATCTGAAAATCATTTCTAATTATTTTAAGTTTTATGTTGATCAATTCTTTATAATCACATCATCTGCTGTGTATCCTAGTTAAATTTGATTCTGGTCATGTTCACTAAACTTACTTTGACTTTAAAAGGTGTATTGGAAAGATTCATTTTAATACTATTGAATGCATAACTGTCTTTTACGATCATCAGAAGGGTACATCACAAAAATCAGATCCTAAGTGACAGAATACACCAAATGTGACTACATGCAGGATGATTAATAAAAAGCCAAAAAAGCTGCGAATGATAATTCTTCTGTTAAACCCTGAAATGATCATCGTTGTCAATTTTAGTATTGTGATGCCAGATTTCATTTAACATAACAATTCATCTTTTGGTTTTGTCAAATAAAGGTCTTCGGGCATATATATAGGCAACTGTAAAGAAAAGGACCACTAGCTACTCTTTATGAGCCAGCAGTCACGTCAGACCTGGTTTTCCATTAGAGAATCCCTGAGGTGGACGGTTCCAAAACCTCCGTCAAATCAGCTGATCTCACCCATAACTGCTCATTCCCTCGTGTCACCCCCATGGACAGAAAGGGGCCAAGGGGGATGCAGATGAACTGAAACGAATGCCCAGTTTCCCATTTCCCACCCCGCCATTATTTTTTAACCTGGGCAAGGTGAGGCACATAGTGGCAGTAAATCATTCTGATCCAGGGGAGGGGCAGAAGGCTGGGACACGAGCGTCTGCTTTCATCATCCCTCGAAAAGTACGACAAGGGAGTACGTCAAGTTCCGCGTATCTGGAGAAGGAACAGCAGAGTACAAACGGCAAATACATGAGGCCTTTCGAAGATCGGTATCACGAATACCTCATTAAGGAGATTACAAACTTGCCTGCAATTATAATTCGTCTGCCACATACGACTTTTGTTGTTTTGTCTGGAAACTTCCGAAAAGGGTTTACGCCGTGCTTCAAAGAACTCCGCAGACTGTCCTGGGTGTGACATGACCTCCGATTTCACTGCATTGCATCACATGCATAAAGGAAACGTTGCTGACAAAACAATGCAAGAGAGACCCCCTTTTGTATTGTAAATTCACAGTTATATATTTGAAGTGGCTGTTAAGGTTGTCATCATCTGAAATAGGCAATAGATGCACCAGCTGTGTCTGCCAGGTCACACGTCAAGGTCAGAACATGAGGGTAGGGCTAGTCCACATCCCTGCTTGAAAATTGCAGCACGTAAACACATACATGCATTCAACTTACACTGCTTTATTTATTACCTATATACATATTTACACATTACCTGTACACATTTACACATTACTATTATACTTACTATTCTTTAGTTATAACTGAAACCATTGCTGTAGTAAATAAGTAGTCAATGCTTTTATAAAAGAAAAGTTAAGTGAAGAGCTTATAACAGAAAATTTCTTCATGGAAAGAATATTTTAGTTAATTAATGATAAACATGTTGATCTTGAGGCATCCCACACACTTCTATATAAATAGTATTTAATAACATCACTAATAATAGTAATTGTATTAATAGTTATTCACTAATTTAGTTATGAATAGGATGCCATTCCCTCTGGTTATTCTCCTTACTGTAATTATTTTTCTGCAATTACAGGCGTGGGCTTAAACCCCTGTATAATTTTGAAATCCATTTCTCGGGGGGAGACTGCATTGAGTCAGTCACTGGGGTAATTTACATTTACTTTACTTTTCCTTTGAAAACTGCCAAAATGAAAAGGAAGAAAATGTATTAAAACACATCGGTTCCACCGAGCAGAAGAGCAGTAGGAGAGAGAGGCACTATCTAGTGACACCTTGTCTGCTTTGTACCTAACTTATTTGTCCTTGATGAACAGACCAATCAGATAATGCAACAGGCATTATGAATTACGAAGCCATCCAAACCAAAACACTAGCATCCGATACAATATGAACGAAAATATTTTCCTTGCAAATTATGAACTCTGAATAGATTTTAATCCATAAATGGCTCAAAACACGTTACCCAGAAGTGTCATAAAAATAAAACTAACCATGAATGTTTTCATAAGGGAAGTAAGGCTATATATAGGAATTAAGTGTGATTTTTCGCAAAGTTTTTTACGGTTGACTTCCCTCATCCTCTGTGGCTTCAGGACAGGAGAGTCGTTAAGAGTGAAAGCATATAAAACGGTTATTGCTGCTAACTTTAACATGCTGTGAACGAGCCGGGGCCTTAAACAAACCCAACACAGCAGTGGGGAAGTGATTAACGGCTCTTTATGACGTTCACCTTGCAAAGCAGCCCCCCCATTTCTCTCGAAAAATAATTTATTGTTATTTTTTTAATTATTTATGTTACAGAACTTTCCAGAAGCCTGAGCCAGAAGCCAGCTACATGAGACAGGGCATGTGCTGCATGAATGTGTCTTTTTGCTCCGAGTGACATATTTGATAATAAATATATATTTAACCATCATTTTATTAATTTAGCTTCATGTACATCTTGGTATTTAGCTACATTATGAGTAAAACCTGAGTTATTTACTGATTACCGATTACTAAAACAGATATGTGTGGGCTGCAAGTGCATTACAGCAGTAAATTATTTTGGTATTAAATCACTGACCATAGGTCTTGGTCCTCAGCCTGAAGCACTGTTGTTGTCTAAGTGATTTAAGACCCCATATAACCTTTAAGAACAATTAGCCTTTCATTTTAGGCTCATAACTCTCTCACAATTAATATGACGGTATAAGTCAGTATTTATTTTTATGACTGAAACAGAGGATCCTGCCATAGAGGTGTGTGTTTGTCTGTGTGCGCATGTGTGTGTGTATGTGGATTAGGTATACATTACACCGTGGGGACCAAATGTCCCCCATAATGTGATAAAAAAAACCTCCCCACAAAGATATGTGAATGCAATCAAAAAAGTAAAAATGCAAAATGTCTCATATTTTGTCTGGTTACGTATGGTTAAGGTTAGAGCTGGTTTGGGTTAAGGTCGTCATGCTATGATTAGAGTTTTCCCCATAGAAATGAATGGATTGTCCCTTCAAAGATATAACTACATATATATATATATATACATATATACACATGAAGGTTTGTATGCTTATCGTGTGCTGTTCGTGCTTGGCTACTGGTGGAAGGGGTTCTTTATAATGTTTCCCCACTGCTACGTGATACTGGAATGTATCAATGAAGAAAATTAAGACAATTGCATGCATAAAAACAAAATCACATTATTGACTTGCGGTCTCAGCAGCAATGTAATTAAGTGTATTTGAATGTTGCCATCGTTATATCAGCTATTCATGCAAACCTAGATTCAATTAATATATTGGGAAAATAAGGATTGGCTTCTTTAAGGACTTCGAGCCAATACACAGAGGACGGTTAAAGAAATGCAGATTCCCTCAAACCTCACTTTAAGCTTCATCTGGCTAAGTACTTAAATAAACTCAGCCAAGTAATTACTGCATAGGCCATAATCTCATCTACATTTGTATGCGACCTATCAATTTTAAAATTATAAACTGTTTTCAGTATCGGCATGCCAATCTTTAAGACCGCGGCATAGATTATGTCATGGAATATCTAATAGATGTGCAGTTGATATAAAGCTACAAAGGTAGGTAGCTACAACATTTCTTTGACAAATGCACATTAACTTCAAGGGAGGATCTTAAATGGCTCTCTTTAATTGGCCTTTGAGGCCATGGTACCAATTAATAATCAATTGCGCCAAGGGAGCAGCGTCTTGTTTGTGTTTTAAGCAATAAATTACAGCATTATATTCATATTTATTCTAAGTAGGCCTCCTTTGTAATTGGCATGTTATTAAGCCAGAGGCTTTTAAGCTGTATCAAAGTAATTAAATTAAAAAGAAAAATATAGATCCGTCTCCGATAAACAAACAACCGGCTGTAATATGACAGATATGCAGGGAACAGTCCGGTTAAGTGTCTCATTATTTCTGGCCCACCTTCAGAGGAAAAATAAAAGCCTCCCCAGGAATATGGCCTACAAGGTACAGTCCAGGACCATTGATAATTAAAGTGCAGGGCCTTCTCATTAATCTACTTATCCTCATTCCACCACTGAATAATCTCAGTGTTTGACACTAATGGGAAGGTTCCCCGATGGAAAAAAAAATAATATACACTGAATCCAGCCAACATGCATATCTTGACTCACTTTATTATAGTGTTCAGTCTAGTGGTAATCCTAAGCTTCTTTGCTTATCTGTGAGTGGGATTCCAGCGCTGGCCGCGATAACGCAAAGGTCTTCACATATAGACGGGGAGTAAATAAATAAATAAGTGAAAGCCAACAATACAGTCGGTAAGGAAATGGTGCAGCTTCTGTTATTTTTTGTTTGTTTATTTTTCTGTGGTACGTTTAAATTGTTTAAATTTGTTAGCTGAATTAAGTCAATTTGTTAGTAACATTTTGTAAGCCTACATGGTCCAGTTATTCCCACATTGTTGTGTCTAACTCTCTTCATCCAACTCTGAAAAGTAACAGGAAACTTATATTAATTGTACAACTTAGCTTAAGCGGCCATTTTAGCGATGCACCTTTTTGTCAACGAAAAGGGTACCCAGTTTCAAGTCCAAAACAAAAAACAATGTTTAATACATTTCAACAGGAAAGCAGAGATAGATTCTGGGTTTATTTGTTCAAAGTAGCATTACTTCACTTAACTGTATGAAACTGGATTTGAGCAAAACTTTCAAAATGTTTTATTCTGGTAATGATTTAATGCTGATGACTTCTGTTAGCTAAACTGGACTGCATAACAGATCTGAGGATATGTGAACTCGAAGTATTATTTTATGATTTCAAGAAATTTAATTTTAAAATGTAAAAATAAGCTGAATATTTTATAGCAAACCACGTTGAAAGCAGTTGTCTTGATTCTTGAGATTTGCCTCAAGAAGCAGGTTTGGATTCATTGGTAAGTGAGCATACAAGACCCTAAATCACAGGCACTTCAATGAAAAGCCGTTGCCATCCATGATTTACACTACAGATGTATTTGCAAATTGTGCATAGAATCTCATAAAACAGATTGAACAAAGTCTACAGAGATTACCAAGCTCCACTGGAAGACAAAGTTATGCAACATTTAAAACCTGCTTTTCCTTTGGATCTGAAAATACTGGCATGTCTTTGATTACAGTTCAGGGAACTTTTTGAACATATGTTCCAGAAAACGGCAGGGAGACAGAATACCTACATTCTTATTTGTGCGATTCTCTCTATTTGGTGGTTTGTAAAGTGCTCCAATCCTAATGAAAATGTGCGGAGCCACCTTTACGACTGAAAAAGCTGGATATTAAACCATGATGTGCAGTAATAATTTGGCTTCAGAACCAGTAAAGTGATTTATGACTCAAAGGGGGGTTTTCACAACATGCAGAGCGAAAGCTTGTTGGCATGAAAATGAAGGCCACTGCTTCTGGATAGCCTGTGGATTAATAAATTCACTAACACTAAATAAGGTCACTTTACATATCTACAAATCCATGCTTGGAAAGAATTCTTTATAACGTGGCGGCAGACATATAGCGAACAGGTTTTATTTAAAAAAAAATTTTTCAAACCCAAATCCAGCTAAACTGACATTAAGTACTGGGGTGAAATATTAAGCTTACACTCAAAGCGAAATCATATAACTTAGATAACAAGTAAAATTTAGACACCCAAATATTTATTTATTACTTAAAATGAGTCTCGACAGACTGCTGTGCTGGGGCAGTCGCTGCGGTGAAAAATGAATTGCAATATTTTATGGGAGATAGAAATGGGAGAGAACTGGCAGAGTAGCATGATTTACAGCGTTTGAAAATGGCTGCCCTTTTGGAAGGAGGGTGGCTGTGAGATTTATCATTTCCATGAACTTTTTACAAGAGTCTTCCCCTTTCCAGAAACAACAACACAGGTATTTAACCTGTTCCACGTCAACTCCTCATGGAAAAATGACATCGTTCATCAGGGAGTAAGTGCACATTTGTTTACTTTCAAATTTTCCTAAATGACCAAACAATCTCTACTTGTTGTTTTTTTTTTCATTCTCAAATCGAGGGTAGCTGCATTCCAAAACCTGACGGATGAGATAAGTTCACGCAAAGGTTAAGCGTGCACCCAGTGAAGGGTTTGAGAGTTATGCATCAGGAAAAATTCTAGGTCTGATAAAGCTACTTCAAAAAGTGCTTTCAAATGGCACAAACATGAAAAGTTATTGGTGCTTAATATTAACAAAAGATACTTTACATATTATTTGTTTAGCAGATGCTGTTATGCAGAGTGACGTACAATTGAGAAAGCAGAATCAGATAGCCTCCGGAGCAACTGAGCTTAAGGGCCTCGCTGAAGAGTCCAACACTCCGCTGACCGTGCCACTTGAACCAGTGACTTTCTGATCGCAGGTACAGGGCCCTAACCCCCAGAGCCACACACCGTAGCCCTTAAATATTTAAGATCAGGTATTTAGAAACTAAGTGGAATGTTATAATAGGCCTGGGTTGTGCTGACACCTCATCCAGTTTCCTCTGTTTTATGCTTTATGCCTCCCAGGGTAGGTCAGCTGGAGAAACAAATATCCAAAATAGAAGGACAGATGAATAATTCCAAACATCACCAATAGCAACATCAATCCATCTTCCATAACTACTTATGCAGTCCATAGTCACAACGTGCCTGGAGATTATTCTATGTTTGTATGTATTTATGTATGTATATATTATGTATATATGTGTGCACATGCATACTGGTGTATGTATTGCTGATTTACTCAAAATATTTGGTAACACTTTACATTAAGTGTACCTTCATAATGCATTCATTACGCATTCATATATCATTAAGTGCACCTTCTTAATGCATTCATAGAACATTCATAAGCAGCATGCAAGTACACCTTAACATTCTAACATCCATTAATAGATTTAATATACATTAATAGCAAACATTACATGATTATACAATTATAATGTTTGTTATTATTGTATAACATTTGTTATTAACGTATATTACAGCTGTTAAGGGATGTTAGGATGTTAAGGTATACATACATGATGTTTGTGAATGTTTTATGAATACTTAATGAATACATTATGAAAGTACACTGAATGTTTTATGAATGCAATATAAAAGCACTATGAAGGTGCAGTTAATTACCAAACATTTTATTATTGTACGTTGGATGCATCATTGATTGACAGATGTGTGAATGATGAGTGGAGGCTTTTTCTAGCTTTATATTTTAATTTATCTTTACTTCATCCCAAATGACATGGTGGCCATTCAGAAAGGACATTTCACGGTAGCCATGTGGGACATGAGTCTTTAATTGGGGGCTAATGGCAAACTATTTATGACTTAAGCCAATGAATACATATTTATCTGGGGGGGGCGCTAAATGGCATTTTAGAGGGGCTAAAATCCTATGCACATGCATCCTTATGTGGAGAAATGACAATAAAGAACCTACGGACAAATACATGTTTTTGATTGTGCAAAGAAATTCTTGCCAACACAGTTAGGACCTTCGAACTAAACACACAGTGACCTGGTTGCAGAAATCGAGGACCATACCTTGGAGGTAAGAGGCCACAGTCCTGCTGCTTGCTAAGTAAATACACACAGATGCACTTCAAAGCAAACTGTTTCTCTCCAGTTAGGCAGCAAAGAGAGACACTTTAGATTCCATCCTGCCATTGATATTAGATGATGTTGATGCAATCACCTTGCAAGGTTTACAAAATGTTTCCGTAAGGAGGCTGTGGCCCGAAATTTTATTTCCAGAATATGAAGAGCTGGAAAATATGAAGCCAAAGTATCAAGAGAATCTATGAACTGTCCCATTACGTGAAATTCAGCACATACTTGTTTGAAAACTTTATTCAACACTGAAGATTTGTAAGGGGGTGATGTTGAGTTATTGTGAATATTAGCAACAGCTAAAGAGAAATCTGAAACTCGGTAGTTTCTTGAAGCACTTTTTCCCCAGTCAGAATCTCAGACAGAAGAAAGTAAGGACTTCAGGTTTGTCAGGAATGTCCTTTTTGTTATTCTTAAAATGAAGTCAGGGTTGGTCCTGTGCTTTGGATCAGTGTCCTGATAAAAAGCGAGTTTTAACCACAGATTTAAGTAAAAGGCATTCGCTCTGTTATACCTGCTCACGCTTTCCTGTCGTGTCTAAGTAGAAACATCTCTATAGTATGAAAACCGTACAGCATACTAGCATCAGTACACATGACTGTTGACCTTTTGCCACATGTTTTGATCTCTCAGGTGCTGCCTTCTTGTAAAATCCACATGGACTTTGACTGAACTCATTTTTACTAATGCATTTTTCTGCCATGTAAGGTTTACCCAGAAAATCTAGGAATCACAGAGGGGTGTAAAATGCTGTACTGTCACCTTAGTGATCTAGCATTACCCAATTTATCAGTTCTTACCTTTTGAGTAAGGAAAAATGAGCAACAAGCATGCTGTCTTTAATAACCATTTGACTTCTTTTCAAACAACATTGCTCGCCTTGTCTGCTCTCTGTTGGCTTCGACGTATCGCATTACCGAGGCAGAGAAGAAGGTCACCTGTGACAGTCTGTTAACACATGCAGTCGACCATCTTTTTAATTCATTTACCGAAGAACATATAAAGAGCTCACGCGTGTCTCAGGGCTTGTCCGGGTCGCCAACGGCAGCATGCTGTAATTAAAGTTTACTTCAATTGCTGTATGTTTTTGGTAGTTAAAGGGTCAAGGCTGATGAAGACCTAAGGTTGTACGACAGTAACAGTAAATGTAAAAGCCTTGAAAGCTATGCTGGTGTTTCTCCAATTAATGATTTTTAAATGGGTTGCACCAGCGTAATCAATGGCCGCTAGCCCAGCAGTGAATTAAGATTACAAGTGCTACAGCACGCAAGGTTGCCGTTACAGATCCAATAACCAAATGGTACAGGGTGTTCAGCTCTTTTTCAATTGCACTGAGAAGGATGATTACTGAAGTCAAAGACTGGAAAGAGTATAAGGTCAGCATTTTAGCGTAAAACCTTACTTTCTACTTTGGATGTACATAGTGGTATAGTAGTAGCTGTTCTATACTACACATGTAACATGGAACATTAATGACGACAAGGTTAAAGCCTTGATTTAATTCTGCCGATGTGATCATGAGAGGCTTATCTGTTAATTTTCAGTTTTGAGTGATATTGCTTTGTGGTACTGAGCTGTAATCCAGAGCAGCACATATCAACAGATTTACTGCCACGGGTTTGGGCGTTTTTTTTTTTTTGGCATCGGTATTTATACGTCTGATCTGCAAAAGGCCTAGAAGAAATATTGACATAGGGCACCTTGATTATCTAGCATTAAATAAAAGATTGTAGATCAAACATGTAATAAAGATTCACGATGAAAGTAAATAGATTTTTAAGGTAAGGGTAACCACAGCTGATGAGATGGTGGTATCCATCCATCCATTTTTCTGTAACTGTCCTATTCAGAGTCACAGGGGATCTGGAGTCTATGGGCACAAGGCAAGGAACAACCCAAGATGAGGTGCCAACCCATCGCAGGGCACACTCACACTCACACACCGTTCATTCACACAAGCACAGCTATGGGCAATTTGGTAACTTTAATCAGCCTCAGCATGTGTTTGGACTGTGGGGGGAAAGCGAAGTACCCAAGATGACATGGGGAGAACATGCAAACTCCACACACAGATACTCGAACCCAGGTTCCAAAGGTGTGCGGTGACAGTGCTAACCACAGCGCCACCATGTGGCCCCCATGGTGGTATCCTGCTCTTTGAAAAACAAACTGGTCATCATTGTTCTTCATATCAACATGATTTTGTATGTATTTTTTGTAAAGAATATTTGGCTTTGCATATTATTGGGCCTAATGTCCTATTTTTATAGTAATGTGAAATAAGTAAATTATATTTTAATGATAGATAGATAGATAGATAGATAGATAGCAAAATTTCAGTGCAGCACCTTCAGTTTCATTGTTTACCAAAGTTAGATGGCTGTCGAATTATTCCACTTTCGTAAACTTTTAAACACAGAAAACCACTCCCAAGAATGACCGGGATACAACCATTTATGCCTTAAATCTACCGTAAACTCTTCTTCACCAGCTTATATCTTAGAAGCTTCTTTATGGCGAGAAATATAAAAACATGATGTTTGGAAGTATAGTTAGCATACTTAAATGTAACCGGGTGGGAATACAGGGAGAAACATTGTCCCTTTAAGTGAGTGGCGCTTTGGAGTGAGGTCATCACTCTGCGTAAGGAAGGAAGGAAGTGTGCTCGGGTGTGGTGGACACGCAGTTGCTGGAAAAGAGGGATCCTCATTCTGTTTGACCCATTAGTGGGGTATTTGGGGCAATCCTTGGGGTTTACAGTAACCGAGGAGGAGTGGGTTTAATATTTGTGGGTTTAGAAGCATTTGACTTCGGAGGAAGGCAGATGAGGGAGGATTGAGCGTGGCCGCTGTGGTCTGGCCTGGTGAGCTCAGCGGGTGGTAGTTGCTGGATGAAGAGATGTTGGGAGGAAGCCACATGTGGAGGAACGACTGATAAAAGGGTGACTGCCGCTACTGTAATTGTACTGGGGATCTTTTTCCTGTTACAGACGCTCCTCTACTTACGAACTTTCAACTTATGAACTTTCAGACATATGAACGAAGAGGAATTGTGTTCACTGGGCTCCCGTTTCCTGTCCACAACATTTTTCTGCGCTCAGGTTCCGCCTAGTACGACTTCTGGCCGCTACTCCCCCCGTGCAGCAGCATAGCGTGCGTACTCCCAGCATCCGTGTTCTTTGTACTTGCGTATACCCTTCAAATGATAGTGAATAACGACTTACGAACATTTCAAGTTGCGAACGGCCGTTCGGAATGTATTTCGTTGGTTGGTAGAAGAACGTCTGTATTTCTCTTTTTCTTTTATTGTTATTTTCTCCTTTTGAACTAAAATAAGGGGTTTATAAAACTTCTGATTTTCCTGATTTAAGGGTTTTCTTAAATTTGGATTTTTGACGGATTTTTTTTCTTTCCATTATGTAATAAATGGGAAGGTTAATTGTCCCATTTGATTGGAGATCCTGCATTGAATAAAAGATCCCACATAAAAAAGATTCTTGTTGTTTCGTGGATACCTTAACATAAATATTTTAGATACAGAAATATTTTAGATACAGAAATATTTTAGCTAGCTTCATAAAGCCAGGACTTCATGCTTCCAAGTCCCCTCCCAAGTCCCTAGGTACTTAAAGAAGCAGAAGCAAACAGTCAATTGAGTTTCAAGTTTCCTTCTTCAAGTAGACTTTAGTTGAAGGTTACTAGTGGGCTATCCTCAAGAGAAGCAGAAACGTAGGTGAGACTCAGGTCTGGTCAACTAAGCAATTTTCTGAAGTTGGGAACTAAGGATCAAACATTGTTTGCTGCAGGTATTCAGCAGGAGGGCTGAGCTGGAGGTAACATAGCAAAGGTTGCAAAGACAGGGTTAGTCAAAATGAGTAAGCAGTGGAACAAAGCCCACACACAGACACCAGCACAGAATGACTGTCAGAACTTTTTAAAGATGAAAAGGAGAGCAAAATGTCAACCAGCTTTATGGTCTGACATCTTCACAAAATGAAGACACGCCCTGAGGGGAGAGAATGAGAAAATTTTGCACTGCCCTCTGGTGGCCAGGAGGAACTCTGATATTATTTATCATCACCAAGGATGAATTAGCTAGCTAAGTGACATATGTCCTAAAAATATGGAAATTCTCCCAGGAATAACATCATCACCCCAAATGCATTTTGTCGTATTATGTATATATTTAAATCAAGTCATGTAAATTAAAGGTAAACACTGAACAGACCACTGTTTGTGGTTTACACGGAGAAGAAAGTCTATGGGAATTTTGTTGCTGAAAAGAGATCAGTGACAAAACTAAGTGAAGAAGACAGATTAATGTAAAGTGATTTGAAGAAGTTATTGGTTTAGGTAACAGAAGCCAAAGCGAAGGAACCTGGGGAGTTCTTCTTGCCGGAGATGTGAAACATCATCAGCTGTCGTCGTCTCCAAAGAGAGTTCACATTAGGCCAAACTTTATTTAGAAAAGGAAAATTTAATTATGGACATTCAACAGACAGGTTTATTTCCCTAAGGCATGCGCTGAGAGATAATATTCAGATTTCATTGTTTTAATGGGAGAAATGTCAGCAGATGATCCTACAGTACATTTGAACCTTCTGGCCCACCTCGCCTCTCTCGCGGCTCTAGCTATCAGATTGTATTAAGGGATTATGACATCCGGAATGTGCTCCTTAAGGTTTTGCAATTTTACATGCAATCATTGTACCTGTGCCTGTTTAAACTCATACAGGCAACTGCAAAATGTTTTGCTGTACATTTTAAAATGATTATTCACTAAATAGATTTGAGTCCAACATGTCTTACTGTATCAATGTTATGACTTTATGGAAATTAAGGGGATGTTAACTCCAAGTTTGCTCAGGGTATCCAGGGTATTTGTACACACTATCCAGCAAAATGTATATACATTTCAACAAAAATATTCTGCCTCACACTGAAAGGCAGCAACGCCGCAGGATCTGTCATGGTCACGGATAGTTTTGGATTTCCTAAGTTTCCTAAGGATGTAACTCAAGAAACAGAATCAAGCAAATCAATATGTCACAGAATGTTTTACAACTGCCATGAAATGCCATTGTTATAAATTACAGTAGAAATGTAATTTTGACATATACAGAATGTGAAACGGCCGCCTTTGGTCACTGTCCAATGAGGCCTTCCCTTCTGCGATGAGATTTTTGACAACAGTAGGATGATATTTAGATTAATTTTGGTATCAGTGAAAATGGCAGTTTTAACCTTGATCAGATATTTCAACTAAATATCTCACCCTGAAAGCTAGACATGGGAGATATTCAAAGGTTTTAATAAGTATTAACATGAAATTTAGACAGTTAAGACAATACTATTTATATTTGGACATATTCTAAAAAAATGGACAGAATATACATAGACGTTTTCATTTGCTAGTTCGTTTTTTCTTGTGATTGTAAAGAAAGACCAGGTAACTAATTTCTCTTAGTTCAGGAAAAGACATTTCCAGTATGAACAGAATCACCTCAGCCAGAATGCGTTCCACTACATCTATTCTAAAACCAAGATACTAATTTCTCTGCAGGGACGTGGACACGGTACAGAACCAGAGAGAAGAAAATATTAACAGGGAGCACTAGATAGCTTCCTTACAGACATATTAAATGACAAAAGCCGTGATACGGCCGAGCAGGCTACAAAGATTTATTTCTGAATCCAAGGAGATCACATAACTGTCCAGGGAACTCTAAAGTTCTTTAACTCCTGACATCAGCAGTCACATGCCATGTAAAACCACTAGATCCCATTTTCCATATGTACGTCTGAAAAGACAGCAAATGCCTTTCAAAGTAAAACCGGCAGCACTTTTCTCTCTGAATTTTTGTCAATGTTTTCCAGCACAAAGCGCTACATGCCGCGCGATAAAATTAGCTTGCCATGGATTTATTTAAAACGACCCCAAAAAGCCCTTGATTGCAACTAAATATCTTCATGTCTCAGAGTCATATGGTCTACTATTAGCAGAAGGCTCAGGCAGCTTTTTGCCCCCTCAATATCTGTGGAGCGACAGTGTCTCTTGACACTGGGCAATGCCCTTCAGTGTGTGTCACTTGGAATACTCTGCAAACTGTGATCTCAGAGTCCCCCATTTTTTTTTTAATTTGTGCGCAGATCTTGCATGGGGAGACAAGGTTCGACTGAAGCTTTTGTGAGAGGGGACGGGGACGGGGGGACACAACAGCGACCATATGTTCAATGTGACCCTCATTATTCTCAATTAGGGCAGCCATCCATGCGATGGTCTTGCTGATAACAGCCCGTAGCACCTTCGGTGGAATGGCGCGAGGCTTCTCCAGTGGGAAGGCGACCGTGGGTTCTGGAACCTTTTCAGGATGATCAGGGTAAAGCCTCATCTGCGGGGCGTCTGGATGGATGACTTGATTGAGAATAATGGGGTCACATTGAGCATATGATGTAAAGGACTAACCTTATGCCTGCAAGTTAATGATATTATGAATTTGGCAGAGCAATCCTTCTTTTCCATGGTATTACAAAAACAATCATTTGCAGAGATGTTGTATTAGCTAATCTTTCTAATTTCTTCTTTACATTGCATTCATGAGAGAAAAATGGAATGCCAAGTATAATAATAATAATAATAATAATAATAATAGGGGTTATAATTGATTAACAAAATCAGTAAGACTTCCTCAATGCATTTTCAGTTCTTTTTAAAGGGATTTAGCAAAAATATTTGTAAATGTTACACATGCTTGTTGATTAAAGGGGTTTACAAAAATGACCTATTAGCATGTATTGCTTCTTAAGCTTGCACCTCCAGTTGTATCAGACAAGGCCAAACGCAAGCACCAGAACATTTTAATGTCTTTCCATTATGTTAAATCTCTTTTAGTTGTTTTGCAGGCTTTATTTCACATGCAAAATCAATGCACAAACACGTCTTTACTTTTCCTGTTTTTTTTCAGTAAGTTCTACTGCATACAACATTTGAGAATGGAGATGGCAAATACAAGGAACTAGGACCTCAAACAATAATTAACCCACACTAACAGCTCTAAATAAGTACAAGTTAATTTATCAACAACAAGCACTACAGAAACCCAATCTAAAAGAGTATCCTTGTGTTTATATTAATGATAACTAAAGCATTTATTTCAGTGAAATCCAGGACATCCTATTTACCAGTTTTCAGGGGTTTTGGAAGCAAGGTACAGTCTTTTTGGTGGCTTTTTTTTTTTAATGGGAAGGAAATATGTTTTTTTTTTTTTAAATTAAGTAATCACTTGATTAAAATTAATATTTTATCGCAACATGCACGAGGCATATTACACAACTATTTATTCATTGTTGTGAATACATGTCTGTTGATTTGTCTAAATTTGGGCAAGGTTTGGTAAGGATATCATTTTGTTGCTGGAAACTGACAAACTTTATTCTTCAACAAATGGGAAAAAAGTATCTTCACAATCTTAGTGTCGGAATCTGACAGAAATCTGCAAAATATGAAACGACTACATGGTATGACAATTTAATTGATATTGTGGTTTAATCACCTGGAAAAACATAACATTTTGGAAAAAAGACAGGAGGAACGGAAAGTTCCGGCTCACACCAGAGGGAAAAGGATTAAACAATATGTGCACTGTCAAGAGCTGCTGTCTCTTTAAGATGGCGGAGAAAAAAAAAGTCACAACAAAAAAAAAAATAAAAAGAGAGGGTCCTTGAACACCTGGGTGACCTTAAAGGTACGCATGCACCGAATGGCATTCATAGCCAATTGCATATCACTAGAATTATAAAAGTATATCCTGACTGACACGCATGCAGTATCTTATAATAATAACCACGTTCTTTTGTACATTTTAAGAGAACAAGGCCATACAAGTTTGAAATTGATGAGCATGCTACTACAAGTTCATGGCTGTGACCTACAGGGCATTTGATCCCTTGACACCAAGTTTATTTTTCCAAAGCCAAAGCTTGATATTCCAGCACTTAATTTAAGAGCGCAGTTAAATCACAGAAGCCATAATATGTCAAGCGATCCCACTGGTAGGGAAAAGGGGGTGGGGGGGGGGGGGGGCAGAGAACAGTAAGTAATGAAAAAGCTATGATTGCTTTTCTGTCCCTCCAAATGACAGTTATCACCTCGATGACCTGCTCCGGGCAGGCCCATCTAGAAATGACACGCTAAGACATAACGTCATCTAACAGGGTAGTTACTAAAATCAATACAAAACCCATTTCAAAGATACTCTGTGTGTGTGAGAGAGAGGGGCCCGCTGTAATGTTCATTTATTGAATCGGCCTGAGGAGGGAAAGAAAAAAATAATAAAAATAAACTTTTCTGATATACACATATCCTACCAAGCACAGGATTTGAAAGATAAGCAGTAATTGTACTCTCCGACTAATGCTTCGCTATACTCCACGACTCACCATTGATTACAAGTGTGCAATTACAGTTTTTATACTTTTCAATAGTATTAACCAAACAATACTTTAGCTACAAAGGCATAGTGTTTATAACAGTCTTCCATTGCACTCTCTTTCAATTCTGACCTATCGGTGGATCGATATCATCATCATCGATGGCTTTAACAAGTGTATGTACACTTACTAAGCTTGTCTCGAAGACCATGCAAGTATACTCATATATTATTCCTTTCTGATTTATGGTCGATACACAATCAAGGAAAAAAAAAGTTTGATCTACTGAGCAGAAAGACACTGAGGAGTATAAAATAAGACAAATGGTCTGGAAAGGCATCCATCAGACAGGGGATGTCACCTCATCTGATGAAATGCTTTGATGTTGAGGGGTGAAATTTATAGACAGCAACATGCGAATGTACTCACTTGGAGAGAGGTCAATATCTACTAACAGAGGTACATTTACGACATGAGAGTTGGGAGGATTCAAGTACCCCTAACATTTACCGTTAAACAAGTTTAGGGCGTTCTCTCACTCCAGCTATAACACGCACATTTCAATAAAAAAGTGATGCTTACTGAACATAAATGAATCACTATTGCTAGCTAAAGCTGTGACCCACAAGTACATTTTCTTGCAGTTTGATTGTATATGACATGTGTGTTGATAGGGGGACTGTAAAAAAAATGGAAGTATGGGGCGATTATTATGCACAATTATAATAGTATACTTCATGCTCAAGTCTAGACCATCACTCTCTGGCATCAGGAAGAACGTTAAGCATTAAAAACAGGCGTCATAAAATTTGACTAATTGTAAACCACCAATCCTTTCATCTCGTACATAAAAGGGTTCTGCAAAGGGCTTTCCTTTGAAAATTAATATCAAGAGATACTGTGGTGAATTCGTAAACATTAATGGTTTGTATACAAATCGGGCCACAAAAAATATACAATGAATGGGCGCTATTTCTTCACATAATGTTAACGGCGATATTCAGGCTTATCTACACTATGCAGCATGATAATTGTAAATGACGTACAAGGCAAGAGAATTTGTTACACCTAAGATTTTGCTGTAACTGTGATCAACGTAAATATAAAAACACAAACAAAGACTGTGTACTGTTACATTTTCCCTCGAAGCCCTTGGTGGCAACAAAGACGGAACGGTAATTCAAAGTAATCAAAAGAGTGCATTGCAAAATAAATTTTGAAGCGACGTGCAGTTCAGGCAGAAAGGCAGTCAGTGGATTTAATGCATTTTGATGTATATTTAAGGCTTCGACACTGGGCCACAGATGTACAAGTGATGTGTTTTTATATTGCAAAAGATATGGCTTGTGATAACCTATTATAGGAGATCATCGACTTCAACTTCCTAACCTGGGAAAGGAAAAATTCCATCACACGCCGACTCCGAAGATGTAATATAGGAACAAATTATGGCTGGAATTGAAAAGTCACAGGCTTATTTCATCTTAATAAATCCCTGCCAAAAGGCTAAGTATGGAAGTGGGGGTTCCTCCCAAAATGCTTTTACTACATTATCATCTCTGACATCAAGCATGGTTTGGCTTGAATTGGTTTTACTTCTTCCTTTAGTAATGTATGTGTATATATATAGATAGATAGACAAACAAAGAAAAAGTTAGGAACCTCTGAAAAAGGTGATAAACTGAAAAACATAAGCAAAGTGGATGAACTGTCACGAGTTTCCCACAAGTACATCCTGGAGGCAGGGGACCCGCAAGCCTAAAGGAAGATCACTGAAATTCTCTACACATCTTGCCCCGTGGCCTTTGTTCATGTCGCTACACGGAAAGTTAAAGTATCAAAGTATTTGCATTTTCTTAAAAAGAAGGCATTTTTGGGGTCGTAAGCTAATTCAGCTAATCCTTTTACTACAGATCTTATTCAGTGCGTGCTGTCATTTAATGTTTTGCACTCAGTACACTTTGTTTCATGTTGAGCTATGGAATTCTTTTAATTTTTTTATAGTAATCAAATTTTTCCCCTTTACTGTAATTGATATGTGGATGAAGAAGAAAAAAAAGCTCTATAAGACATTCCAGGGCACCAGTCACATCGTTGTCTTCCACTTATGTTGGTGAGGATGGAAAGCATTTTGATATGTCATTATATATGAAAACAAACAGATTAATTAATTAATTAATTGTGATAAACTTATGAGACCATCTGTTATGGAGAAGGTGACTAACTAAAGTCATTACTGGGCCGATACTACTGACACTCCCTATGACAAATGTATTATCTTGGTGGCGAAATATGGTTCTGATTACAGGCGACCATATTTTTACTAGCAGATAATGAAAGAAACGGAAACTGTTTTATAATTCGGATTACTTGAAGTTGAAAGCTTGTACACTGGCCCCGAGGCATTTTATACTGATCTATTTTGATATGATGGCCCTATTCAGCAGAGTTAAAAATTACAATTATTATGCAGAATGATTCTAACTCATGGTCTTTAAATTATAGTTGGAAACGCTCCGCGGCTGTGCTATGTACATAATTTTGAAGATGCATGGTAGAATTGATGTTATGTCACGTTCTCGGACGTTGAATTGCTCATTGAACTTGCCAGAGATAGTCTGGAACACTGACCCCTTAACCTGGCTGTAATCCCACAAGGTATCCACGCAAGAAAAGGCGGTATAAACAAATCCTGTCATAGCTCTTCGGTAAGAAGGTAAAGAACTGATCAATTTCTATCTAAAAAAAACATCATGCATCTCAAACAAAGTTCAAGACATTCTTTTAAAAATATGCACTTCGAAACACGCTGACTTGAAGACCACGGGGTAACATCCATGGCTCTTAAGGAACCTTCAGATAACTATATGAAACGTGACAATTTTTACAAACTCATTCTCGGGCACACCTTAGCCACAGCATGTGACAGAGCTGTCGTTTTTACCTCCTGCCTCTATTCAGTCTATAGGCAGGTGGGTGGGGGTGTGTGTGTGGGGGGGGTTCTCTCAGGCATTTTCTATACACGGGGGCGATCACTGCAAAGCCAAATTAAATATAACTAGTTGCTCCGGCAGAGCATGAGCATAAATGGAAACGTGAATCTAAATAAACGAGAGACTTGCAGGCTCCCTGGTTGCGAGCGAAGGCCTCTCTCATCGCCATGTTAACGCCATGGACTGGGAGGTTCACAGGAGGTCAAGGCAATCAGTCACAGCAAGGCCTGAGGGTCGCCATATACTCCTGCCTTTATGGGGGAATAAAGAAAGTGGAGTGCTGAAGCGTGCCTGATTAGGTACTCTAATACGCTATTTGTGACTAATTTCGAAGCTGCTAAGTCACAGGTGATGGTCCTGACCTATAAATCACTGCATCCAGCAGCCCCCGTTTGCGGCCAGCTCTAGACCCTGAGCTGCCGGTGAATATGCAGCAGCTATTTAGGTGACAGGCAGGATGTAAAAGTAATGGATTGAGTACAAAGCCACTCAAGTCTGGCTGACGAGTGAACCTGTTCGTATCCGGGGCCCGTTTGTTTTCCTTAATAATTACTGTCTGCCTGCATCGTTAAGATTGTAATTTTTCCTCGGGTATTTCTCAGAATTGGCACATTTTGCCGTCTTAGATGAGAACATTGCCTCTGTTTAAAAGTGGTTTAATGTTTTACGAAATGCATAAAATTTCAGCGCCTAGTCAATGGTCAACTAGCGTTTCTGGGTGGCTGGGTGAAATATTTGGGTTAAATGGATAGAGGGCATGATTTTTCACAAGCATGTGTATTTGTGTGTGTGTGTGCGCGCTAATTAAAGGGAATATGATGCATATAATTATATATATATATGAATTATATATTATACATATATATATATATATATATATATAAAGGACTGTATATGATTTTCCGAGCTGGTTTTTAATTTATACAAGGAAAAAAAATATTTGCAAGGAATGGTAAAATTAAAAGACTAACTATTACTTCAGTTATATCCCTTTGCTTAACAAAAAAAGCACTTTAGACAATAAATGCTTGTTACACCTTAGCATATTTAGACAGTCGACAGCAATGGGCAATTTTATTCCTGTTTAAATGTGTCAAGAGTTCCCTGTTTCAACTACTTTCCTATTATCCTCCTGAACGCTGTTTTTCTTGACCCTCAGTTGAGTTTTGACAGGCGGGGAGCGCAAGGTTGCCTGGTTAATGCAGACGATGTGCAGGCTCACGCTGGGGGGGGCCATCTGGGAGCAGAGCCCGTGCCGTTAACACCGAGTGCTGGAGGAGGGTACTGTCAGGCTGGAGGACACGCGGCCGGCTCAGAGGTCGCCTGCGCAGACACCGGGTGTCACCGGGGATCCGGGGGGTTCGAGTGGGCGGGGGGGGGGGGAGAGACAGAGGACCTGATAATGTAACTTCGGTCACAGAGAGGTGGGAGACTAGACTGTGACCAGCTCTGTTTTTTTTTTTTGCCTTTGCTGGTACTGTTATATCCAGTATGCTACCAAGTTCTAAATCGATAACTGAAGGTATAAATAATTGATGGGTTAAGGATGCTTCTGAAGGGTTCTGCGCCATCCCTTCTGAGGCCACATTACCGAGACAAAATTAGTGCATATGGCAAATTAAGAGATTTGCTCAGCCTTTTCCTGGACCCTTTTTACAGTGAGTGCCCACAGATCATTTATTGCATTCCTGGGAAAATTGGCGAGTGGAGCTCATAAGCAAGCCGGTTTCACACAGTTAAACAGCCGCGGTTAAAGAATAGTCAAAATAATAGTATGCAGGCCCGCAGTCTGGTCAATGAGTGTAAAATGCTTTTCCCTGCAGCCAAATTCTTCACCCTCTGTAGATCTTTTGAAATCATACACAGTCTTTTCCCGTATGGTAATGACATGCAAAGTGTTGTGCAAATGCTGCATGCGGCCATCCTCCTCCTCCGAGGAGGACTACGAGAATGCGGGCCGCGTCACGTAGCACAAACAGGTCCCGTCTGAGCCCAAATTAAAAGAATTCGAGATCATAAACCGGGAGCTTGCTAATAATTACACGTCCTCATATACCCAGACTAGCAGCAAGCAGCCACCATTCAATGTCATTTTTTCCCTTCAGTGACAAATATGTAAAGGTCAAAATTCCAACTCGACGGGAATGAAAAGCAGTCAGTGGTGCTAAATGATCTGTATCTTGGAGAAATCCACTTGCTCCTGCTCCTCCTAAAGACTATACTGCCATCTGCAGCCTTGGGTATGATATATGTGGAATAAACGACAGTTACAGGATAAGGATGGAGATATGTTTGAGTACAATATAAAATACCGACAGTATCAGACAATGCCTGTTCAGCACAGCTTTATGTTAATCAGCTTCACTCATGTCAAACCCGTGTGTTTTTCTGTGCGAACCAGCGGTTATATTTATCCATTACAGTTGCATTCCTCCAGTAAGCCTTAGTAGCTTAAAAATTACATTTTATGCTCAGTGGCTGAAGGTAAGCTGTGTTACAGGGTCGTTACCGTAAAACAAAAACAAAGTGTTCAGTAAAAATTGACACTAGTATTTTATAAAAATGTAGGTTTAAATATGACTAAAATGTCTGTACACAGGTTTTGTTAACAACTCAGTCAACAGTTGATTTTGTTGTATATTATATATTGTGTTTCAGCAGTACATTAAATGTGTATGATGAGGCCACACAATGACAACGACACAAAACAGTTGATAAAGTTAATTCGCTTTGTTTATAATCGTCGCGATTGTCACTTGCACAACAAGATCAATAATATTGCTAAATCTTGTTTACTGTCTTTATGTAATAACGTAATAAAACATTAGAAAATTAGTGTGTGGTTCGGTGTGGTTAAAGAAGTATTGAATGAAAAAGCCAATACTTTCTGCAAACCAAGTTGCCAGTTTTTGCTGCAAGACAGCTATAGATGTCTGTCTTTGGCAGGTAAAAAAAAACACACACACAACACTGGTGCATTGATGTCAGGCTTATTAGAGAAACGTGAGAGCGACTGCAAATAATGACACCATCCCATGGATGTCACAAGTAATAGGGGATTCAATTCAAAGAATTCTATTAAACAATATCTGTTGCCTAACAATGAAAGATTATTGTTGGGAGTTCTAGGAAGCAATGAACTTTCAGCTGACATTTGTACTCATGTGGTAAGGCTTCAAGCAAGAATGTAATTAAAGCACTCACCCCGAGAAAAAAGGTGATACTCTCTGTCATATTTTGACAAGGCCCCGAGCAGCAAGTTAAGCCAAACAGTTACATGCTTGGTGGCAGCTGGGAAAAGACAGACCTAATGTTCGATTGCATGATAATGTAAAGGATCCCGAAGCTGCGGGTGACAGCCATTCAGACGTATGTATCTTACATTACCTTACCTCATGGCTAGCCGCATGTGATTTATATAAATATGTATGAATGTGCAGCTCCATAAACCGAATATGGTCTAATTATACAACTGCATTCTTTATGCAAAACTTTAATAAAATGTATAGTTTATATGCTGTAACTGTGTTATACAATGTGAATAAAAGATACTCATTTGGTGTATAAAGTATAACTATGCAGCAGTTTTTGTTAAAAAGAAGCTCCAGACCAATAAATATACACACATGTATATGCACAGTTTTAGTGTCCCAGCACCTGGTTTAAATAAATCCATTTTGGTACAGTGTGCCAGGAAGGAACAATGGAGCAGATCTGAGATAAATATGACCACACACGCACACTTACACTCACACATATGCCGCATAACCATAATGAGGATGAATAAGATGAGGTAGGTCATGAACACCACACAGCAACATTTTTTTTGTAAGTTCGTCATCTCTCATGGAGTTTGTTCCCATTTCTTTTCCAACCGACAGACTCGTCCCAAATGCGCCGTTAAGATAAAATACGCAACAAGCCCAACAAGAAGAAGTACTTATTGTTTACGATGCCCGCAGTTGCCATGCATAAATCTTAGGTTAAGCAGCATCTAGAAGCTGTCAGAAGCAATAGCTGAAGCCCAGTTTTCAAAGAGCCACAGCCGATTCCTTTCCGATTCATATGGCATTTGTCGTCGGCCCAGTCCCGGCTTACTTCCTCATCACCTTTAACGTCGTAACACATTTTGAGGTGGGGAGACACATTTGTCAGACCTGTTTGACAAGCTTGATGAGGGGATTGTCTCTCCAGCCCTCCGCCCCCCACAAAATATGCCAAAGAACGCCCTCTCTGGTGGTATTACAGCGACAAGTGGTGTTTTCCCCCATGGAACGTAATTGTAATAATCGTGAGAAGAAAATAACAGAATTAGCCCCCCAGCATTACAGGGATTTAAGGCGAATTCTAATATGGTGCACGGGTGGTCTGTGTTTCTAAGCCATTGCTGCGCAGACAAGTTCTTGCAGCTCGTTTTTCAAATGCCATAAAAATGTACGTTAGACTTAGCATCAAATTTAATAAGCTCAGCCTTTTCCAGCCCATTGGCACCCCCGGCATTAAGGCACCGGGCCAGCTATCCTATTTAAGTAGACATGCAGAAAAATCACACCCGTTCATCCTGCCAATTGGTTTGATATACCTGGTTATTACAAGATATTTATTTGCCACACGGAAATCCCACTGACTATAGACAAAAGGCAAATGCAGAAGCACACTGTAACTGTTAAAATACAGCTCACATCTTGCCCTGGTAACTGTCGGTCCTTGTATTTCCTAATGTAGCAACAACACAGTCGTACAAAGTCAGTGTCACACAACTCAGTAAAATTCTATATTTTATCTCTATCTATCCATCTATCTATCTATCCATCTATCTATCTATCCATCCTTTTTTCTGTAACCAAAGTGCGGGGCAGTGTCAAACAAGACTGTGAAACAGTTTATTCAATTCCTATCTATCTATCTATCTATCTATCTATCCTTTTTTCTATAACCTAAGTGTCGGGAATTGTCAATCAAGACAGTAAAAGTATTTATTTGATTCCTATCTATCCATCCATCCAGTAAATAATTGTTTTTTTCCATCTGTTTTTCCCCCCCTAACATAAGTTGGCTCTATGAGCGGGCCTTTATCTTGGCATAATCTGGGACATGGTTGGTTTTGAGGATTTCTCAATCAACTGGTCACATTAAAAGGACTCCTTAATGAAGTGAACTCTTTATGGGGATTATCTTGCCACCTGCCAGGTGCCACCTGCTCGACCACTGTAAAATTGGCACGGGTAGCATCGTCACTATCGGCTTAAAGAAATCTATGGAGGACAACAAGAACGGGGCACTTGAACAGGAGAACCCAGGCGAGTGATGTCACTCTGGCTCACTTCCGGCCAATAACCCGGCCTCTTATGACGGGCATCCACCTTCTTTTTTGCCAGTCCTGCACTCCAAGACCTTGAAAATGTTTCGATTTGGTCCCCCAGCTGTTTCATGATGGCTAATGAATGACATTGACTCATTTGCACGTCGCTTTGGATAGACGCGTCTGATAAATAAAAACAAATGCAGAATGTAAATTTTTATCACTCCAAATTCACCCTTTTTACTTTTTAAATAAAATATTAAATTTAAGCTGAAACTAAATTATTACATCACAGATATTAAGCACAAAATAAACTGAGCTGTTCAGGACATCCTGTATGTCAATTAAAATATTTTTTTCTTTTCATTTTGATGCTATTCCAAATTTCTAATGCTAAATAGATGAATGGCTGCATTAATTATTAATATACAACCAGTCACAATAGATATTTTGGATGCTCAGTACAATCACAAACCAGCAGTATGTCTGCATTTTTTAATATGTCAAGAATGACCCTAAACAAATATGATAACCCCTAAACTTAAAAAAAATGATTATATTCACTGAGCCAAGTGACAAGATTTTTTTTTATTTTTTTTTTGGCATGCCCTGTTTGTCCGTTCATCCGTGGGGTGCCTTTCAGTCGAGGTGCCAAAATATGAACCAAGGACAATCTGGGTAACTCATTCCTGACTGAACTTTCCAGCGCACACACAGGAATTTGAACAATACAGTTAATATTAACAATAATAAACACATAGGTTAAATACATTTTTGAATAAAACTTTATGTAATTCTAATGCTTTGCCAATTAAAAACGACTGAAGCTTGGTTGGTTTACTGTATAAGTTTAATTTCTGCAGCACAGTAATGTAAGATTGCTAACTTTCAAGACAGGGCATGATTTCAGCACTCTAGCTGACCACATAATTAGAGAGTAATCACAGTATCTCTTAAAAGTTTATTTGTGTATTAGATATTTTGAAATTATGTTGACAGACAGTGGAATGTGCAATGTCAGAAGCAGGTACACATCAAATTGCAATAAAATACTATAGAAATGGCAAATACTGACCAAAGACCCGTAGATAATTCTCCATAATTTCGTTTTCAAGGTTTGCTTGCGGTAAAATGTTTACGGTAACAATGTTTGGGGTAAAATGTGTTGGAAGCTGCTCTCTGCTTGATATCTTCACCTGATGATATCTGTTGACCCCCATACTTACGTTCCCCTACCCTCCACGAATTTTAATTCACAAAGTAAACAACAGCAGTATTCGTCAATTAATCTGCAGCCTTGATGCAGAGGAAAGTTCAAAGTGAAGTAAATAACAGGAATGCTTTTATCCATGCTTCACACAGCAAATTTGTGACTGTGGTGGAATGATTATTTACTTAATTTTCCCCCTATGACTATCGTTGCCGCACAGAGTTACGACACATGATGAATGTTCATCTGAGAGTCAAGCGGCCCTTGAAAGATTCTCATTTTTAGAATAACACTTCAGTTCATGATGTTTGTTTTTTTTTGCCCAAAAAAGTTCAAAAGGACACAGAAAACATGAGCAATAAAGGAGCCAACTCTAATCTCCAGAATGCAACATGCAAACCTCTTAAAAGTATCGCGTGTTTTGGATCAGAGACAGAGAGACAATTGTTATGACATACACAACTCAGGGGAGCAATTTCCCATCACAAACCTCTGTGAGGGGAGCTTCAAACAGAGAAGTGCATCAGAAACAAAGGACTCTAGGCATTAATGGGGGACTTTTACATCAAAAAATGGGGTTAAAATAAATAAAGCTTTCTGCATTTGCAAACAAAGTCTTTTCATGGCCAAATCACCTGCAGAAAATACTAAAGCTCGCTAAATTCCTCGTGAATAGAGTTTTCTGTGGCAAACAAGGCACATTTCTGAGAGGTTCAGAGTCAACATCACAGTGGAAACTCCACATCCACACCTGACATGCTGTCCGTGCCCCGACACGTCAGAGATACCAGGAACTGTGACTGCCAGGCATACCCTGCCCGCCACAACCGACACATCCGCTACAGACTTACGGAAAGAGAGCGTGGGACCTGTGGAGCTGCATGGGGGCATCAGTGTACACAAGTGCGTAACAAAACAAGTTTGACAGAAGGACGCACTCTCCCAGCCAGTCGTATGGGGCTTGTGAGGCCATGTGTATCCTCGCTGTTGAAGAGACAGGGAGCATGTTCAAGAAGTGGTTCCACACGAATGTATCTTCAGGTTTCAAATTTTTCCGAAAGTACTATTTTAGCGCTGAATAAATAAAAAAAGAGTGACATGCATCTACAATGTATGTATGTATCTATGTATGTATCTCTCTGTCTATCTATCACTGTTAAATACTTTGATCTGATTTTAAACTTTCTTGGTTATCCACTCTTATCTGGAACTGTACTCATCATTGGAAGCATGCATTTAAAACACCAAGGGCCCTACAGATAAGTTAACTTTCCTGTAACCTTAATTAATTAATTAAATTTTTTTCATGCCATTATTCAAATTAACAGGTCAGTTCTCAGCTGTCGATTTATGTTGATATATGTCAAATAAAGGAAACATCAGCGGCTGGAGAGACGCCCATCAAAATGAATTTCCGAGAAAGAAATGTCATCAACAACAATTCCTGAACCAAGGGGGGGGTTTGTGAAAAAAAAAAACTCATATACAGGAGACTTGCTTCAATTAACATTTGGCAAAAACTCTGCCTTGGCAAACCTTAAAGCCACCAGTGACAAACATGAGCATAAATTACACACAGTGTTTTCTCCCCTCGGGGGTGACCAAGAAACAGGGCTAATCAAACACTGATCTGATCAAGACAGACCCACTTCCAGGCTTGTGTATAAACTTCCCTCTTGTGTACCATTTATTAACGTGTGAAAGAATCCTTTAGGGCACCATCAGCATCCACACAGATGTAGATCTCCACCTCCTGTCCACTTCAGCATTAAATAAGGTACATTACTGCATATTACTTTGCGTTTCTATTGTCCCTATAAGCCTGCAAAGAAATCTATGGAGGACAACAAGAACGGGGCACTTGAACAGGAGAACCCAGGCGAGTGATGTCACTCTGGCTCACTTCCGGCCAATAACCCGGCCTCTTATGACGGGCATCCACCTTCTTTTTTGCCAGTCCTGCACTCCAAGACCTTGAAAATGTTTCGATTTGGTCCCCCAGCTGTTTCATGATGGCTAATGAATGACATTGACTCATTTGCACGTCGCTTTGGATAGACGCGTCTGATAAATAAAAACAAATGCAGAATGTAAATTTTTATCACTCGCAAATAACACAAATAAAAATCTCAGTGTATGTGTTCCTGGCCAATAAAATAATTCTAAGCATGAATCGATTAATACTTTTATATCTTAAACTCGATTACACAGGTGTGGCACCTCTCATGAGGCATGAATGATTTAGTTATTGTTATCTATTTAATCCTTTTTGTTATAAATGTTGCTATGGCAAGCCACTAATAATTTATTCATTACTATAGTATAAAGACATTAAAATGGCACAGTTAGTTAGTAGTGAAGTGTAACTATTTTAATGAGCAATTTTATAACAAGATTGAATGCTCTCCAAAGCTAATTATTTTCCCTCCGATCTTCGAACTGATACATTCTGGTCGGCAGGGTCGGTGGGGCAGCGGGGCTGGGGGGCTGGAGCCTATCCCAGACAGCACAGAGCACAAGCCAGGGGTACACCCTGGATGCCAGTGTAAACGAATTACATGTCTTATTTTTGTCGTTGGAAATCAAAAACGATGGGAAAGAACAGAGGAAAAAGTCCAAAGCTAATATAAGTCTGTCTTGGGTGATGCTGAATTTTAAATTGGAACCAAGTTATTAAATTATCAGATATTAAAAACTTTTTCGACGTTACTCACATTAGAGATTTATCAGTAATCAACTGACAGTAGACATGAGATGCGTGCAATACAAATAAAGAAAAGACATTTGCGTCTAATTTGTTTATATATGGGCATATATATCGGAATATATAATGTGTATAAGTATATGTATATTGCATTTGATAGAATTTTATAGCGTGATATTATATTCATCATATTCAAACATAATAAGAAATAAACTTAATTCCATTACATAACAAAGGTACATTTTATTTGAGCATATGTAAGGGTATAATGTTAATAATTGAAAGTAAGAATTCTGCTTCTGCTTTCAGCCCTAGACAGAGTTAGCAGGGACTTAAATCTTATGTAACGCAGGGCTTCTGACACTGAGGCCTCTTATGACTACAGATAGGTAATTTGTTTTGATCTGAGATTATATCTCCTGTGTTTTTAGGAGATGTAAACCTCTTGTGTAGCTGTTAGGCAAATCCCACAATATGAAGAATTGATCCTGGGTCTGAAGTTTTTTGCCCTTATTCTCTTTGTCTTTTATGAGAGACAAAGACTCCTGCCAACTACCAAAAGCCCATAGGAGCTCATCATGGAAAATCCCAGCGCTGCAGAGAGACCTAAAAAGTGAATGAGATAGGAAGTGTGTGTGTGTGTGTGTGTGTGTGTGTGTGTGTGTGTGTGAGAGAGAGAGAGAGAGAGTGTGAGGGAGAGAGAGCGTAGTGGGAGCTGGGGATATTGGTCTAAGTCAGGACTAAGTTTAAAAAGAAAAATCTTCCACCAAACACGGACATGCGTATGTGTGTATGCAGGTGCCAGTGTTTATACATTTCTAACTAATAATAGACCCTTTCTTCTTGTCTCTTATTAACTTCAACAGCCTTCTGCCACTGCAGGGAATTCCCCCATATCAGGAATACCTGCCCTGACACACCTTTCTGCGCCCAGTGCCAGACATACCTGGGAAATTATCTACTAATTATCTACTAAATATGTTTGTTCATGTCTAACGAACAGCTTACTTAATTGCAAGCGCTATTTCCATTTTTCTCCAAGGGGGAGATTAGCTGTGGGGCTTATCTCAAAGAGCTCATTATATTAATGCCAGTAATTATGTGTTTTGCTTACTTTTGATGCGCTTCTGTTCAAATAGGGACTTAATAAAAGGATGACGGCAAACATGTCAGAAGACCTTTATGGTTTTTTTTCTTTGTCTGAAATCCTATGAGCACCAGGGCTCACAAGAATGGCATTATGGTGAGGTTATGAGGGCTTAGGATGCAGTCTTTGCTTCTCCCCTTGTGTTCTTGGTTTTGCGCTTCCTCTCGCGTCGCTCCCTTAGGCGAACGGATCAGAAAAGGGTGGAGCGTTTGCTTTTGGGAGGCTTCTTTTGTTTCAGTCCTCAGTGAGGTTACCCCTTGCCAAAAAAGAGCCTTAGTATCAAGTTCCCCAAGGAAGCAGCAGTCTCACAAGGGCTTTCTGTGCAAAATAAATACCTTTGCTAATGAGGCAAATAAATAACAGCTAAATAAAAGAATGTGAGAAATGCATGCAGTGAACTTGGAGAGGCTCGGGATCTGGACCTGCTGATCACAGTCAGACTGCGATGGCTTCGGTTTTCAGCCTTTCGAGTGACGACCATTCAGACTGTCAGACGTCCACATGTCCGCTGATCCATTTTTGGAGTCATCCATCCTTTCATTAACCCGCCAAATTATTATTATTATTATTATTATTGGGTATGCTTTGCAAGAAGTTTGAACCCGATGCAGTTGTAATGCAAAATACACTTCCCTTTCATCACATTCCAGAGGAGTTTAAACACGTTACATAACACAAATAAAAGACAAAAAAAGCGACTTTAATCGTAGACAAAGAAACAGTAACGATGTGTACTTATTCAAATAAATGATCTAAAACCTCATACTCACTGGGGCAAAAATAAAAAAAAAAAAAAAATCACACACCACACTCTCCCAAGTGTCAAATAAATATAAACAAACAAAAATGTGGCACGCGGCTTATTTGATCAGAATCCTCAGCCTTCATTTTAAGAGCAATTGACAAAAACCCAGCTGATCACAGGGAGTTGACATGAAGCCTGGGAGCCAGCTACCATGCTGCGGCATCACAACATCACATTTTAAGAATTATGTCTGAGGCCGTTTAGCCATGTGAGGTACCTCTCACCATATTTGTTTTCATTCTGTTCTTTCTTTGAAAAGAACTTCCCTCTCTGGCACAGTGGGTTAACACCATAACTTCTTTCATTCTTTCTTCAGATGGCAAAAAAGTCAGGTTGATACACTCTGTGGTTCTTCTGCCTACTGTTGTCACAACAGCAAACTTCCCAAGGAGCCTCGACATTCTTTCATCGCGTCTTCTTCCACAGGGGTAATGAATAGCTATTTTTAATGGAAGGACACACTGTACTGTAAGCTATGATCACTGTCACCATTCAAGTAATCGCAAGTGTGAAGCATTTGCTGTCAGTGCCAACATGACACATTAAACTTTAGCACAGGACTAATTGTATGAAAATAACAAAGGAATTGTTTTGAAGATGCCCTCCTAACTCTATTTAGTATCTATGGATTGTGGATGTCAGCTTATTAAAGCAAATCTCAATGTAAATCAACACCAAATTCTAAAATGCTTTGGATCAATCTGTTCACCTCTGACACATATACAGTGTTGGGGCAAACGAGAAGCGAAACCATTCGATAGGAAATAATTGAGAATTGATATGTCTGTGACTAACAGCGCACATAACTGTATGGGATGTCAAATGGTACATAAATTAGAAGACGTGCATGTTTCCATCCGTCTATCCATCCGTCCATTCATCCATTTTACAACCACTTACTCCAGTCATGGTCACAGAGAAATGTCTTGATATCCAGGTTTTTTTTCCAGCATATTCTAAATGTTTCAAAGCAAATATATTAAAACAACATTCTGGATACCTCCAGAAAAGTGCTCCTCAAATAACCAATGACTGTGATATTGTACCTCATACTGCAGACCTATTTTACCTAAATATTTTATACCCTAAACGATGGAAAGTGTATTTGTACTTCATCGCATATATCATTATGTAGCAGAATGAGCAGTGATATAGACGGCAGCACCAGTCAGACTTAAGAAATGTAGAAGGTAAAATTTGCGTTTCTTTTTGACCGGGGTTACTAGCATGCAGCACCTAAAACTCACTGTAAATATTTGACCCCACATTATTTAATGGCTCAATAGCCAATATTTTGTATCTCCCCACCACAGCTATTGGGTAATGGGTCATCAATAAACTATCTCAAAGCTACAGAATTAATTAATCTAAGCACGCCATGGTATAGCAACCGCCTCCAACGCAGCTTCTGCTGAAAAATACACCCATGAGGTCTCTAAGGTCAGCTGTAGAGAAAGAAACAGGAGAAAAAAGAAGCTCCAGTCAGACTGCTCTAAGCTGGAAAACCGGAGTGAGTGGGAGGAAAGGAAAAAGCAGCATATTGATATCAGATACATAGCAAAGGAGGGCAGAGTGATTTATTTTGCTCCGTCCTTCTGATTGTGAAAGGAGACATGCCAGGAGGTCGGGGTCAAGCCAAGAGGAGACAGCATTGTGCAGGAACTGTCACGCATCGCCACCTATTTTGACATGCACGGGGCCGTTTGTTGTCTGTCGAACATGCAAATTGCAGGCCCGCTGTCATAAGCCGGCAGATATCTGCGAGGAGAAAATGAGACCACCTGTAAGCACTGAATGGAGTGATGGACAAGCATTCACGGGCGTCATTTCCAAACCGCCATTCAGGGCGCCTTCTGGTCCACGTAGAACGTGTAAAATTCTATTCTTAATATTCACAAGCAGGAAGTTATGGAAAAAACCTCTGCTCACTGCATCTAATGGGTTCCTATGCGGAGACAGCTGTGAGTCGCTCTCTATAATTAGATGCCAAAAAAATCTGCACACATATAAGTGTGTGCGTGTGTGTGTGTGTGTGTGTGTGTGTGTGTGTATTTTATTTTTTTAGGTGGTGGTTTGATTTCAAATGTGATGCCAGTAAACGCTAACGATATTAAATCATAGCTTACCCCATTATCCAGAGGATGCGCTTTCTTCGAACAACAGACCAATTAAACAATGAAAGTGATTCTGCAGAACTGTAGGAAATGGAACTGTCACCCAATTGGGTCAGAGCACTTCGAACCCCCAGGATAAGAAAGTTATTCCATCTATTGATTTTGAAAATTTAAGGAGAATCTCTAGCAACAATTTTTCAGAAGTCTCACAAAAACACACAGGGGCTGTAAAATGACAGATCACATTGTCAGGTGGAGAGATTAACTGGGCAAATGGAATGTAAGGTCTTCCAATCTACTAGACTTTTTTTTAGTAAATGGTAATAACCTCTATTCTGGAATAACCCACAGAAACATACAGGCTTGTGTTTGTTGTTTCAAGAGCACCAATCGAAAAGTCACTTTGGGGCCCCACTGCCCCAACCCTCACAGATATTTCTACAACTAAATAGATAGTTAAATATATAGTCGGAAGAGCTAGCTAGTCAGTTAGCAAAACATGCTGCTTCAGCATCTCCTAAATAAGGAACAGATTTATTTCATATTTAGGGAGTTACTGTTTGTGGCCCAAACCTCCGGGGCCCCACGTGAAGACGTGGTTTGAGTGGTATTAAACGCCACCACCAGCAGCGAACTAGCCCTCATACCATCACAACCTGTGCCTTTCAGTAAATTTATTGCACAGCATTTTAGGTTTATCAGGATATGTAATTAAATACGGGCCAGAGAGTGAAGTCTTTTAATCATCATTACAGAAATAATCCACCCTTGTAAAATTACCACCCGTGCATTCGTTCAGATTTCCCAGTGCTACCAGCTCCAGTGACACTTGCCTGCTTCTCACTGGTCTGCTGCTTTGTCCCTAGGCTACACTGGGGCCCTGTTCTGTACTTTACTGGCGGTCTCCTCGTCTTTAGCTATCGCTGCCCTTGTTTTAAGAATCACTCAGCCATCCGTATCCTGGAGCCCCGCTCCCCCCCGCCCCCATTACCCGGGGTGTTTGTTCCTCATGTTTGTTTCTCTCGCCTCCATCGTGCAGCTCTCCACATGAAGAAGACGCTAGAAGCTTAGCTAGCAGCCTTCCCCGTTGGCAGCCTCTGGCCAAGTGCCCAGCACGTCCTTTCCTTTTCTCTTTTTGTTTCTTCGCCTTCTGCCAGCATCTTGTGCTAAACAGGTGCCTCGCAGGCTCAAATCCCTTCCTGACTCGCTTTGGTGTCCAGGTGGAACCGGCCCCGGTTCCTTTGCAGGCCATTTGTCCTTCTTCTTCTTTCCTTGTTGCTCCCCGAGTCCAAAGTATCTGGCAGGGCTGTCCTCTCCCACATTCCCTTTGAGCAGCGTCCAGGCAGACACGGGGCCGGCTACTGTGTCTCTTTTAGGTGCCATATTGCCATATTTGTAATGGCTGTAGTGGCATATACACAGCTCTTGGATCACAGACTGCCGGAAAGATTCGAGGAATGTGCCGGCATTGTCTCGCAGAAATGACCACTCACTCTCAGATGTCCAAAAATGAGGCAAGAATCACAGAGCCTCAGTCTCCTACAGCCTTACACTGTTATGCAATCGAATGTTTCATAAATAAAAAGATACCACAATGTAGACACCCCCAATTAAATCCCAAGACATCTGTCACAGCTAGCTTTCACAAACAACAACTGCATATAGCTAGTCCCATTTTTTCTGGATTATTATGGCAAATGGTCAGAACATGACAGGGCAGTGATAATGTAGATCAAGGTGGCTGGATCCAGGAACTCAGCACAAAATAACATCCAAACATGCATAGAAAACCTCATGCTCTGAAGTGAATTAGTGATAAATTATGACATATTGAATCAGATTACAAACCTTTACAATGGGCACCATGATCTGAACGAAATTACCCAATAAAGGCAAATAAAAACGCTAAAAGAACAACCTAGTTACCGAAAGTTTTTACAGCAGCAATTAGAAAACAAGTGACATTTGTAATTTACAAAAGTTACTGCTTATCCAAATTTGCAGTTATCTATGAATTGAAGCAATGTATTTTTACTGCATTTCCTCAGTGAAAAAAGGTTGCAGCTCCTCAATCAATGTAAACAGATCCTAGACATGTGCTCTTGTTTATGGGCATTTTCACGTGTTTTCTTCACCCAGTAACATCCGTGGGATTATCGTATTGTTATCATATGAATAGCGCTATTTGCAAATGGGACGGCAATCAACACTGTTTTGAGACTCAGACACTTGAGTCAGTCACTCTTGTGCTTTTTATTCTCATTACAAAGCTCAAAAAATATATTTTGTTTTTTCCTATATATATTTGAAAAGTAGACCATTCAAAGTTTCTAGGGGTGTTTTTTGAATGTTTCTGTGACAAAAACTTGAGTTTTTTTTTTAAAAGGTTGGGGATATTTCTGTTTAGTCCCGCAGGTGGGGTCGCTAACTCCAAAGGGTTAAAATGGTTGTCCTGAGACAAGAAAAGAATTATCGCTCATATCAAGCTTGCAGGCAAATCCTTATTTCCTATCCTATTTTGCTAAATAAGCCACTTTTAATAAAAATCAAACGTAAAAATAAATTATTAAATTTACTGTTGATAGGCTGTTCTAAGCAACAGTACACTAATTTTTCTTTCTATTATGAAGCTCTACTATGAGGACAGTTTAGCTAAATATAGCTAATTCTTTTTATGTTTTATGTAACATTTGCTTCCACGCTACTTCTTTGTAGCCAAAAGAGGAGTTTAATTTCAAAATTAAAATTCAAAGCTTATCATCTGAAGGACATGAAATGCACCACAGACGGTAAAAAAAAGCTTCTGTGATGTGATGTTTATATTTGCATTTACATTTCTACATTTAGCAGACGCCATTTTCCAGAGCGATGTGCAAGACAGCTCATACTAGCTACCACTATATATACACTACTTATAATAAAACAGAGGCCATCCTTACATATAGACTATAGTGGGATTGTCTTTATATTTTCATGGTTTATGGAGAATAAACATGCAAAGGTTCAAGTAGCACACAGTGGGCTTTGATGATTTTGGACGAGTGCAAACTGAAGTTACTCCTTTTTTTCTTGAATAGGAGAAGGTGGTACCAAATATCAGATGACCCCGGGGAAGGCAAAAGCAATTAATATTCGGTATTCAGTGCATTTCTACAAGAAATCTGCAGTTTAGAGGGATTTACACTGATTTTTCAAAGGGAATCAAGAAATTAGAAAACATTAAACCCCAAAACATTAGCAAAACTTGTTTGAAGAAGGTGTGGTTTAGTATATTACTGGACAATGTTCACCCATAACAATGATCAGAATAAGCAGTTAGAATCTAGGTGGATGGATGGATGAATGGATCTGAGGAAGAGTGATCATGGTCTGAAGGGATCAGACCAAATTATTGTGAAATTTTTGGGATAGTGAAATGTCTTAGTGACCCATGTCTAGGAATGATAAGGGACAACACACAGGCTTCTAAAGCTGATTTAGACTTTAGCTGGTAGCTGGTGAAGGATGACAGTATGGATGTTAGCGTATAAGGAGACCAGTGTCAAAAAGGATTTCAAGTAGTCGGGTCAAGAGGAGACCATATGCTGGGACCACATCTGAAAACTGGGTCTTATCAGATAAGGGTAGATCTTCCTAGTTTTGTATAGAATGAATCTGAAGGATCAGGACACAGGAACAGCGTTGAGGCCAAAAAAACCACAGCACAAGGAAAGAAGCACTCAGCATCACAATGGCAAGAGTAGATGTCCACTTCAACCATTGCTCAACTGGCATGCAGCTCTTTCCCAATCTCTAAGCCGAGCATGACTTTGGGTAGCCAGTCCGCCTCATGTTCTGCGTGTAAGTCATGGGTTCACATTGAACCATAATCCCACATGGGATATATTTACACTATATGGACAAAAGTATTGGGACACACCTCTTAATCACGGAATTCAAGTGTATCAATCAAAACCATTGGCAGAGCTGTCCAAGGTCGACCACCTAGCCATGCAGTCAGGTTTATAGACGTTTGTGAAAGAGTGGGTTGTTCTGAAGAGCTCAGTGAATTCAAATATGGTACTGTCATAAGATGCCACCCTTGCATTAAGTCGGTTCATGATTTTTTTTCCCTGCTAGATGTTCCACAATAGTATTATTGCAAAGTGGAGGCATTTAGGAACAACAGAAACTTAGTCATGAAGTGGCAGACCACGTAAAGTAACAGACCAGGGTCGGAGACACTTTGTGCATAAAAGTCGCCAAAGCTCTGTTGACTCAATAACTGCAGAATTTCAAACTTACTCTGGCATTAACTCCAGCACAAAAACTATGCGCCGGGAGCTTCATGGAATGGGCTTCCAAGGCCGAACAGCTGCATGCAAGCCTCACATCACCAAGCGCAATGCCAACCATCGAATGGAACTCTGCACTCTGGAGTAGTGGAAACGCGTTCTGTGGAGTGACGAGTCACGCGTCTCTGTCTGGCTGTCTGATGGGCGAGTCTGAGTTTGGCCAGGCCTTCACATCCAACATCAGTGCCTGACCTCAAAAATGCTGTTCTGGATGAATGGGCAAAAATTCCTACAGACACACTCCAAAATCATGTGGAAAACCTTCCCAGAAGAGTGGCAGCTGTTATAACTGCCAAACAGAGGGACCAACTCCATATTGATTTAGAATGGATAAAGAATGGGATGTCATGCAAGTACCTGTAGGTAAAACAAGTGTCCCAAAACCTTTGCCTATGTAGTGTTCCAACATGGGCAGATCCTGGCAAGGGCAAGATCGGCAATTCGCAGGGTGACATTGTTCAAGGAGTACCACAGGGTGCCCACACAAATATGTCAGATACTGACACAAATGATGTGCACTCACTTTTATAGGACAGCAAGTTCTGAGGGGGCACCGACTTTTCCAGCCTGTTTCACTTGCTTGCAGATCTCACTGTCTGAGACAAAGTGAAATTTCGCCCCCCTAGAAGTACTTGCGTCTTCTGTAGTGTGGCATAGGAGAGTTATACGATATAGGGAGCCCCTAAAAGTACTCATATCCTCTGCAGTGCCAACACAGAACAGCCACACGACTTGCCAGTCAATTTCACTTTGCTTTGGACAGTGGGGAGCCACACTGTCGTGAGCCGGGGGGCAAAGAAGGATGCTGTCAGGTTAGCACAATGTGACCAAAAAAAAACATGTTAAGTGACAACAAGAAGAACATCAACATTTCAAAATGAACAAAGAATGTTAACAAGGCCGTCAAACGATGATTCGCATACATGAGCATGCTGCAATATATGGAAGCGAATTACTGCCACAACATAATAAAAAAAATATTCTCACTATCTCATTATAACGTGAAAACATCACGTTATAACGTGAAACTGTATCATGTTAAAACGTGAAAACCTTATTTCACGTTATCACGTGATATGATTTCTCGTTTTAACGTGATGTTTTCACATTATAATGAGATAGTGAGAATATTTTTTTTATTATGTTGTGGCAGTAATATGCTTCCATAGCAATACCATTAAAAATTTATATTCTATATATATATATATGGTAGAAATTATATTCGATTAACAACCGTTGCTCTTACTATTCTCCCACTGGGGTATCAAAATGAACGCAGTTAAAATTAACATGGTCAAAGACATAATAAAGTGTTACATAAGATATGTCATTTCTGTTGGGTGGCACAGTGGTTAGTACTGTGGCCACATACCTCTGGGTCCTGGGTTTGAGTCCCCACCATGGCTCTATGTGTGTGTGTGGAGTTTCCATGTTCTCTCTCTGGGGTTTCTTTGGTACTTCAGTGTCTCCCACAGTCCAAAACCATGCTGAGGTTAATTGGAGTTACCACATTGTCCCTAGGTGTGAATGCTGTGTGCCCTGCCATGGGTTGGTACCCCATCCTGGGTTGTCCCTTGCCATATGCCCATGGGCTCTGGACCCCCCTCTGTCCTGCATAGGACAAGTGGTTACAGAAAATGACTATCACACATATTATTATTTGTGCTTATTTATGTTCATCATATGAAAATGTTACATGAATTATTATGTATTGTGTTATTACACAGAATTACACAATATTAAACAATGGACAATCGGCATTTCATCACTCTTACTTACATATTTATTTTGCCATTGGCTATAATGTTCGGGGGGGACGCCACATGTGCTTAGGCAGGACCTGCATACCAACAAATCTTCCTGCTTCTCGCTCCCTGTTTGGCCTCATTCATCAACATAATTTTCTCCTAATTCTAACTTACGTATGAATCTTAAACAGATGACGTCATTTAAATAGGAAATCATCAAAATAATAAGCATATAAATGGGATGTTTTGATGAGTCACATTTTTAACAGCCTGGAGTAGCAAAGAGACGGGAATATGGATAAGTGATGTAGTTGTACCATGAAACAGACCTAAAGAAATCTGAGATCCAGCTGTAATGCCGGAGTGTGTATTTAACCGAAATATAAATTCCAAAGCATGAATAAAGTCTAAAGGCAAAGAATTTTGAAGATTTTTTTAAAAATCAAAAACACATTGCTATGATCACTGATATATTAGCTTTTGATATTTTTTATATTAGACTTTACTCGTGTTAGTCAAGATAATAGCATTTCTTTGACTTGGTGGGTGCCTTTTTAAAAAAAATAAAAAAAGAAAAAGAGAATGTTTTTAAAGCTAAATGGCTTAAATTTGATGGAAAGACTGCCTGAGCAGGGAACTGGGGGTGGAAATGAAGGTGATGTGATGTGCTAGAGATTAAGGGGTTAAATCGACACATTTCACAAGTCACAGTCTACAGTGGAACACATATGCAGTGGAGACAAGAAGCGCCTTTGGTTTCACAGCATGAAATTAACTTCATACATCAGACGTAATCATTTGTCATGCGACCTTGACAGGTATGACTGAGTGTACAATTAAATCAAATTAGCAATTAACCACTGTCTTAATTACAAACTTAGGCACGTGCAGGCTTTTCATTTTAGGAAGTCTCAATTATAGACCAAACCAAATATGTATATTACATTTGTCATTCTGTTTTAAACTAACAATTAACTTTTTTCTTTTTTAATTGTATCCTATGCCGTTCAAGCACTTCACCACCAAAAGCAATGCTTGGAACAGTTTTAACAACAACTTGGCAATAAACCAAGGACACAAACTGGATGCTGCACATGGCAGCTTGCAACAGCAGACTGAAAGTCAACAATGCTTCATCTGCCAATTGTGCAAAACCATTTTTCGAGTGGGGGTTAAGGGCCTTACACAAGGGCCCAAAGGATATGTGACTGCTTTGGCGACCTTGGGATTCGAGGTGGCAATCTTGCGATCACAAGCATTACAAGGCCCCATTTCAGCACCAGGAGGCACCTTCATGTCTCACATAGCCATTGCTGTAGTGCAGTGTTTCCCAACCTGGTCCTCAGGGCCCCCAGAGAGTCCACGTTTGATTTTGTTCCTGGTAGCTGTGAGGGAACAAAAATGTGGACTGTGTGGCAGGGACCTGGGAGGGAGCAAACACATGGACTGTCTGGCAGGGAGCAAAAATGTGGACTGTCTGGCAGGAAGCTGGGAGGGAGCAAAAATGTGGACCATCTGAGGGTCCCCGAGGACTGGGTAGGGAAACAGTGCTGTAGCGTATCCATATTGATCTGAGAATAGATTACAGATACAGAGGGACCCTAGAGATGCTTCCTTTGTGCATCCTGCCTCTCCTGATTATAGGAGTTATGAAGTATCCATTCAGAGGGAAACATCAGGATACCATTTAAAACAAGTGGACGACAACAGTTCCAAGTACAAGTTTATTAAGGAGGTACAAACAAATATTTTATTATTTCCTGGAGGAATTATGCTTAAATGTTAATGAAATACCATCCATTGACCATTTCAGGTCAACTCATGTCCAAATAATGTCTTTATATTTAAATCTGAAAGCTACAATGAAAGTCATTGCAAGCAGTGTTTGGCTGGATGATATGAATATGACAAAGTATAACAAAGGTCAAAGACTAAATCAATTGATGTGAAATTAAAGATATTGCTGTGATTTACAAGGCTGAATAGCTGTGGAAATAAAAAGAGTATGTATACATACATACACACACACAGGTTTGTAATTATATCTGTGGGGAGTCTCCATTCATTTATATGGGGAAAACTCTAATCCCAACATGACAACCTTAAGCCCTACCCAGCCTTAACCTTAACCATAAGTGAACAGACAAAATATGAGACTTTTGGCATTTTAACATCTTTGTGGGGACCTGAAAAGCTGTCCCCGCAACATCAAAATAACAGGTTTTCCTTACAATATGGGGAACAATTGGTCCCCACAATGCAATATAAAAATAATCCACACAGACACACACCAAAGAAAAGTCTGGTAAACTGATAAACATAGTCAAATCTCGGCAATGCATATCAACAAGCTGATCTGCAGGGATAATTATAAATTATGAACATGGGAACTGTCTCCTAGGATCAGAAGCACTATATAGTATATAGAGGAATTTATTTTACAGATGTTTTAAACACAGAAGTCAAGGAACGATTTTAATGCCACTAGACACCCAGAAACATAAGTATAAATATCCATCCATACATACATCCATACATACATCTTCCAACCAATTATCATGGTGAGGGCCTTGGGGAATATATATATAATTAAGGACAAAAAAGGCGTGCAATCCTTTCCACTCTAAGTCAATCTAACTTCACATACCAGTGTAGATATAAGCTTAATGGTGTCCTGTGTAGAAAGTTTAGCAGGGATGTATTTAATGAAATTAGCTATTAAAGTGAAGATCACGGTTATTGTTGTGATTGTATGAATAAAAGCCATCTTCATATAACTAATTTGGTTCAGTCAAATAGAATATGTATTAACGCCACTTCCATTGCCCTGCAGGTGCTTTGCATAAATTGAATAAATCTACCCAACATTCAGCGAGAGTCAAACATATCAAAGGTTTCCCGTCTTTGAAGTGTCGTAGCCTTTAATTCTAAAACAGATTTTCATGATAAATACATGCATTATTCATTAATGTCAAAAAATTAAAAAAAAAACGTATAAATAAATTAAAAATAAACAACACTAAAAATGTATGAGTCATTTTAATAAAATGTTAGATGAGGCAAAACGGCACAAAGCACTGTAAGTTCACCAGATATACTCACTCTAAACTTGAGTGACGTTACGTAGAAATTGGGCAAATTTTCTGATGATTTAGCTTATGCTATGGATCAAATATACATAAAACATTATGTTCAGGCTAGTGTATCACAGAAGCCCTAAAGTATAAAATCCCAAAAAGTTTGTTTGGAAAATTGTGCAGCATGCAGTTTACAGTAAGGATTCCCACAGATTATTACTGCATTTTGATCAGATCAATACAAGCATTTTTACAGTCATTCTACTGAGAGCAATATTTCAATGATTGGTTTTAATTTATGCAATTCTGTAATGTTATGTTTTGCATATACATATATATATATAACTGTATGTGTTACAGAAGTACTATCGCAATGTCTTTTCTGTTAGTTTGTGCAGTGTAAACAACAAAAGTCCTTGCAAATCAACCTTTTGTGTGTGGAAAGCTATAGAAAAAGGAAGCAAATGTGGAATTTAATTAGAAATCCTAAACAAAAGAAATCCAAGATACGACAATGGGACCTTCCTGTATAGGTGGCGGATTTCACACATATGACGGTTTATTTAACCCATGAACCACAAGGTTATTTCTGCAACTGCCTGCATGCTCCCTGGATGATTTATGTGGAAGAATCTGTCTTCATGATCTTACCACTTTACCATTCTCTCCATCAACTTTAATTAAAAGAAGGTCAATGTCACCTTTGTGTATTTTACACAGTTTTACATAATAAATCACTTCCATGCACAAAGGGAACCTCGTGTTAAAGAACGACGTGACAGTGGTGGGATATAAAGCTAATTTTGCATATGTGTACATAACGACCTTTTTATTGAAAAATACAAGTTAAAAAACAAAATGATGACACAGACAGATTATATATAAAATGAAGAAGCTTTATGAAAAATGTTCCCTATAGATCACAGGAGAAAGAAATTTAATTACATTTTAGTCTTTATTATTAGCTTTGTTTATAAAGATTGTCTGTTGGCCAAGAGGTGTCTGTTATTGTCAGTGACGCTTTGAAAACAAAGTTCATACAATATGGTCCATGCTGCACGTCTTGCCTTAAGAATAACAATATATTTTTTAAAATACTTAATTTCTTAATTCACTTTGAACTCATCTGATGTGCAAGGTATGTTATGTTACGTTATGGAACTTACAACATAGCTACATCGCTACCTCACCATTCATTCCAATGGCTGTGCGTTGGGATAATATTAAAGTAAAAGAAGCTATTTCAAGTTCTATCAACAACTATCAAAACTAGCTTTAATTTAATATTTAAAATATTTGCAGTGCATTTAAAATAGAACTGGCCTTTAAATTTTGACAGTTATGGTTTAGGAAGTTGAAGAAACGGATTCGTAACAGATATGAAGAACTTATACAAGATTTGAATTGTGTGTATTCTTTACTGCACAGTATACTGGATTTTTAAATGGAGACATTTTAAGCGACTCACCCTATGAACGGCGGCCTGCCTTAACAATATAATATTTTATTGATTCAGTTGTTTTTTTTTCTTTTTTTGTTATGTTTTAAAGTCTTTTCATTCATGGAGCACATGCTGAAGTCACTCAAAACTTACATTTCAAGCATTTCATGAATTCCCTAAGGTCGGGTCACTCAGGCTTCTTAATGCAGGCAATGACACACACGCGTCTAAATCCAGCAGCCCCCCCCAGCGAGCTAGGACTCGCAGTCTGGCCGCGCCAGGAGTCCCTTATCGCTGTTAGCACGCCCGCCCCCCCCTCAGGACCCGTCGCAGTCACAAGGCTATTGATATAATTGAGGCAGTCCTCGCGGCCGGCAGCTGGCCGGCTCAATGGCAACGCGCACTGAGCACTCAGCAGGATAAAACTTCAGCAGGCCGTGACTCTGTCAATAAATTTCAATTTCGCTAATTGCTAGAATTCATTAAGTAAACCTTAAAAGAAACCAGACCCCAACCAGCCAAAAATAAACAACGATCAAATCTGCTGAACAGCATCACTAAGGCCGCCTG
>JAODKC010000137.1:4520598-4533388 GCA_026777985.1 Mormyrops attenuatus
CCCCCCCCCCCCCCGCGCCCCCCCCCCGGCCCCCGCCCCCCCCCCCCCCCCCCCCCCCCCCCCCCCCCCCCCCCCCCCCCCCACCCGTCACTAACATTCCAGTTAATGCATTTCTAAGTGTATTAAATCACTGCTTATCATCTTACCATGATTGGCAAATACAGATCCTGTACTTTTTAACCTATCTTCAAATCACTCACCATTAATTAAGCTTAACTATTAATTGATCAAGTCACCCTGATACAGCTAAATTCACAGAATTTCGTTTTTCTGAAATGGAACAGAAATATGTAGGAACGCCGCCATTCAAATTAAATTTTTCTCTCTGTAATACAAGTAAACACAATAATGACGAGGGCTTGCTGCAGAATGATGGACCAGTCATGACTAGCCATGTTACTCCCCTATTAGTTCACTTTCTCTGTGTATTATACTTGATTCCCACACTTATGAGCCTTTAAGGAAGATGGTGGGGTCTGTGTTGCATCAGCCAATTTGAAGGCAAGTAAGAGATGTGGACATTTGATAAGCAGGAAACAGTGAAGTCAGAGACAGCGAAGAGCTGTAATGGAAACACAAACTGCTAGCTAATTCATTTTCAAGGGTGTCGATTGTTGGCTCGGCAGCAATTCAATTTGCATCAGAGTTGTGCTTATTTTACAACAATGGGAGTTTTTATAATATGCTACAGGAAAGGATATAATTTGATATATTGCCTTATGTTAAAGACTTCAGTGCTCTACAGCGTTCCCACAAAACTTATTTTCAGGTAACCAAATACTTATTATTCGCATACAAATCAAATGGAGGTTGAATATACATCTGTATTAACAAATGTACTGTATCCAATGTGAAACATGATCCACTTGTTCCACTGGCTAGTGGGAAAGCTAGCTTGATCTGTATTCTTGTAAGTCATCTTTGGATCGTGCAGGTCACCTTCATTTAAACTATTGAGTATTAGCAAGTCCAAGTGCATTTATTTTCCGCTTTTAGAGTTTTACTTTTCGATTAAACGCTCATGCATTATATAAACAAGTGGTCAACAAAACTTGTTCTAACGTTGTTTTTCTCTACAGTTCTCAACATTGTATACATAGTTATCGATTTTCTTCAAGCACTATAAATGTTCTACATTCTAGACAAATAACAGGACACGATATTTGAGAAACTACCTTCTGAATGCTGCTATAAAAGTTATAAAAGCTTTGATATTTATAGTGGAAATAATTTGACTCTCTTAGGAAACATGATATGTAACTGAAAGTGATCTTCCTAAAAAAAAAAATATATACTACATCCTTACTGATCATGTTTCTGAGTCTTACTATGCAAATCAGGGAAAGTGTCTCAGACCCATTGTTAATGAAGGATAGGCCTAGGGCCAGGGTACAGACCCACGCAAAGACGGCACCTCCCAAAAACCTGTGAGGTAGCTGCAGGCTACCAGAATCGAAAGCTGTGCCAAGTCCAGTAGTAGGTTTGTTATTTCTAGGGCCCCAATCAAAAAGTCATTTTTCACTACCGCCTCTCGTGTAGTGACTGTTTGTGGCCAACAGGGGGCCCCGGAAACCTTGGGAGCCCAACACAAATGCGTACTTTGAGTGCATCACTGCTAACCATACGCCCAGATGAATGGTTTGACATGGCTATTGTGTGACTTGTAGAGATATTGCTACATACCATTATTACTTGAGACACGTTACCTCACATGATATGAAGTTGATTTCAGCCTGGCCCATTTTGTCTAAGGCTGATTCTACCTTTGGCCATTACACCCTACAAAGAATCAAAGTGTCAGACCCTATAATTAAATATTATATGTAATTTGTCTGACACTCTGTGCACTGTTACTGATTAGTGTCATTTATTCTTTATCGTTACCGTCCATGAATACCTAAATGTCTTTTATACTGTCCAAGTAGGTATCTTGTGCTACTGTAAATCTGCAGTTTCCGTCGGGAGTAATATAGTGCCTGTCTGTCTGTCTAACATATACTGAAGAATGAAAAGAAATCATGCTTTTCACGTGTGATCATACCCGGTAAAACAAAGAGGCCCTAATCTAAAAAGGAAGATCTGGGCCCCACAGATAAGACGTGAAAATGATTAAAAGCGATCCACTGAACTGCTGTAAAATCTTCTTTTTCCGATTTCACCCCTTCGTTAAGAACTCTCTAATCTCTTCTCTCAAGAAACTCGATAAGGCTCTTACCTGATGCAAGGAGAGTCAAAGTTCAAACAGCATTCGATGTTTCGATGCTTAACTTACTAAAGTTCCTAAATGTTCATTAGACAGTTTTATCAGAAAATAATTTCCTTACGTTCTCCAATACCCATCAAGCTAGGGAGGCTGGAAAGCTGGACTTCGGCGAAGATAACGGATATTTTCTTGTCAGGACATAACTGGTCATCTTCTTTTGCCCTCTAAACCGTCTCTCCATTACAGATTTGCTTTGATGTGAATCTGATGGAGCTTCTGCAGAACAGGAAAGCTTGAAGTTTACCTCCAATAGAAATGATCAAAACCACAGCTTTTGGACCTTGACTCACATTTCTTCATAGTTGACAGCACAGTACAAGGTCAGCGTTTAATTAGCATTAGCATTGCTCTCAGTTTGTCTTTAAATTGGCTCCATATTTACACCTTATTGCTATTCTTGTCCATTAGAAAAAAAGAGTTCCCTGAAATTGACCTAAAAGAAAAAAACATTGAGAAAGTTAAATTAGGACATGTTAAATAAATCTTTTAAATACATGGCATTTATTGACAGAAGTCTACTTTGTTTCCTTCTGGAATTAACTGAGATTTTTACCATTCGACACTTGGCTTTTTTCTTTCACTGTCAGTGAGAAAGACAAAATTAAGGTCTTTCTGTGATTCCCAATAAAACTCATCAAGGGAAAGGGCTGTTGAATCTTAAGTAATGATTCTGTAGGACTTGTTATAAAGTTCCTAAGTAAACACAGATGGTGCGTGGTGTGTGGAGAGGTTCCTGGCCTTGCAATTTCCAGCATTCACGACCGTTCAATCTGCACATCTGCGTGAGCCCTGAAGTTTTGGGCACAAACAGTTACTGCACTAAATATTACAGACTATAGGTTTGATACCTCACATCTGGAGAGAGGCACAGTGGTTAGCCTCACACCCGTCCCCAGCTCTGTCCGAGGAGCTTGCAAGTCCTTTCCATATCGTGTGGATGCACTCCATGGTCGTCCTGCATTCCCAAAAACCGTGACCCTAGAGCCGATTCCAGGAAGCGGAGCGCATTAGACATGGGACATCTTAGACAGAATACCAGTCCAGCACAAGTCAAACTCATACCCACAAACATGGAGGACCCGGAGAAAAGCCAGACACACAGAGTGCAGGGAGGAATATTATATCAGATGATTTACTAGTCAACATCTAATTGTTGGTTACACATTTGAGCTTTCAGGGCTTCTGTTCAAAATCTTCAGTTTTATCAATTTCACAGACAACTCCTATATATCTTTAATGTATTGCCACACTTGTTTTTTTTAATCTGAGGCGTTTTAATCTTCACTATTTCTAAGAAGAGGAAATATTGTTTGATTAGTTTTATGAGCAGTCACGTTTAGAAGTACACTTATGGTAAGATGATTTATTTTGTTTTTGTTTTTTTATTTAATGAATACCCAAAAATCGCATGAGGGCCACATTGTTTGGCTTTATCGAGGATTTAGCAGCATGCCAGGACCCTTGATCACGTACCATTATACTTCATAAGGTTTTCACGAGGAACCGCATCTCGCGAGGGTTCTCACTCACTCACGCACACACAAACACACACAGTCAATTTCTCTGAACACGCAAGGCAAGCATCCTGATCATTCTCCTTAAACCTAATGCCCCACAGGGTCTCATAATATTCTGTAACTCTGAGTGTGAAGACTCCCCTACAGAGCAAATTAAACAAAACCCGTTTCATGTGCTCCTAGACGAATTTCCATGGGGCATGTTACAGAAGTGCTGAAAAAACGCCTTGATGGGATCCCAGGAAGAGAACTGGCACAAACACAAAGCCCACAATTGGTTCTTTTCACGATAAACAGAAGAAAATACGGTACCTGGCTGCTTCCCTGCAGACATATCATGACTTTTCATAGGAAAGGTCAAGCAAAACCAAGTAGATGCCCAATAATATGCAACAACCTAATTAATCATTCATAGTGCAACTGTTGGGGGGGTTACTTTAGGTCATTGCATGGTCTTTTGTTTGTCATAATTTCACCTTCTATATTTTTTTCGTAACACATTAGCTTACCACAGCCTTATTACCCTGTTAATCCTGAGGTCTATGCAGCATTACTGAATTCTCACTTAGCCTGCGCAAAACTTAAAAAAATTTTAAATGAAAGAATTGTATAATTGACATCAAGTTAGCGAATTTTGTTTAATTTAGTTATTCATTTATACTACCTGGAAATTTGACAAGGATTGCTTAAATCAAAGATATGTAAATTCACGGATACGTCTAAAGATTCTTATAAATCAAGCTAAATTCAACATGTATAAATATTTTACATTTTATGTTCATTTTAATCTTGTGGATCTACATTGAGGGCCTCCCATCGCTTTCTGTTTCACTGGGGTATTAAAATTAAGTAACACGCATGCGAATACATTTCTCATCTGTCTCCACTGCATAACGCAAAGGACTCAACTGGAAAAAAATGGCTCATGACCTTCATAACTCAGACAGTGGGCACAAAAATGGATCCTTTATATTATGGAGCAGTTTTGCCCCCACTAGTCCTGAGGCTTTTGTTAAGATCAAGCTTCATAAAATTCCCTGAGTATCAGGACTTAAAGGCTGTAACCTGGCATCCAGCAAGATCCTAAAAAAAAGTGTTAACTGACCACAAAATGAACATTTTACAAAAGCCTTGGCCATCTCCTTCTCCAGGTCTGGACCCCATTGATAACTAGGGTTGGCACCACAGTCGTGTAATATCCTTGAACATCCAGTCATTGACAAAAAATATTGCACATAGCGACAATTCCAAAGCACAGGTGCTCCTTTCCATAGTTTACCACTGGTGTTACTTTCCGTCAGCAGTTTATTACTGTATATTTATCAAGGGTACCAATAAAAGGAGCCAACAGTTTTATTGTTTTCAAAAACAACATTTAAATAGATTAATGGAAAAAAAAACTTGGCAAAGAAGCATGGAACCTGAGTCCGGTAAACCTTTTAATGTTAATAACTCAATTAAATAACTCAATTGTCACTAAAACATTGTATTAGGAGTCATTATGTCACGTTTGACAATTAAAATCTCTTCCTGGCTGTAAAACATTTGTGTGATATTGCAGAGAGACAGTGAAAATGTACAAATATGTGTCACCATGTCACTGAGACTGGAGAGGCAGTTGGGGAGAATGGATGGACAGATATACATGGCATTATGTAGGCGGTATGCAGATGCTGTGTCATATACTGTAGTGTTTTCTTAAAGCATGACTGCTATTTAAAGACAGAAAAGCACAAGGATGTCAGGTAGCTACTGATATTCTGAGCTTTAGATATTTTGACAGTTTTAAAATTGCATCCAAAGAGACATCTCTCTAAAAAGTCTTTAAGTATGAACCTGACCTAGCCAGCCAATGGCATGACGTCATGGCGGAGACCTTGCTACATAGGCTCGTAAAATATACCTGCTCACCCACGATCAATGTAGTACATCTCCAACAAAGTCGATCTCCATGCATGTCACAGCTGAAGACAGAATCAATGTTTACCTCCACTCAAGCCACACCAAGGTCTGGGGCCCCCAATAGCCCCAGAATAGTCACTACACAAAATATTAAATAAATGTGTTCCTTAGTTAGGAGATGCTGAAGCAGCACATACTGCTAACCAGCTAACTAATTATGATCTCCAGACTCTACTCACTAGTTATTTATTTCATATTTAAAACATCTGAGGGGGATCGGGAGTGTACCCAAAGTGAGTTTTTGAATGCAGGCCCAGAAGAAAAACACCCAGCCCGGCTCAAAGCAATCTCAGGATGCATGCGACACTCAGTGGCTCCAGCCACAGAGAAAGTCATTGTAAACCTATTCATCGCGGTTTTTGAAAAGTTTTGGGGTCAATCATCCGCCTTTACTCTCTGTCTCTCGCTCAGTCGCTCGTGGCCCGGGTGACTTCCAGTGCACGAAGGTCAGCGAAGTAGGAGAGAGCAGCTTACACACAAAGCCTTTCCTCCTCTCTGCTGCCATCCCCCCTCAAATCATAGCTCCACTCCATCTTCAGAAGTTCTCTTAATCAAAGTGTGGTGCTCTGTTTAATCAAAGAACCTTAATAACTGGAGCTCCTAACACAGGCCACCGGGGGATTAAAAATCCACCAGCCAGAACTAGGTTCTTCGATCCAGACTTCAGAGCCTAATGAATACTCCCTGAAGCCTGAGATCACAGCGAAGTCCTGGCCTACCGTCGAGTGGACTGGAAGGCCCTTTAATTCCTTAGGAGATCCTATCTGGCATGATGAAAATAGATATTGGCCTCTGTGTGTTGAATGATTAAAAGAATGGCAGAGGATTAGGCGAGAAGCTCCCGAAAGCTTCAGAGTGTCTCATTTACATGGCATTAGCCCTGACAGATAAGTGTTAACAGAGCAGAGTAACCTGAAGGCAATGTTATGTGTGATTTAGCGCCAACAATTATTTACTCACATCTTAAATGGCTTAAGCCTTGTTTATGCTAAAACAGCTAATCTGCCGTCGTATAATAAACCACGGATGGCACAATAAACTGCAACATGATTTTCTGCTATTAAATCATTTAGTGTTGTGTTTTTATACAGGTCATCTGTGACACTTTGATCTCAAATTTAATACAGTAAACTATGCATTAAAATTTACACTTAACAAAAAAGGTGCCATGATTATAACCTCAAATAATAAGATCGTGACCTCATGATCCATCAAGGTCATTGAGAGAGAGCTTCTGGTCAGTGAGGTTAACGTGAAGCCAATTATAACTATTATTTCCTCTAATACTTAAAGAACAATTAGCCATCTTATAAATTAAATAAACAACAGACCACGTTATGATTAGGTGCCAAGTTCCTCCTTATAATGATACGTCCTCAATAATAATCGAACTTGATTTCTTGAAACGGACCTATAAGATAAATCTTCCACGATCCTCCGTTAGGTGTGCTGAGAGAGACCCCACAAGGAAACGGCAAATCTGGTATCAATATTAATGACAACAAAAATTAGTAATGTGACAATTAATCAGTCAATTTTTACAACCAAAATTCATATGGGATTGTAAAAAAAAAGCTGTTTAACGAGATTCTAATGTAGATATGACAAGCTGGCTTTCTGTCATGTTGCAGCTAACTGTAACATTTTCATGTCTGTCTTGGCAGCTTATTAAAATAAATGAGGCTGCTCTTGGCCACTGTGGCACCTCTGCCTAATGGAAGATGAGGCTTCTGCAAGCCACTACCCATAAATTGACTGATCGTGAAGTCTGAAAGGATCCGGCCAAAGTGGACAATTAAGATGAATATTTTTGCACAGCCCGAATGAAATATTCCTTGTTATTTTAATAATGCAGGCGCCATCTAATTTCCACACCTTGGTTTTGTCAAGACACTCTGCCTCTTTGCATGTCCCCGTGTCACTTTGAACTCAATCTCTGACATTTTTTTTTTCTTGCCATGACCCGGCTCACTGAGAGGACACTTTCCATCTGCAGACTCCCACCCCCCCCTTTTGGGGTAAGTGAAATAAAAATTGAAAAAAGTATTTGTTTTGCCAATTTACCACATCTTCTTTTCACACTCGTCCTGCACAAAATGCATTTGCTTATGAAACATCTAAAGAGGGTCATTCTAATTGGGCTGATCCATTATGGATCAGAGAGCCACTGGTGAAGCCCCATCCAATGTAACGCTATGTTACAGCGCAAAGAGCCCAGGCTAGTGGCACCTTACCAGATTGGTTGTGCCCGGCACCGCCTCATTCCACACGGTCGCCATTCTTTGGGTCTTTCTGCTTCTTCTTTCCATTTGTTAAAGGGAAGATATACTTTGTATACCGCAGTTTTGAAATATTGCAAATCTAAAAATCTGAATCTGATCTACTTTTTTTATTTGAAGCAATTATTTTACTTCCGAAATGTGTATGAAGATTGTTTAGCAGAACTGCAGATGCTCAGGGTAAATCGTTTTAAAAAATATGCTATTTGTTTCAGTGTTTCAATAGACCTTTATGTCTTGATACATAATGAAATACTGAATCTGAATCTAATCCAGCATGCATGTTTTTTATTATTAAATATATTTTCCTTATTATTAAAGGAAATATACCAAAAATATACACCTTTTAAAACTAGCAGCTGAACGTAACACAAACACTGACATTATCTTTTGTTCAGTCATTCATTCATTCATCACGGAAGTTACATGGCTAGGCTTCGTTCGGGGCCTTTTAGAGAAAGTGGGCCGCGAATCAAAGGCATCCATTTTGGTTCATTATAAAAGAGAAACAGAGACACCTGTCAGCAACTCCCCTCACTCACACACTGCACAGCTGCTCCCCTCTAACATTAGTTTCAAGTTGAACGTCTGCCTCTGTACCGCAACAAAGAAATTACAGTAACTTGCCACTATCTTGGCAACAGGATGAAATTGTTATTGGCCTGCACTTTAAAGCTATCACAAATCCCAACTGAGCCCACGGAATTCATAATTACTCAAGCTGATATTCCAACTATAAAAAATCATAATCATATAATATCTGTCAAAAGTCGCAGAATAAAGGGTGGATCAAAGATGCATGAAAGGCAATGGACTTAAAATATTGAGTTTTACTGCCTCATTACCGAAGGCATGAGTAGGGATACTGTTTTTCTTTGTAAAGAAATCATAAGCCAGCAATAACATAAACAAAGATATTTCAGGCAGACTGGGATGGACATTCACTGTGTTATCCATCCAATAAAAATGTTTATGTTATAAAGATTTTCCCTCCACGAAGGACCACAATGCACAGAGAATGATGTGGTATGTTATGGTGGAGAGGGCAAAAATACACAGCATCTTCACACATGTTTTGATGGTTTTGTTCGCTTCCTTTACTAATGATTTCGCCGGTGCAGCTAATCTCAGCCATTTGGTGCAGTCGTACTGCATGTTAGCACAAAGACTTTAGTATAGCAGTTTCTAACCAAAATATATCATTTATTTAAACACAAATTGTGTATGTTGTGCAAATGTTATTCTTCTGTTTCAGCAGTCCTGTTTGAACTGATTACATTGTATGTTATGTATACACTGTACATTAATGACTTAGCTGGGGAAAGAAATACTCTGTGATCATGGGGATGTGACATTTCCGGCATGGAGTACACTTATTGGCCATCAGTGTGACAGTTGGTATAGTGTATGCAGCCAGTTAGCTCTGCCTCACCCCATCTCTAGCATACCCATGTCCTCTGGTTGGCTATGGAATTAGTCTGTAGCGGGATAAACAAATCATGGGTTCCTCTCAGTGCCATGACGGCTAGCCTGGTTTAAAACATGCAATGGCCTGTCAATGTTTTTCGCTCCATGCGATGATTAGTTTACCGTTAAAATAGAAGGAAGAAATGAATGAAGGATTTGACATATATATTCATTTAATACATGGTATTATCCTTGCCGTCTGGAGCCGACATAGTTGGCTCACTGTTACTCATCCTCACGCAATGTTACTGTCGTCTCTCCATTACCCCTGGGCACTGTTACCCGCAGACACCGCCCAGCGCTTCCAGGAAACCACACCGCGATTTTAAGTGTCACTCATTTCCCAATAGAGGGCAGCTGTTTAAGCTATATTCTCACCTACCTAGCTGTTTGTTTGCTATGTTTCTGTTTTGAAGTGCATTACAATATTTGTATTACATATCATTATTTGTATTATATAGGTAAAATGTCATTTTGTGTAAAATGTTGTTCTTAGCTCCACCGGTGTTTTTTTAATCGAGCTGTTCATCAAGCACACTATTGTTTATACAGATATAATAAATATGATAACAATATATACTTATACTTACATAAAGTTGCCCCTTAGATTCACAAAAGCAATGCAATCACTCTACAGTTTCTCTTGTTCAAGTTATCATAATGCCTTTTAGGACAACATATGTATTTTTTGTGTGTGTATTTGTATTTACTTCTAGATTCTATTTTGGGTCCCATAATGGAAATATATTCTCTGTCAGTGTCCTGCTGCATCACCACTCGTACCACTCATCCTTAACTCCCGACTGCTGCATAAAAAAAACTATATTGTAGCTATGAACCCAGCCCATACCCCCATAACCCCTAAGAGGCATTCCTATGAGTCCGCGAGTCCGTATACATACAGTTTCTGAATGTTCTCACTTCAAGATCTCTGATAGAAGAGTCATGACCTGACATGCCCGGAAGCTCCATGCCTGCAGATCTATCTGCAGATCTAGCACCCAACCTCCCCAAGGTGCCTATTCACTTGTGTGTGGGGTGCCCATGCAGGCTCCACTTACGTTAATTAGGACCAGAAAGAGCGTACCTATCTCCTCTGTGGCTGTGTCACTCCGGTCCTATTCTGCTGGATGCTTCTTCCCCATTTAGCCTTGCATTTTCACGTACAGAATCGGGTGTTATGTCACAGATATGGCTCACATTTTGGCATGTATACAGCCCTGATTCAGCATCCGCTGAGCCCCGGCACCAGGGAATCTGCTCAGTGTTTTCTGCAAAGGGCTCCTGCAGCTACGGCCCAGCTTGAAATCAAACCAGTTATCTAAGTGAAGAATGTCGTTCGAGACTATTACTCTGACTCTCTGCCATCATAGAACACGATACGTAAGCTATACTGTCTCACTGACTCGAGCTTTAACTTTCTCATATTATGATGTTCACATATGAATATTCAGTAATTTTAACTTATTCTTTAACAAAGATTATGCTTTTCCCATTTCTGAGAACTGGTACAGCAACACAAGTGTTGTATGATGATAGATGCTGAAAACACTTATAAATAAATACTAAAGTATAATAAAGTATAAATAGCAGTGATTTTCAACCTCCATCCTGTTTCAACATACCAGCATGCCCTTTAAAATTTTATTGGTAAGAAAGTAAGAAGATCATATCAAAGGAGTAACAAAAACTTTTTTAAATTGCCATTATGGTGACATATTACTGCTTTATTATTGTTTTTATCCAAAGTGACATATTTTTGAGAAAGCTGGGTCAGACAGTCCCTGGAGTCCCAGCTAGCTGTTTACCTGCACCAGGTCCAGGTCTATATACGGAGGTAGAAAGTTCAGGTGCACAAAGTACAAATCCAGACCAAGATTTTGTTACAACTAACCAGTTGAACATAAAGAGTCACAGTCATAGAGTACAAAACTGTTTGGCTGAAACAAAATCTTGATTAGGATTTGTACTTTATGCACCTGAACTTTCCATCTCTGCTGTTCTTGGTCTATTGATATGCAATTATTCAGGTTGCGTTTTTCTTTGGCACAGGTCCATTTCAGCAGCAGGGCCAAATAGCACATCAATATTGAAAAACCTCTTGTATTGCGTAATTAAAGATTTATTGAACAATTTCTCTTGGTTGAATTTTCACACCGGGATTGGTTTGCTAAAGTCCACTTTGAAAGCAGCGTGAAATATAAGCAATATCACATGGAACCCTGGAGGAATATGTGGACATTTGCACATGCTGGATTTACTACCGCAAACAGAAATTGAACAGGCATTGGCTGATGGCCTTTCGGAAAAATCCTCAAAAATTTTGCTTTGGTTAGAGACGGCACAAAGGAAACACACATGGGTAAAACTGCCCCTTTAGGATGCCCTGCTCATGGCTTTACTGTACCAGGCCCAAATCTGAATGTTTTTCTCATCCTTTTGGTCTCAAACCCATTCCTAAGGAAACAATTTTGCTTTCACAAGGTGTGTACAATTGTAATTAGTTTGGTTTACACTTTGAATATCATCTGCTACATTTGATGTCTGCTTTTTACTTTGTTTTCTTTGTCTGTCTTCTGTAAACTGCTACTTTAATATTTCAGATATATAATGACTGTCAAACTGGCATCCAATCTAGGGTGTACCCCAGCCTTGTGCCCTATGTCAGTGTTTCCCAATCCGGTCCTTGGGGAACCAAAGACAGTCCACGTTTCTGCTCCCTCCCTGCTTCCAAGGGAGCAAAAATGTGGATTGTCTGGCAGGGAGCTGGGAGGAAGCAAAAACATGGACCTTGTGTGGGTCCCCGAGGACTGGGCTGGGAAACAGTGCCCTGTGCTTTCTGGGATAGACTTCAGCCTCTCCACTGCCACCCCACAACCCTGGCCAAGATAAGTAAATGGACGGGTGAATCATGATCGATATTATGCTCTAATCTTTTAGCTTATTCATACAAGAGTTACTTTCACAAATTGACAGAGAGGTAAGAATTTTGCCTCATATTAAGATAATTGCTAAATGAATTGAGGTTTACTATAAGATTAGTCTTACTAGAAGTTACATTTGAATTTAAAGGAGGAGTTTAAAAGAATTAATTTAAAAATAATGAATTGGAACGCTAAGTATGCAATTAAGCGGCGTGCCAGTTCCGGAACCCCATTTAGCACTGAATACAAATATGAGGATAGCAATACTTTATGGACATGGCAGCTAATTGTGCCTCCTGCTGCAGATTTTATGCTCTTTAAGCTTATTATCTAATTGCCTGGCAGGACCTCCTTCCCCGAGACTTTGACATGACGAGC
>JAODKC010000137.1:4533709-4551170 GCA_026777985.1 Mormyrops attenuatus
ATGTATATACTTACAATTATTTTTACATTTATTTTATTATTGTGGTTTTGTGTTGTGGAACAGTATATATAGCCTCAGGATAATGGCAAGCCGGCAGAGAATCCACCCACTTACGTTATTTCTCCTGACAAGGCTCCAGGGGAAGGCCTCATTTTTTTGACATTTGACCATGCAAATTTGGTCCTGCTACATTATTCCACATTTACATCCTCTCAGGCCCGCTGCTTAAAATATGCTACAAGCACCAGAAGCTCAGCTAATAAAGGCTAGGCAGAAAAAGGCCAGAGTTAAATATGAATGTAAAAAGTAAATCTAAACGGAGGATCCCGATCGCCCGACGGCTCGTCCTTTCCTAGAGAATGAGCCGGAAAGACGCGGGCACGTTTAATGTGATTTCTCGCCAGTACATGAGAGGGAAGGCATTTCGGAATAATTAACAGCACAAAAATTTCCAGTCTTCCTGTTTGTTTTTTTTTGTTTAATTTTTTTATTGACACATGCTCCCAAAAAAAACCCTCAGAGAGAATTTTCGGGAAAATCACTTCCATTCAGTGGAATACCCTCATGGCCCGAAACGGTAAACACATATCACAACGGCGGCCATCCCAACCACCCGGTAACAACAAGTACTGTTGAAATAAATACTACCCTCTTGCATCGGGATGTGCAATATTCCTCCGCAGCGCAGCAAGTAGCCACTGCTTTTGTCAGGGCCAGGATTCCTTGTTTATATTAATAAGGTAATTCTTTGTGTCGGCTGTTTATTTATTAATGAAATAATTCGGACGCTTGTTCATTTATTAATGCTGTATCTTCATCACCTCTTTGGGAGAGCAGCTGTCTTGCTGGGCAGTGGGTGGGAATATTAAGGAGCTGAAGGAATAATTGGACAGGTCTTGGTGGGTCAGCCCACCTGCTGAGCATACAAGCAATCTCGGATCACCAGCGTTCCCCAAAGTGACAGGACTGCGGCTTTAAGGCTCATGCGAAAAAGGTTGCCCTTGTAAGAGCTAATAATGTGCCATAGCGGTATTAATAAGAGGGACTTTGATAGGTTCTCGGGCTCGCCCCGCATCCTGTCGCCTTATTATCATGTTGGTGGGGAGCCGTTTCGCGCTCACCTGTTACCTGAGGCGGTTCACGATGTGTCAGGACTCAGCCGCAAGAGCAGACTTGTAGATGACAAGTAAATAAACCTCATTACAGTGGATGTTATAACGCAGCATCCTCGATGAACTGACAGCAGCCGTGTCACGGGAAAAGCTCTGTTGCAAAATAACTGTCACGCGATTCAGGCAGAGAGCGTGGGCACATGTTTAAAAAATACAGTGAATTACCCAACAATAATGTAATAATGTTTAGAAATCATAAGTGTCTGAAGGACAACCAGTTTCATTAAGCATAGACAAAAATATAGATAATACACATGATGATGTTTTATTATAAAAAATACCACAGGACTGAAAACTGTTTGCGTTTCAAAAAAAATCATTTTCACATACTTTGGCAAAATAATAAGTTTTACATGTGAAAAAATGCATACTGGAATACAATTATAATAAAATAATAGAAATAGAATAGAGGTATATGTAAATCGTCATCATATAATTTTCTGTTGCATCATATAAAAGTTTCCGTCACTATATTAAGTCATTAATATTTGTGAAGCAAATTGATGAAGATTTAAAATTGCTTATCATATTTCCGTTTTATGCAAAATTCTCTAGTCTTTCCAAATGTTGTCTCAGTAACATTTTAATCATAATGTGCTGAGGATAAATATTCAACAACCAACAATGTCAGATAAAATAAATTACAATCATATCTAAATTTAAATATGCAGTCAACATCTATATTAAAACACCGTTTGACAAGCTCGTCAGTTTTGTAAACAACTGAAGTACAAAATAATTATGAGTGTATTTAAACTAAAGGCATATGTAAATTTCATGCCTGGAAGTATGTAATGTAAATATGTCATTGTGTCAGAATAGAAGATAATGTGATCATCCAGTACCATTATTTATCTTGCAAGACAATATCTAAATTCAAAAGAAATGCAATAAATTTCAGATCACTGCATATTTTTATTACCAATAATAAAATAATAACTTTGTTCTTGTTTTATGACTATTGTTACTTTGATGGATTCAAATTCTTTACATCAAACGGTATCAGAAGAAATAACGTAAAATTTCAGAATGAGCTGGAACTGTACGAACAGGAGGTCACACTGGGATATGCACGCAGACACCCATAATTCATTTTTTTTCATATCTTCAGACAGCAGAAAGAGAGGGAGGTGGACTTGAAATTGCCCGAGTAAAAAACAGACATTTAAAATGACTTTGGTATTTCGAATTATCAGACAAAGGGAGGATGTAGATCCAGGTTTCACTTTATTTGTTAATTATTAATGTCCAGCTCCATCAATATATGAGTAAGGGGCATTTTTAATAAGCACTTCATTATTCATAGACATAAAGAAGACTTACCTAGATAAGGGCACAACACTGAAAGCATAACAAATTAAAGGACAGTCAAGTCAATTCTGTCTTTTTTGTTGGGAAAGTTCAAAGAAACAAAGAAAAAAGTATTCAGGGTGAAATTAAGACACATCATTGTAGTTCTCAGTATGTATGACTTTCATTTGCATAAAAAATAAGAACACTGATAAAATTACTGTAAGTGATAAATTATGAAAAGCAGTCTCCTGTACTGCAAGACTGCATAAAACACCGTCTCTATTTCCTGTGCACCGTTAGCGTGCGCCGTGATACAACAGGCAGGACACCCACATCGCTCCTCACTGGTACAGCGCAGGCTGTTTTAGAGACCCATTCAACAGCTGTTGTATTTACTACCATTTCAGCTTTTTGTTTGCAAAAATGCTACTAACCCATATCATACGATCCATTATCACGTTCTATTAAATTATGCTTTTAGTTCATTCTATTTTTTTATTAAATGGTAGCTTGTCAGCTGGTCATCTGTTTGTGTTTCAGATAAAACCACATTGCATTTGTGATCCTTGATTATCCCATACATGATCTTCTCAGAAAATTTATTTAAAAAGTAAATTTATTAAAAATTTATGTTTTTATCAGGTTCCTAAAGCATCGAGCCAAGCACTTTGGTCACGAGTGCTCTGTGAGTGGCAATAGAAGCAAAGCCTTTTACTGTATAATCCAGTAGAGTTTTTTTTAGAAAGGGAAGGTTCATTAAAACTAGTTATCTTACATCATGGATTATTGTCAAAGAGGATAAGCTTTTAACAGATGGCAATTTTGTCAACCGGCTGCATTAGACACTCTTGGATACCCTAGATAAGGCTCTTGGCTTCGATAAGCCGCATTTGAACGAGCCCTTTTAATTACAGGATATAGGAAACAGCTAGATAATTTACTGGGCACCTTCAGGTAACACCTAACAAAGCAAATTAAATCCTGTTAAGTACAAGTCATATTCATGAGTCGTTCATGGGCCTTTGCATATGTCTGGTAAGTCATATTAACATATTCAATAATATCCTTCAATGGCCTGTAAGAACAATCGCAGTATTACTATATTTATTCTACTACCACATTTATATACACTGATTCATAATTATGTAAAATGCAATAAATCACTGGATTGCGAAAAAAACTATATACATTCTTTCATCATGTTCAACCTCCTAAATTAAGGGCCATAGTAAATTTAGTAGAATGCAAGGATAGCTAGCTTCAATACAATCTGAATAATCGGTGAGTTAAATCACAGACCGAAAATGGAGACTAAACAAATGCTTTGAACAGACTTGCGGGACACCAAGCCCTGCATATGCACTGGAGACGCCATGGAGAACTCCAGGAAAAGCAAGCGTTTCTAGGGTCTGGTTTTTAACAGCTACACAATATTTGTGTCCCTCCTTCCTTATCTACCTACCTCATTTGTTCCACTATACTATATATGTAAACGTGTGAAATATATATATATATATATAGTGTGTGTGTGTACATGTATGTGTGAGAGATGCTTGCTGCTGGATTTCACACTATTATTTTTGTTGACACGACAATGTTGGACATCTTTTTTCTCATAAAGGCCAAAGCGAAAGGACAATTAGAGTGCTGTTTTCTAAGAGCGGGGACAGCCTTCCCGGTGTCTTGGCAAAAAATGCGACACTTGGCTCCCTGTTGATATGACGAAGTCAGAGTCCCACTAGTGTTTCGGCTGGATTGACTGGCACATCCCCCTACCTCCTGCTGATGTGCACTGAGCGACCTGCCACACAGTGACATCGCAGCGTATGTGAAACGCGACGTCAGAGTTAGCTACAGTTATCTGCTTACACAAAGCACCCCTCACATCTTTTGAAGTCCACTTTTCATGCGCACTCAGTCATTAACTCTTTATTAAAGTGGCAGTTGCAAAATGATCCCCCCAAAACACAAAATTTTCCACATTTTTCCTCAATTGCTTTTTAAAAGTCAACGGTATGAACACAAGTGTATATGTTTCTACTGTTGTTGATATTCCGCTTTTGCTTGTATCGTGTTTTATTGCTTTATGTTATTTGTCTCTGGGAGGTGTGTTTTGCTCATTTTCTCCTCTCCACAATTTAACATCGTCTGTGTCAGCTTCAGGCACCGGGCCTTTATTAAATATCTTATTGCACGTTAGTGTGCTGTGTACCACCACATTTTTACACCGCGCAGAAACAGTTTATCACATTGCTGAAATTGCTCCCCCCCATAAGCAGTTGGTTCTTGTCCAGATGGCCCCAAACACTTTGATGTGACCACAGGATGGCTTCATTGCTAAATTGCCACCCTCATTCCGGATGGATGGAGGTGTTTGAGCAGAAGAATGGCAGAGATACAGCATAGCCCCGAGCCCTGTGAAATATTGGAAGAAGTTTATAGTGAGCTGTAGCTTTTCAAAGCCTGCTGTAAATGTTTCTCAAAACAACTGGTTTTGTTTCAAGCTGATCTCTTTTACAGTTTTTATACTGAGCATCAAATAACTTTATATATTTCCTTCTACTGTTTGTTTGTTTTTTACACAAGTTTACAAGTGTGGTCAATTGTCTGATTATTATTTTAGTAGATGCATCAACTTTTTTTTAATTCTACATATATTTAGAATACCGATATGTATGAAAATCTGAAGTGCCTCAAGTGAGACAATATTTTACATTGGCATGTATTTGTAACAACTGTGAGATAAAAGGCAGATGTGTTTAAAACTGCAATACCAGATATGATCATCATCTGTGAGGAACAGAGTGATTTAAACATCTCAGCCACAAGGCAAACAACTTTGCTCACATTTAATCTATAGAAATCAAAGTCTTTTTCCCAGGCTCAATCTATTTTCTCACAGATATTCTCTGTGCGCCAGTTTTGCCAAGAATCACACATTACAAGCTTGATGTATTTCAAGAGAAAATAAGGCTGTCTTAAAAACCAGAGAATTCAGTTCGCATTAACGACCATGAGCAGAATTCCCAATTCTGTGTTGTGGATGCAAACCAACTGGCTCATGGGTGCCAACAAAGAAAAGTTTATGTCTAAGTGATTTCCTACATAGAAATGACAGAAACTTACTTTCATAACGAGAAAAATCCTTTTATTTTTTCATTTGGACAGGCAATATACATAGATGTTGCAAAATGAGATGTCCTTTCTTAACTTAATTCTGTTATTAAATCTGTTATTAACTAATGTGTCTGAAAATATATCTGAAAACATACAGCTTAAAGTATGAACTGCACATTCATTCCAGAAGGATGGGGCAGTGGCCGTTACTGAAAGTCTGCCCTACTGTGTTATACACAACTGATGAATAGCTTCTCTAATTGTGAGGAGGCTGTGAGTCGCGTTCATATGATATCAAAGGCATAATAAAGGAATAAAGCAGGACAGGAAAATACATTTCTCAAACATACATGTGCTATGGGGGGATTATGCTGTCGTGTATTATAATGAGAATACAGAAACATTTTTGAATCAATAACATATTGAGAATAGATATAATTGAATATATAAACAATATATGGCAGAAATCTTTTTTTTTTGTTCATTATCGCTAACTATAATGTTATATGGTGAACGTGATGTTGGAAGTGGGGCTACCATGCCCCCCTGTGGTCAAAAACAGCAATTGGAAACTCATTCTCTTTTTTTTCCCAGACCTGAGTTACATCCTCTCAGATTATAGTCCCACACAAAGACTTCCAAAGAATAGTACTTAGTACATTGAATACATTCTAAGTAATGAAACTCATTATCTCAAAATGCCGTGTTTATGTACTGAACACTTATTTTCATCATTTGAAAAAAGAAAAAAAATGATTCAATAAAGACAATGTCCTAAAGGTAACTAAATACTATTTTTACTGTATATTAAATATTGTTTTTAGTTTTACTGCATTGTTTGTTTGGACAGAACTCTAACTGATCTTTTGCTAAATACAGAAAACAGTAATGTTAACAATAAAATAACACGCCCCTTTACATGTGTTTATCGCAATCAAGTCATTAAACGGGGCTTATAAATTTATAAGAATTTATAATCAATCATGAAAAAAAATAAAGTATGCATTATCCAGAAAGGATTCGTAGAAACCTGGTGGCTTAGATTCCGTTTCTTACTCTGGAATTCCTTTAACGCCTGAAATAAAAGCTCTCAGCGTTAAATAAACAGTGCGGAGTATATTTAGCTCAGAAGGATAACAGGCTTGACCTTTTCACTTCAAATGTGCTGGGGCCATGTCATTAATATTTCCATCGCAGCCGCCTAGGGCAGACATAAACTGGTGATAAATAATATCTGAATCATTTATAGAGAGTATTCACTCTTCACACAATATGTTAGATGACATGTGCCCATCTCTTCTGTTCTGCCCTTGGAGATTTTAATGCTAAATGTATGTGCATATTTTTTCATAGCAAGTTATATTAGAATTTCTCCCCCATTCCCACACGAAACATGAAAGACTTCTGAGTGCATAATGCTAGCAGAATTATAAAATCCCTCAGTGGCCCTGGGTATCAAGAGCCTTAGTAATGAGTGTGCTTAAGTGCTTTGTGTCTCTTTTTCCTTTACCTCTCTATCTTTTTTAGTCAGTTTTTCTGATGCCGTTATACTGCATTTACTCTTTTCGCCCATCAAGCTGTAACAACGGCATCGGGCGTATTGCGTCAGGCAGGACTGCATTGTATGGATGCATGAAAGAGATAGAATGAGGCTATAAGGGGAATGGGGGTTAAGTGGCTTTGCCAAGGGGTGGGGGAAAGAATGATTGGAGCGGGGAAAACACACACACACACACACACACCCAGTGTGAGTGCCGAAGATGACGGGTAATGTAAATGGATTCCTACCATCTTCAGTGCCGCGTCTCCCGCTCCTGTCACTTCCCCCTCCCCGATCAAAGCTAACCTTGCTGGGGGCTCAGGAGTTCGCTGCTGCTCTCGGCTCCCTGGCTTCTCGCAATGAGCGGTAAGGAGGAATAGACGCCTTCCATCGCTCATGTAACTATACATTTAATGTCGGCCCTTCTAAATATAGACAATCGGAACAGGGAAATATGGATCCTTAAACTCCTGTGTGTGTCATCGGGGTCCTTAAAAGACCGAAAAAAGTGACACGAACTGGTTTTTCACGATACGAATCCATCTTAACGTGGATATTAGAAGCTGACACACTACAGTGATGGAGATATTGATTTTATAATTTATAAACCCAAAGAGAGGCAGAAATAAAGCTATATAAGTATATAACCGGCATTTTAATTTGCATAAAAACAAAATGAATATTTGACCACCAGAGAGTGCTGTTGAGCTATATACTTGTCATGTTACATTTTCTTAATAATATTGCAACGATTGCTCTTTCATTAACTTTGCTCGTTATGATTTGTAGTTTATTTTAAGGTTTATCACGCAGATAAACCCAATTGTTAATTCGAGACATTGAAATAAATTTTACCTATATGTCAGTTCCTTCAGAATTAGAATAAATAGCCTGTACTAAACTTACGGAAATTATCCCATTTTGTTCGTCTGTGGTTACCCCATCTGATTGCCACGTTGGGGAGCTATAGGGCTTAGGGTAAAAGAGTTTTGATTTAAACTGCAGGCTGAGAGAACACAGTAATGGTGTTTAAGAAACCAAATGACTTTCTCCAGCTAACGAAGGAAAGGTAAAAGATTAATGAAACCAAGGATATCAAAGAACTACTTTCATCCATCAAGGCCGGACCAAGACCAGAGTGAGAAACACGAGGAGTTTAAATATGTAAAATAACAAGACACGGGTGAAATCAGTGGCACACTGATTAGTTGAAATGCTTTGGACGATTTGTAAATATTACGGAGGCCTCAAGGTGCTCCCTATGTCGCCCTCTAGTGCCCACTCTAAGTATTGCCCAAACCGATGACTAATATGCATTAGTGTTGGCTAAAAAATTCGGCTCCAAAAAAATATCTCAATTGTGAAAAAGTGACACTCCAGAGATGATGACAGTGTTTTCGAAAAAAGTGTTTGAAAAAGATAAATTGCAGGCCCAGTTTGGAGCCAAGATAAACAGTTCCTTCTAGCAGTGGTCTTGAAAGTTTAAAATGTAGTGGTTTAATTTAGGCCTTTGGGACCATTTCATGCCTCAGACTGAAGTTTGAGTGTTTCCAATTTTCTACAGACATATGGACTATCCTCTCCAAATTATACTGGTCATGTTTAAGCACAAAAACAATGCCATCTTATAAAAGCTACAAGACTATGTCCTTCTAAATTTTAACTGAATAAAATGGAAAAAATTTACTGGGAAAAAAAACTCTACCTTCTGTTCTTAAATGTTTATGTTTGGATACTGGACCACTTTTCTTCGAGGGATGTAGGAAGCATTTATTCACTCAAGAACTTTCTGTAAAGGTTTGTAACAACACATTATGTAACAGACAGCTTGAATACAATATTTAATAAATTTCCCCCCTTTTTGTAATAAATTTTTACATATTGCGGTGGTTATTACAAAATACAGGAGTTGCATTTTTTTTTATGAAAATGTAATCATACGGTACATTATATAATTAACAACCGAAATAGATGTCTTCCAGCGCAGTTCATTGACTTATTATATAATCCAGTGTCAAGTTCAATAACGTTACAATCATGTAATTGCAGAGGCCATGGATAGCATCCGACTTCATCCTGGTGTTCATGCAACCGCTCTTCAGTTTATTGGGGGCATTATTTTCCTGGAATATGGGAACACCATGAGGGATCAGGGTTTGCACCATGGGGAACACCTAGTCAAATTAAACGGTCTCATATTCCTTAGCCGTTACATTACCACTGTAACACGCTATGTATATTGTACACATTTTTTTTTCTCAAAACTTCTGAGACAACAATGAATATCTGTTTTTTTTTTTATTTAATCCTAGAAGTAAGATGTAAGAAGTAAGAAGTAAGGCATGTGGAAAGGCATACCATAATTTCACACTGGATCAGAGGAACAGTCCTATTTAATGAAGAATCCAGGTTTCATATATATGGCAGTAACAAAAGGGTTTATGTGATGAGATGAAAGGGACTGACAGCACAATGTATGAAAACAATATGGTGGTGGAACATTTGAGTTTGGGGGGGGGTGTTTCACTTACTTTGGAGTTGGACACCTGCACTGATTCACCTACACCCTGACATGAAAAATATCAGTCCGTACTTCAGAGTCATGCGGTAGCTTCTGGTTTGAATCTTTGTAGAGGAGGATTTAAAGTGCAGCAGGACAATGACCCCAAACATATTCAGACACAAACACCTGAGCTCAACCCCATCAAACACTTATGAAGGCATTTGAAGACTGAGAAAGCCAAGCATTCAGTGACATCACAAGATGATCTTCCATACTGGGATAATATGGATCATCAGGTTTTACCCAAACTTGTGGAGTCTATGCCAACTTATTATTAAAACAAAAGGAGGACACTAACGATAAAGGGAGAACACAAAAACTCACACACATGGAATTCTGCCGGAGACTCAAACCCTAGTCCCAGATGTGTGAGGCAATACTACTAACCACTGCGGCACCATCAGGTCAGGTCAGGTTAGGCTGGGGAGCATGCGCTAATGCAGCACATCGCCACACCCACCACATGGCGAAACTCCTTGGGATCCCAACTGGTGACCCCCCAGGCTGACAAACGGTCCAGTCCCACCCTCTGGAAGTGGCCATCCACCTGCCGCAGCCAGGTGTTATGTGGGCGTCCCCTCAGCCTGGTTCAGCCCCTCACGTCCTTAGCAACGAGGATCCTGCGAGCTGGGTCACCATCAGGGAAACGCGCCACATGCCCGTAGTGTCGTAACTGACGCTCCCTCAAAATGCAGGTAATGTGCCTCATTCGGGACTCCTCTAGCAACCGCTTGTTCGACACAAAGCCAAACCAGTGGTACCCAAGGATTCTACGAGGAGACACAGTACTGAAGGAGTCAAATCTTTAAAAATGAAACCACTTCATTGAAACAATTAACGTCATACAGAAGGAGTCAAAGATCAAACAGCATAACCACAAACACTGGAGCCTGTATGGAAAATGATAAATATATGAAGTACTAGTATCTCCCGACCTTTTAACTGGAGAATACTCACATTGGAAAGGAGTGTAACCAAACATTTACAAAACATTAAACGTTGCTTCACATTAAAGATATCATGTCCAGACTGCTGGCCAGTGTGACATTAATCATAATCCCCCGTCAGCGCCAAGTGTCATATGGCTGCTATGCTGCTGTGACAGATGTTTTAATAAATTTGACGTTATATTTTTGCCGTTTAAATCATTTTGCTGCCTGTCCTGTTCTGTCGTGGGTGCTCCCCATAATAAAAAAGCATATATATGTTCTGGTTTTGCAGTATTAGTTGAATTAGTAATTGTAATATTATTACTGTTTTGGAAATTGTAATCCCTTATACTACTAATTACCGGGGCAAGTAGTAATATTACAGTAATGCATTACTGAGTAATACGTTACTGCCCAACACAGTGAAGTTGCAAGTAAAATATCGAGACATCACTCACTGCGGTCGGAGCATACACTGATCTTGCCGGAGAGACAAGCCGTTCCATTTACCTACCCAGATGGGCCACTTCAAATTGGGACCCAAGTGCCGCCATGCAGCGGGCGACGCCTCAGCACCACACCAGCCCCGATCCCCAACAGGCCTGACCCTATTAGCTCTCCGACAGTTTTGACTCTTCCAGTGATGAGGCTCTCGAAGGCTTTCCCCCATCCCCTTCATGCACCACCATGCCCCCAGACCTCTTTTAGTTACCCCATGCCACTTTCAAAACTCAAACTGTATGAAACTGCATGAAATGACAGGCCTCAGACAAACCGCTGGTTGGCATTCAAACTACATGTAATATCACATCTGTAGCTGCATGTATAATTCTGATTTGGTTACTTCAACATTAAAATAGTTTTTCATGTGGTATTTATTTTCAGGACAGAATGATTAGGTTCCTCTTTCAAACAGGTTTTGAATGTATATCATTCAACAAAAATGAATATGCATTAAATACGTATGAATTTTCAGTATTTCATGAAATTAATATTTCATTGCTTCATTTCAGTATGAAAATGCACTGAGAGTCCCTGTTGTTTTGCATGTCTTCTATTAGATTGTCATGGCGGACAGTCAGCATGATGGTGAATATTGGTCACTTGGCCAGCTGGTTGGAGACACCTCTTGAGTGGCTCCTTGTTTTGAGTGTCTTGAGGGCCCTTGGTGAGCTCTGCTATGCGAAGCTGTCTTACTGGCACTACATTACCACACACACACACACGTTGGTGTACCTATCTAAACGGGGACCGTCCATTCATTTCTATGGGAAAAACCCTAATCCCAATCAGGACACCCTTAACCCCTACCCATCCCTAACCTTAACGATAAGTAACCAACCCAAATACAAGACTTTCGGCATTTTTAATTTTTGATTGCATTCTTAGATTTTTATAAAACTGAGGTCATCCAAATGGGGACCTCTAAAGATGTCCCCAAAAGTAGGGAAATTTCAGGTTTTACTGCACTTTGGGGACAATTTGGTCCTCAAATGTGATCAATGCAAACCCACACACACACACACTTGCAGTATAACCATAGGAAATGAGGCGCTGCTTTCAGAAATTGTGTATACATTTACAAATAAGCACATAATCAACATTCTGTAGATCTGGAAAAAAAACAGCTACACATACTGCTGATAAGAGTGTATCAGCTAGCAAGCAAATATTAATTTGTGAGTATCGCTCTGGTAAGTTACTGCCGAACGCCTGTAATCGGTTTTCCTCGTGTTTGGTCCATTTCAGGGGCGGTGAGACCTTCCATGGTAGCAGCTGTGGAAAGTTACTGGTGAAAAAATGGATGGCATTTACTCAGGGATTTTCACATTATGGCTAAGGAATGTTTATGACATGTAGAAACAATAGGGGTTTTTCCATGGCTGAAATGCATTTTAAAATTTTAACTTACGCACAAATCATACGCATAACATTTTAAACATGTCTTCTAACGTATTATTACATAATAAGAATATTTTCAGTTATATACAAATACAGTATATCTATGTGAGTTCTTCTAGTAACCACTCTGGACTGCATTAAATACATGCAACATGAAACTGTGCGGCACGCGACGTTACCCCTACACTAGTATTCATCTTCATATCAACCTACAGATTTTTGTTTTTGCAAAGAAATGTGTTTTCCCTTTGTGAAACAAAAATCCAGACCTACTTATGAACAGGACCATTGCTCAGTTCTAAAAACAATAGCAAAATATAATAACAAAGAATAATTCACCTATACAGTATTTTCCAACCATAAGAATGCCCTGTATTCTGATCATTTTGGGAAAATCCCATCAAAGCACAAATATAACTCACATGATTAAAAAATATAATAATTCCTGTTCTTTCCTACTCTCTGGAATAAATGTTTCTTCACAACTTTGGTCTCCAGAGTCATTCATGTAATAAAGTCAAAACAAGCATTTTTCTCAATTGGAATGACAGACATATTCCATCATACTTGTTGGTCCAGCATGATTTTTCCTAAACTAACCACACAGCGCCTTGCAGCTCTACTATATGAATAATATCGCTATCTTACATTTGGGTTTTATATTTGAAGCTGCCCCCCCCAAAAAAGCTATTGTACTGTATTCACCTGGTACTGTGTAGTCTTTTACATGTTAGCACATTGTTAAAAGTATGTATGCATTTACCTTGCTTTTTAAGCTTTTAAAATACTTTAATAAGCAATAAACACCATTGCCCTATATACACATTTCGTAAATAAAACAAGAATAACTTAAAAATGTTGTACAATTCTTAGATATTTCTTTTATGCTCCAACATTTCTTAGAATTTAGATACAGAAATGAGAGGTCGTTCTTTAAAAAACATTTTTTTTTCATGCATCATTTGCGACACGTTCATGCACACACAGCCAGTTTGATTTACTGCCCTCCAGTGGCTAAAAGGGAGTATGGCACAGAAAACTAGTGTTGCTGAAAGGCCTTGCCAGAGAAAACAAAAAGAAGTAAATTACCTAGTTCTGCAGCACGTCTACAGAGTGTTCTGGCTCCGCTCCAGGTTGGGGTAATACTTATTATCTAATTAGACTAAGTATTGGGTCCACGGTGCCAGCTTCACACCTCTCCATAGCCCTGCCTACTTATGATTTAAACAGACTTTTGAAAGCCCTTGGAACAAGGCCCTCAGCACCCTGGACAACATTCACTGTGTTTTTTAGTTACCATAGCACCAGGACCCACTCCTGCATTAATCATTTGGTTGAAATCCCTAAACAAGACTCTTAATTGTAATGATTTAAGCATAGCCTTTGACAGACGTTTGACTTGACTTTGAGCTACCTGACTTTGAGGCCATATACAGACAAGTTAAATGAATGAAAACGTTTCCCTCTGATTTTAATAGACTGTGGAGTGAATTAGAATTTAATTTGGAAAGAACTACAGTTACCAAACAGATTCAAACAGATTCTAAGCTTTACTTGAACATTTGAATTAAGAAATCCAGATTCCATTTTTTTTTCTTTCAAAGTGGACTCATTTTTTACAAGTTACTTTTAATTACTTTTAGTTACTTTTATTTGCCCAGTGAGTGAAAAAAGTCCTGTGTCACAGATCTGGGCTTACCCTACCCTCCCACTTAAAACCTTTATTAATGTGCTGTCCCAGGAGTGTCTCCCGCAGAAGATTACCACAAGACATGTGGCCCAGCCAGACCAGAGTCTTCACTGCCAGCATTTCAGATCCTAGCACAAACAAACCATCATCAGGACAGTGAAGTCACATAGAATTTGGTCAGCCAGGCACATCAAATCCTGCACCAAATCTCCTCAGTTACGGTACCTCTCATAGTCAGCCAGGCCTGTAAACATTTCCATCCATCCTGGAGTAAACATACAAGCACTCATAGACTGAGGCAGCTGCTTTAATTTGAGAGCTAGATCCTAAGCGCTGCTATCAGATGTGAGGGATTACAGTGCGATCTCACATTTGCTATGGGCAGAAACAGGCAGCTTCCTCAATGTTTATTAACTGAGAAGACCAAAAGTAAAGTAACATTTGTGTGATCAATGCAGAAGGTAATAATCGACTAGGATTAGGTTTAGGATTAGGTTTAGGATTAGGACATAGACTAGGCTGGGGACATTACAGCAATTACCTGTCAGGTCATTCAGTATGTTTTTTTATTAGTATTATTATGTTTGTAAGTTGTCTTGAATTTATTTGGTAGTATATATTTAGTTGTTAGTAATGGATTTTGCACATGTATTCTTACGTGAAGAATGTTTTCAAAAAAGAAAACAAGATCTGAGCAGGTGTGAACACAGCATGGATGGTGTCATTATAACATATTAACATGCATATTTGGAAAATAATCTTAAAATTTCTCTTTCAGATCTCACAGAACACAGATTGTTATTGATAGCAGTTGTTTGAAGATATTTTGAACTCTGAATCAGAGCAGAGAAATTCGTCACTTGTAATTTGTCATGGATACCAACACAGGGTGGAATTGTTACATTTTTTTCCGGAGTGTTAAAGGTCTCACCGCTGAATCTGCAGCGGCTTTTGTGTAGGCTCTCTACTTTGCCTTAATGCCAAAAGACTAATGGTCTGCCATTTTAGACAACGGGGTTTTAGTTGTCTCAGTTATTTAGACTGTTAGACAACTGCCTCTGAAACTGCCCACACAAGAATGCGGTCCGAGACGGACAGGGCCTTCATTCCCTGCCGAACCAGATTAAGTTGAAGCGGGCATGCTGTGAGAACACTTAAGAGTATTTTTTTAACTGCAGTCATATCACTTTTAGGCAACTCTTACTGACGCATCTACATACCAAAAGGTATCGCCACAAACACACACGACCCATACAGTATAACAAAGGAAGAATTGGTCTTGTTTTGTACTTTCACCTAAACGAACCGCACTAACGCTCGGACACTGCCATGCAAGCTAGGGAAGACGTCACATAAAATGCAGTAAAGGCTTTTCGTACGTTAACAGAACAATTCAAAGCTTTACAATAAGTGTTCTTTCCCTGTTCATGGCCAGTCATCCACTCAGTCATTGAGGCAAACAGATATGAATAGACAGGGAAAGTAACTCGAGATAGTAGCAAATAAAAAAGGCTCTCAAATGATGTAGAGATCTAGCTATAAAAAAACATGGTAACACATGTGCATGTTATTTATTTTGTGCTAAATGTAACAAAATCACAGAGTTTCCCAAGTTTAAGGAATTAAGTATAAAACTTCTTAAACATGATTTAAAATAAACTTAGCCCGCTACTACCAGTTGTTTGGGAATTATTGCCCAAGTAAATGACTTTATGTGTGTCTGGTCGCTGGCAGAACTTACGGGCAGGGAGGAATGGAGATAAATAGTTCTCTTAGTTTTCACTCTCAGTGTGAAATATGTACTATATATTATGGGGTTAAATGACCCCCCCCACCATCCCCCCACCGAATGGTCTACAGAATTGTTTTACCTCCATAAAATTCAACACCAAATAAGCTATTTTCATAGTCCTATTTTTTTGCAATAGACACACTGGCGTACAAAAGGCACTAAATAAATTATTTTTTGAAAATATCTGTAATGTCTAAAAGGATGTTACTCATCTGAACAGCCATGACAATATTCAAAAGCAGCTAATTCATGCAGTTTATCCTGTACACCATACCGTAACTTGCCCTGTTCACAGAGTGTATCTGTGAATCTAACACTGTCACACTGAAAACCTCTCATCGGTCATAAGGTCCACTTCATAGCCCCAAGAACCAAGTATTTCCTCTCAGCCCTGTCAATCATCCAGAGTGCCCAAGAACAGACTGTGCAACAGAGCAGTTTTCTTGCTGAAACTTGGCATAAACCCCCAGCTGCTCTCCACGAATCATAAGAAGGCGTGTACCTAGCCTACGAAAGCACTCTGGGCCTGTTGACGATTAGCAACATAGTCGAGGTAATGAACCACGCTCTATAACTGACTACATTTCTGGGACTATGAATCAAGTCTGTTCCAAGAAACTGGCAAGGATGTGCCCCAGTTGCTTTAACCGCTCATCAGAGGATCTCACTACCAGATGGAGCAGAAAATCATGCATCTGCCCCCATGGATGCCACTTAAGTACAGGGGAATTGCAAAGGCCAGTGTCCCACCTTGTCATGCTACTATACTATCACTTATTGTTTACATACTCATTTTACTATGTATGTATATAACCCCATTAGTCTACCCCCACCCCCGTTTCACAACTCTTCCCATTTCACTTGTCGTTTTTATGCTACATCATGGTCCTGGGGCCTGGTATACCTGCATATGAATGGTATGAAGTAAGGCCCACTTGGCATGGTAAAGCCATCTGCTTTCCTAGAGCATTCCCCTGGTAGCTTGGCTAGCTAAGCTTGAGCTATAGTAATCAGGGAGAGGCTGGTAGGCCTCACAGGGCCCTCTGCAGTAATGGGGTTCTCCCCTGCCAACTTGACTGCAGCTGGAGTCACAGGTTGATAGTCCTTCGGGGGATGAATAGTCATCTTATCAGGTTGATAGGCCTTCGGGGGAAGAATAGTCAACTTAAACAGGTTGATAGGCCTTCGGGGGATGAATAGTCATCTTAACAGGTTGATACAGTAGGCCTTCGGGGGATGAATAGTCATCTTAACAGGTTGATAGGCCTTTGGGGGATGAATAGTCATCTTAACAGGTTGATAGGCCTTTGGGGGATCAATAGTCATCTTAACAGGTTGATACAGTAGGCCTTCGGGGGATGAATAGTCATCTTAACAGGTTGATAGGCCTTTGGGGGATGAATAGTCATCTTAACAGGTTGATAGGCCTTTGGGGGATCAATAGTCATCTTAACAGGTTGATA